>CM040128.1:46318791-46851512 GCA_022559845.1 Amorphophallus konjac
CGCCTTCGAGGCTGGAGTGCCACCGCAGGGCGAGGCGAGCACGGTTTCTCAGGGTTCGCAGAGGCCCCCTAGGGATCCCCGGTAGAGGAGGGAGGAGAGAGATGACCAGGAGGGTGGTGGTGAGAGTTAGAGAGTTGCTTGTACACGTCACCCTTCTCACTGTATGATGTACTTTCGGCTATTATATGAAATGGAAATGGCTTTTTTGTGTTGTGTGTACCTTTCTCTCTCCCACACTTTCTTCTTTGTACTGAGTTGTCCTTTGAGGCACGCTCCGCGAGACCTTGCCCTGAACATCGGGGAACTACGCTTTGCACGGGGGGATTTTGTTTCCTTTTCCCCCTTTTGGGCGCGTCCAGGCGCGAGGACGCGTCTTAATCCTTGAATTCAAATTTAAAGCGTCGGGTGGCCTTTCTTCTCCCGTGCCTTACCCGCAAACGAGCCCGCCTTCTGCCGAACTCGCTCGCCCCCTTTCTCGTCTTCCTCCTCTTTTGATCGATGGAGTTCGGTGGGCCTGACCACGGTGAAGGTGGAGAGGGACGCGGGACCCCTCGCCCAAGGAGGGACGCGCCCGAGCACGGAACGGCGTCCATGGAGGAGGAAGGGCCGCTCCGGGCCCCCGAGGGACCTGAGGGGCCCGATGGCGTGGGAGGAGGTGAACACGGTTCGGTAGGTGCTTCAATCTCTTCCTCTTTTAATTCATTTTGGTTTTTGAAGCGAGCCGCGCGAGGGGGAAAGGGTTCGGCGAGTGTTGCACTCAAATGATGGACGCGTCCTAGACAGGGGACGCGTTCCTTTTGACTGATATGGGACCCCTTTCTTGGTGCAGGACATGGAAAGGACCCTGGTCTGGCCGATGAGTGGGCGAGTGCGGACGAGCCGAGCCGCGTCAGGAGGGAGAGTCGCGGCAAGGCGAGGCTCGAGGAGTGGCCCGTACGTCTCCCTGGACAGCAAAGGGGTATACTGGTGCAGGACAGTGCTGACTTCCTGCGGCGGCAGAGAGAGAGCTACGCGGGGCTTCCCCAAGCTGGGGACACGCGTGGCATCGGCGGCTCGCGCGCCCAACTGTCAGAGACTAGGCGGCAGCTGGCCGTCGCTCAACATGAGTTGTCGCTCCTGGTAAGTTATGTGCCGCACTTTTAACTTCAGATTTTGGAGTTTCACTGACGGCCGTTGTTTATTTTGTTCCAGCGTGCCCAGCAGACAGCAACGGTGGGAGTGGCTGGCGGATCTTCCAGTTCCTCGGCCCCTTTTCTCGAGATTGCCTCCCTCCGGGAGCAACTTGCCGGTGCGGTGGCCCGCGCGACCCGGGCGGAAGAGGAGCGTGATGCCTGGGTGGCGACTGTAGCGGAGCTACGGCATCGCGGTGAGGAGAGACCTTCTCCAGACATCCTGGAGTTAAGGGTTCTTCTGCAGATGATGAGGAGAGAGGCAGAGAGAGAGAAAGCCGAGAGAAGGTCCGAGCGACAGCGGGATCTGACCGAGAGGAGGGCCTTGGAGGCCCAAGTGAGGGAGCTCCAGCTGGGCCTTCAGGCCGTTGTGCAGAGGCTAGGAGGGATGGAGACGCGCTACGAGAGAGCGCGAGAGTTCGGGGAGCGACTCCGCCAGTCCGGTCGCTTTGCCGCCAGTGGCTTCTTTTGCCACGCCAGGGGAGGAGCAGCGAGTCACTGCTGCGGAGCAGGCGTCCAGAGGCGAGGCAGGTGCTACTGCACGGGGATCCCGGAGGCTTCTGAGGGACCCTCACCTCGGGGGAGAGGAGGAGAGTGCCCAGAGAGATGAGTGATGGTGAGGATTGGCGAGCTAGTGGACCCGCCACCTCTCTATGATTGTAGTGTTTGTGACAGCTTATGTAGAATTATGAATGGAATGATTTGATTTTCTGCTGTTTATTTGTTCTTTTGTGCGTTCCTTCTTCCCTACACTTCTTCTCCTTTGCACTGTTCCCATGTGATAGGTCTGTCGAGACTCCGCTCCAAGCGGAGAATCGTGTCTTGTTGTGACCATTTTCCACGGGAATCTGCCGTTGAAGTCAATACTGACGGCCCTAGTTTCTTTTCCCGAATGCTGTGTCAAATTTTGTGGACGTCCTCCAAATCATGATAGGGTATCCCTAGACAACATAGGGGCTATTCGTCCTATTCTTCGTTCAGTCAATCACCATGTGCGAGCGGTGAAGCGACACATGGGACCGCTTGGCAGGTGCCTCATTGCGAGGGCTATTATTGACAGGTGATGGAGGCAATCTTGGCCCGCACTCTTTCCATTTCTATAAATTCTTGTCCCTTTTATCTTCCCAGGTATATCGAGAGCTTAACTCGAGGAGTACAATTTCTTACGGGAGAGGAGGAGTTCAAAATTCTGAGAGTTGGATGGAGGGCGAATCTTCCCATTCCTCGAAGAGAAGCAGGTCCAGTGGTAGTAGTTCCAGGAGACTTTCAGACCTTGAAGGGCACTTCAGCGAAAGGGCCCAATCACAACTCGTAAGCCAAGTTTTCTTGCCCTTTTCTCATTCTTTCTTCCTTTCTTCTGACCAAACCTCACCCCCATTCCTTGTATGTGTAGGTTGTGATGAAATCAGAAATCTTATGGGAGTTGGTAGTAGCAGCGTACAGGGGCCTCCCAGATTTTCAGAAGGCGAGGCTAGACGTGATGGGATTTGGTACCTTCCTTCGGATCGAGCCGATCCAGCTTGACCTAGTCCTGATCCAAGCCTTGTGTGAGAGATGGGACCCAGTGAGCCGGGCATTCCTGATGCCCTGGGGGCACATGGTGCCCAGCTTGGAGGATGTGGTCCGGATCACAAGCCTGAAGGTAGAGGGCGAGGCAGTGACCGGAGTCACTTACGCGGACTACAGAGAAGGTGCCCAGAAGTTACTGGGTTTGGACCTAGATGGTCGGAAAAACAGGTCGGTAGCTAGGGCGTCCCTTATGGATGCATTAGGGCTTACCGACACTCGTCGGCGGGACGATGAATCCTCAGAAGAGTTCATGGAAAGGATAGAAATAGGATGCCGCGCCGTGTACTGCACAGAGTTCGGCGACTGGGAAAGATGCAACATAGATTTGAGGAGATTTCTCCTCTTCCTTTTGGGGAGGTTGGTACTGAGCTCGAAAGGGGACGGTATCCAATGTTGCTTCCTGGAGCTGCTGTCAGACCTTGAAAGAGTAGGGTATTATATCTGGGGAGCCGCCATGCTGGCACACTTGTTTGCAGGCCTATTCCAAGAAACGGATCGTGAGATGACTGTGAGTGGTTTCACACCATTCATCCAGGTATTTTTGGTTTTGCTTGTTTTGTATTTTTTTTTGTGTTTTTGCAAAGTTCTGATGGCCTGCGCCGAGCAGCTGTGAAGCTATTATTACCTCCCTATGGGGAGAGCTCGGCATTGGCGACCTGCGATGGTGCCGCTAGCCAGGCGGTGGGAACCCATCATGAGTGTGGCACCCCTAACCTACCAACTGATGGTGCTAAGGCGGGAGCTACAGGAGTTCCCTGCAGCGATGGTAAACTGGAGACCCTACTCAGACATGGTCGATGCCGACCAGCCGTGGGTTCTAGCAAGTCGTGCCCGGTTCGGACGGGAACTATGGATGCACTGCCTGAATGAAATCGAGCCGCTTTGGCTACGATTAGTTATGAGGACTTTAGGACTGGCTCAAGAATGGGTGGATTCAGCTGCGCCACCTCGTGTCGGGAGAAAAACGCGGGGACCGGTGGCCTGCATTGACTGGCGCATGCGATTCCCCGAACAGTATGAGGACTAGCAACGGGGTGGCACGATTGTAGAATCACAGGCGCGGGATAGCGAGGACTACTTGCGTCTATATAGGACAAAGTACGCAGAGCGGCTCCAACCCCGGGGACTTGCGGAGGTAGGTTTCCCCTTTTTCTTTTTTCTTCTTTCTCCTTTTTCTCTTTTTTTTTGGTTTTCCGGTGGAAATGCTGACTCGTATGGCTGCAGGATGTCCGGGATGCCATGATGGCGAATTTACGAACTCGCTTGGCAGAGATGGAACAACAGTTGGGCGATGCCCGCGGAGCTACGAGCGCCTTGGTAGGTGTACAGTATGTTCCTAATTAAAACCCCAGATTCCAGATGTTGGCTGCTAATTCACGCGGTCGTAGCATGCCCAGATTGGCGCGGCTTCCCCAGCGACGGGAGTAGGTGGTACCTCCTCCAGCTTGTGGATTCCTACCTCCGAACTTAACTTGCTTCATGAGCAACTTGCTCACGCCACGCAGCGTGCTGCGGAGGCAGAAGGGATGCTCCGTATACAGGTAAAAGTTTCAGCGTTGAGTTCTCTTTGTTTACGCCTTATCGCGTATCTGAGATGGTACACTCGGCAGGAAAAGGAGACGGAAGAAGCGCTTGCTCAAGCTGCGCAGAAGGAGGCTAGGATAGCAGAACTGGAGAGGGAACTGCGGCGTCATCCTGATGACGACTCTCCCAGGGATGCTATGGAACTGAGGATCACTCTCCAGTTGGAGAGGGAAGACCGTGAGAGAGAACGGGCAGAGAGAGAAAGAGATGCAGAGAGAGAAAGAGCCAACAGTTTGGCTGAAAGGGAGGAACGAAGGGCCATGGAGGCCCAACTATTCGAACTCCGAATCAGCCTTGGTCTTGCTGAACAGTGGCTGAGAGATGGTGAGGAGCGCTACCGAAAAGCACGAGAGCGTGGCTTTCGTGTTGGTAGCTTCTCTGCTGCTTCCGTGGATCAACGCCGGGATGTGGGAATAGGAAGGGGAGTACAGAGCGGTAGGAGTACCGCTTTTCGTAGTTGGGTAGCACCTTTGAGAGCGTTTTGCCCGGAGAGTAGTGGGATGAGTGATGCAGAGAGAGAGGGCGGAACTTGATGTAATTTTTTTTGGTTTTTGGAATAAAATACAAGGTTTGGTTTGTTTGTTTTTCACCTTTGCTTCAGTTGCCTGAATCTCTACACATATCACTGAAACAAACAAATCAGAATTTCTGTTCTGACTTGGCCCCTTTCTCAATAAGCAAATGGTCATGTGACTGTCCTTGATAACTGGTCAAGGGGCCAAGCCTTTATTTAACGAAAGCAAGGGAAAGATGCGGTGATGATAAATGCGATAGGCAAGCACACGAATGCAAGCGGTATTAAAAGTGAGATGCTGCACGCAAATGTAATCATGCAAAATTGATTTTTTTTCCTTTTTTTTTATATTTGATAGTTTTTTGTTTTATCATAAAAAGATTTTTTTTGTTTGTAAATATGTGCATTTTCTCTTTTCCATTTTTTTGTGCTTTTATCATTTCGATTTTTTTATTGCTAACGCCCGGCAAGCACCCAAATGGCACCTGACCTTCGTGAGAACAGGGGTTTCTTACTAACCTCCCAGGTATCCTAAGTGCATATCTAGGTTGATTTGGGCCTCTAGACCCCTCGAATGATGATCCCGCCGGCTAAGACTTACCCTGATGACAATACCGTCATGCCATGCTTAGGCTCCCAGTTGCTTCCGACCACAGGGATTCACCCAAAAGGTGTTTGAGGTAAAAGATTTACCCGACCCGGGTCTATTTCCTCACAACTCTAGATGGTATATGATGGAACACCCTGGAACCCTAACGACCAACCGCGCGACGCTGACCCGGAATCAGACGCCGTCGCACCCATAGGTGACGCGCTTGCATTGGCCTAAGCCCGAGGTTAAACAAGAAGACATCAAGGTGGTAAATAGGGGTCTTGACCAGCCAGAAACACAGAGACTCATTCGCAGCGATAGCTTTTGCTTTTCAAAGTAGGCAACCAAATGTGTATATTAAAATAAGGTCGCAGACCCTGGGCAGTTTTCACCTTTCAGAAACTCCATCGAACCTTCATCTTTAGAGGGAGAAGGAAGAGTGTAGGGGATAAACCTCCTGAGAGGACCGGCAAAGCCGTTAACCCGGCGAGCGAATAAGGGCCCATTAACTCTTTCCTTTCAGACAGCTTCGGACCAAATCTTGAGCATTTACACTCCACGGCCCCTTTTGTGGATTCAGACTTTTGCTTTGAGGGGTTCCGTTTATCACAACAGGCACGGTCACGACCAGGCTTTTCTCTTGATTTTGATTTTGTATTTCTTTTTGTGAGGGAGATATAGTCGTTTGACGTTTGTGGGCTCCCTTTTTGTATGCCTGGGGGGACACTGGCCCCTTCTCGTGCACTGATCGATGCTCGAGGAAATGGATCCTACTCTTGCCCTTGGGGTTTGAGTTTCGGTTTCTCATGCTCAGCGTTTTAAGGGCGCCGACTGTCTCATTTGGTCGAAGAGAAAAGAATAAAGATTACAGCTTCCGGAGATCTTCTAGGTGTGGCCCTACCGTAGGTGATGCTACCAACTTTTTTTGAATAAAATACATAAGTGAACACATGTTAGCTTCCTTCGAGCGAGCATAGGCCGACGTGGCCGGACAGGGATCTCCACGGTTCTGGCAAACCAAGACCCGGTGCCTACCAAGCCTTAATGGGCCCTATCCTAACATGAAGGTTAGATGCAGAGACTTAACTATATGGTGACTGCCAGACATCGACATTTTGAATTTTCCATATTTTTAGTGGTTTTCAACATTTTTTTGTTTTTGATGTTTTTTTATCTTTTCATCATTTTTTTTTGTTTGTGCTAAGGGTAGTATTTCTTAAGATAAAGCTCATTCCAAGGGTGGGATAACTCGGTCCCTTCGGCATTGACTAGTTTGTAGGCGTTGCTAGGGTGCACGGCTTGAATTACAAATGGTCCTTCCCAATTGGGTTGGAGTTTAGAACGCGGCCCTCCAGGTTTGACAAAAATTCTTTTTACGACCATCTCACCGACTTTGAATTTTCTCTCAACGACTTTCTTTTGGTAAAAGCGAGCGAGTCTATTTTGATACACACGCGCGTGTTCGGCAGCGGCCAGTCGCTTCTCATCCAAGAGTTCCAACTGGGCGAGGAGTGAATTACGACGATCGTCGAGGGGAAAGTCCTCGTCCAATTGTACCATGAGAGAAGGGATCAGAGTCTCGTACGGGACTACCGCTTCCATACCATAAGTAAGGGCAAATGGAGTCTGCCCGGTGGGGGTACGTATTGAAGTGCGATAGGCCCATAGAGCTTCGATAAGCTTTTCTGGCCAGTCTGAAAACTTACTAGACTCGCAGGTTTTTTTGATGATTTTGAGCAATGTTTTATTGGTGGCCTCCGCTTGGCCGTTACCTTGTGGGTAATATAGCGATGAATGATGCAATGCAATTGCGTACCTTTTGCAGAGGTCCTGTAGGTCCTGAGAAATGAATTGTGGCCCATTGTCGGTGACGATCGTGCTTGGGATGCCGAATCTGGCGAGAATGTTCTTCATGATGAACTTGCAGACTGTTGACGCCTTGATTTCCGCGTAAGCTTCGGCTTCGGTCCATTTGGTGAAATATTCCGTCGCAGTAAGGATGAAAGATTTCTGCTTGGTGAGGGAATTGGGATCACCTAGGGGACCAATGATGTCTAATGCCCACATGGAGAAAGGCCATGGGGAGGATATTGGATGAAGTGAGGAAGATGGTGAATGGATTTTATCGGCGTGAAGTTGACACTTGACACACCTACGGACATAGACAGCACAATCTTCTTCCATAGTGGGCCAGTAAAAGCCTTGCCGAATGATCTTCTTGGCGAGCATCTGACTATTCACGTGGCCACCGCACACACCCGAGTGCGTCTCTTCTACACATTTTCAAACCTCATCGTCACCAAGACATCTTAACAGAATACCAGTAAGGCTCCTCCTATAGAGTAGACCTCCAATTAATGTATATTTCTGAGCCACCCTTCTTATGACTTTCTTGTCCTCTGTGGTGGCCCCTTCAGGATAAGACTGATCTTGGCAGTATTTGGCGATTTCATAGAACCATGGTTTCTCTTCATCAGCCAGTTCTTCTTCGACCTCTGCCAACATGATTTCCCTCTTCTCAAAGATATCTTCCTGCAGGATCTTCCTTGCTATCCTGTCTTTGATGTTTACTAGGAAGCATCATCGATCGCAGGGGCGTGAAGTTTGTAGATGGAAATGGACTTAAACCAACTTCCTAGAGGAAACCTTATGGATGATGCCAATGAGGCGAGGGCATCGGCGAGAATATTCTGATGACGAGGGACATGAACAAAGATCAGTTTGGCGAACAGTTTGACAAAGGCAGCAGTGAGTTCTTGGTATGGCTTGAGTTTGGGATCGCGAGTGCGATATTTAGTGAGCACCTGGCGAAGGATGAGTTGACTATCACCTACGACTCGCAACTCAGTGATACGAAAAGAATGAGCGAGTTCTAGGCCAGCTAGAAGGGCTTCATATTCAGCTATATTGTTGGTGACTGAAAATTTGAGCTGGTATGCCAATGGGAATGTGAGGCCTTCAGGCGACAGGAGGGCGATGCCGATTCCTCTCCCTTGAGAATTCAGAGCTCCATCAAAATATAGTGTCCACATTGGCTCATCTGATTGGTTGATGGACATTAGTTCCTCATCTGGAAACTCTGATTGGACGGGATCGAACTTGGGGAGAGGATGGTGAGCGAGATGCTCGGCTATGGCATAGCCTTTAATCGCCTTTTGCTGGATGTAGGTGATGTCGAACTGAGAGAGAAAACTTTGCCAGCGTGCTAGCCTATCCGTAAGGACGGATTTCTCCAGAAGGAATTTGATAGGATTCATTCGAGCAATCAAGTGGACTTCGTGAGCCAAGAAGTAGTGCTTCAATTTCTGCACTACCCAAACGAGGGCAGCACAGGTTTTCTCCATGCCGATGTACTTCTGCTCACAGGGATTGAGAAGTTTGGACAAGTAATAGGTTGCCCGTTCCTTGCCTTCTTCATCAGCTTGTGCGAGGACTGCTCCCACGGAGTCATCCAAGACTGAGACGTAAAGGATCAGAGGTTTTTCTGGTTTGGGTGGAATGAGAACGGGTGGACTAGCCAGATATTCCTTCAACCCTTCAAAAGCTTTCTAACATTTAGAATTCTAGTGGAATTCTACTCCTGGCTTGGTCAACTCGTAGAGAGGTCTACACCTTTGTGAATGTTGAGACACAAACCGACGAATAAACTGCAACCTCCCGATTAAACCTCGGACTTCCCTCAAATTCTTGGGAGGCGACATATCCCTGATGGCCTTGGCTTTGTCGGGATCTATCTCGATCCCTCTTTTACTCACAATGAACCCCAGCAATTTACCCGACGACACACCAAACACACACTTTTTCGGGTTCATTTTCAATTGGAACTCTCTTGACCTTTGCAAGACCTTAGCCAAAACTTCTGGATGTTCCATCCTGGTCCTTGATTTCACCAATAAGTCATCCACATACACTTCCAGATATATGTGCATCATGTCGTGAAATATGGCCATCATCGCTCTTTGGTGAGTAGCTCCAGCATTCTTTAACCCAAACGGCATGACCACGTAACAATATGTTCCCCAAGGGGTAGTGAATGATGTCTTCTCCTGATCCTCTTCTGCCAAACGAATTTGATTGTATCCTGAAAATCCATCCATGAAAGAGAGGGTTTCGTAGCCTGCCGTGTTATCAATCAGCACATCAATGTGAGGTAAGGGAAAATCATCCTTTGGACACGCGCGGTTAAGGTCCCGGAAGTCGATGCAAATCCTGACTTTCCCATCTTTTTTCATGATCGGGACAATGTTCGCCACCCATTGAGGATAAAGGACGACTCTAATGAACATGGCTTTGTGGAGCTTATCTACCTCTTCCTTCATTTTCAAAGCCATCTGAGGGTGGAAACGCCTTAACCTTTGTTTTACCGAGATGGACCCTGGTTTTAGGGTTAAACGGTGTTCGACCAAGGTTGAATCCAGACCCGGCATATCCTCGTAGCTCCATGCAAACGTGTCCTTATATTCCTTGAGAACCTCAATTAATGCCTCTTCTTCAGAGGGTGGTAGGTTGTCACTTATGAGGATGATCCTAGGATCTTCCTCAGTTCCCAAGTTGACTTCTTTGGTGGATTCTTCTACGGCGGTTGACGGCTCGTCGAATCTCCTCATTCCACTAGCGTATGTGCCCGCCGCATCCTCATATTCTTCACCCTCATCTTCAGTGGGGCATTCTTCATCCGTGATCTCGTAGACTCCATGCCCTTCATCAGATGCACAGTCGCCCTCGCATTCTATTTCAGGTAGTTGGATGGGATTTTCTAACAACTGGGGGATGGCAAGAAGGGCCTGACACCTGGCGGCCAAATCCAGAAGGAATCGACGAGGGATCTGCCTACCCTTAGATTTCTTCCTAGGTACTACCCTTGGCCTATCATTCCTAGATTGACTGACAATATTTACAGAAGAAGAGGAAGACGAAGAGGATGGTGTAGAATGTACAGGAGAAGACCCCTCAGAGGAGGGGTAGAAAAGGTCGCTCATCGGACCTTGGACGGGTGGTCCGCAAGGCGGTACGCACCCGTGGGAGATGTAGGAGGTTTCCTCAACGAAGATGTGTTGTTGGGGAGTTTGAAAATTGACGTTTTTTTTTGTTTTCATTTTTAATGACAAAGCAGTGGGAAGGGATTGGAGGGGAGAGGAGGAGTTATGGCTAGAGGATTGTGAGGCTCATAGAGCAGATCATGGTTGAAGACCTGGCGTGGGTTGAAAAGCCCGCGCAGGTATGTAAGCAAAGAAGGGGACCTGGGAAGATCATCAGATAATTGTCTGGCCCAGGAAGAAGATATCAGCAAAGGCTGAGACGAGTGGATGGAGAGGATGGCGGCTAATGAGCCGTCGACGGTAATGTTAAGGACGGATGAAGATCCGTCGATGACAGAGTCCTTCTGGCGAGGACGAGGATAGTTTGGAACCTTGGCAAGAGTGGTAATATTCTCTGGTATTTCGGAGATCAATGGTGGTCCTTCAAGCTGCGGAGACGAGAACATCCTTTCCAGTGCAACGGAAATGTCCCGTATGTCGAACCATTTGTCCCACTCGCATTCCGGATCTTTGATCTTGCCTTTTTTGGTGATCCTCGGATATTTTTCAGCCAAATATACAGCACGTGATCCCCCATATGCTTCCCGTGGGTAATCTCCCATCTGAACAACGGACCCTCTGTTGAAGTGGTTTGATAGAGTCCACGTGAGGGGCTTCCAATCTGCCTTGAACGGTCCTTTGAAGCCCAGGCCAAACCTACGGTTCGGCCTAATTTCTTTTGGCGGCTTGAGCATACCCTGTAACTGTGCGCCCAGACCTTTTCCCTGTTGATAGCCGATGTTTCTCATAATCTCCCAACCTTTGGAGTGAAAAGGGAGACATGATGTTGTGGTTGCCCTGACCGGCTCCTTTGGTGCTAGTGGAACATGAGATGGATCACGTACGTCCAGCAGTGACAATATGGGCCGATGAGACGGCCAAACAGAAGGCAGAGAGGTATTGATAGCATCCACTGTGTGAAGGACAGGTGTACTGACCACTTTAATAATTCTCCCATTGTAAGGAAACTTCATGCACTGATGGTTGGTGGAAGGTACATCGTCTATGGCTTCGATGTAAGGGCGACCCAGTATAGCCTTGAATGTGGGGTCCATGTCGAGGACATGGAATTCCGTGGGAATTGACATGGGGCCTAGTTCTGCCTTCAGAATAATCATCCCCTGCGGTGGCCTTTTGCTATTGTCATAAGCCGTGACCGTGATCGAGGAAGGTCTTATTTGTTCCTCGTTGACCCCACACAACTGAAGAGTGCTCATGGAGATCATATTTATGGATGCACCCGTGTCCACAAGACACGGGTTTATGGATACCCCATTAATTTTTATTGAAATGCACAATGCATATTTCCGAGCTTCCTTGGGAGCGAGCTCGTAGTTGTGAAACATGATGGCTGGTTGTGTGTCTGTTGGGGTCAGGACGGTCGAAATCTTCTCCACGGGGAGGTCTTCATTAACCATGACCTTTTGAAGATATTCCATCAAGGCCGCCTGGTGGGATGTGGATCTTTGAAGTAGCTCTAGGATGGAGATCCGGGCAGGTGTCTTGTCCAAGTGTTTCAATTGATCATATTGTGTTCCAGGGATAGCTCTTTCTGGTTGTTCTGCATCATCCTTCTCTGGCTGAGATTGCTCGGGATTCTGACTGTTGTGGGGGAAAACCCTGTGGAAAATCCTTCCACTCCGGAGCACCATTGCCTGCGGCTTTTGTACCTCTGTGGGGGTAGCAGTGGGTTTTAACAGGGGTTTGAGGGGTAGTAGTGGAAGAATGGTTGATGAAGCAGGGGTGATGACGGGAGCAGGGATTCTGATGAGAGGTTTGTTAGGTGGAGGTATGGCGGAGGTAGAGGGGATATCGCGCGGATTATGAAGGATAAGGGGTTTGGAAGGTGGAGGTGGAGGTAAGGTTTGAAACGGGTAAGGGTTTTGAGGTGGATGGTGGGTGATGAGTGGTTTTGAAGGCATTAGTGGTGATGTGGTGGAGAAAGACGGGGTTATGTATGGTTGACAGATGATAAGGGGTTTAGAAGGCGTAGGGGTAAATGTAGTAGAGGTGGATGGTAAGGTGGGGGAGTAAGAGAAGGTGAGAGGGTGTGAAGGCGTAGTGGAGAGTGTCGGTTGATAGGAGGTCGGGGTGCGGATGATAGGGCGTAATGGTAGTGGAAATGGTGATGGTGTTACTGACGCGGGTTGATGAGAGAGAGGTGCTACCCGGGCAAGGCGAGGGGGTTGCATGACGATAGGTCTGGAGGTAGAAAGAATGGAGGTACTTTCCTGGTGCCACACCTGCTCTCTCCCGACTTCCGGGAAGGAGGAGATGGGGTTAACTTGATGATTGGGCTGTTGGTGCTCTGGTAATGGATTCTGGATTATTCCCATGTCGGGCTGTTGTTGTGGGGCCTGCTGAGGCTGTTGTTGTTGTTGTGGTTGCTACTGCTGCTGCTGCTGCTGTTGTAACTGCTGCTGTGGCCTCTGAGGAGGTCTCCTAGCCTTGAGAGCCGCGACGTATCGTCTCATCTCATCCCAATCTATTTGATGTTCATCATTCATATCATGGATGTAATCTTTGAAGTGGAAGTAGTAATCTACGGTGTGTCCCGGCTGCCTGTGGTAGACACAGTATTTGGAGGTATCAACATTGGGGGGCCACGCGGGCCTTTCTCTGGGTAGGGCGAGTTGGTTTGATGCCATGAGGGCATTAAAAATATCTGCTAAGGTTTCTGGCAATGGTGGATAGTAGGTTCTCTTGGGACCGAGCGGCCTCCTTTGTTGCTGTTGGGGACCATAGTTCCCCGGGGGTGGAACTTGGTTGTATTGAAGCGGTGGTTGTTGTTGCTGAGGTTGTGGTTGTTGTTGCTGGGGTTGGCGTAATGGAGTCATATTATCCTGGGGTGGATTATTTTGGGGTGGAGGACGAAGAGGGAAAGGACCCGGTTGAAGGGGAAGTCGGGGCATTTGTGGAGGCCTTGGGTTGACTGCATAGTTGGCATTGTTGACCGCACTGACTTGCTCATTTGTCACGACCCCTTCTGTGGCTCCGCCCGGGACACCAACGCCTGTCTTTCTGATCACTTTGGGCTTCGGCGACTCAAACATGTTCATGATGGGGGAGTCTTTTAGCTGGGTTTGGATGTATCGGGCCCTTTCATAGAGTTCCTCCATTGTAGTAAGTTTATTCATGGCCAGGACATGTCTGAACTGTGGGGTTGCATTAGACACAATCATCTTCACTTGTTCGGGCTCGGAGAGGGTATCCCTTATTCTTTCCGCCAGAGACCTCCATCTATCAGCATATCGAACAAAATCCTCGTCGGGTTTCATCTTTTCGGCCACTAGGTCGGTAATGGAGAGTGAGGGACCGACCCTATCCCTATATTTCTGCAAGAACCTTCTCTGGACTATTTCAAAATTCTCGGCCTCGCGGGGCTCCAGAGAATAGAACCACTCAAGCGCGGGACCATCCAATGATCTCCGAAAGAGGTATGCCAGGGACCTCTGATCGTTTTGCCAGTAAGAGGACTCATACATGAAATCCTTGAGATGAATGAAGGGGTTGCCGGTACCATTGTATCTGCGGTACGTGGGCATTTCGGAGGGAGGAAGATGAATGACGGGAAGGATTGGCAAAGTAACCTCCGGGGTGGCTTTCACGTCCACCATCCTTCTCAGATTTTGAAATTGCTCGTCCATGCGGTTGAACCTATTGAGGAGCGATTGGGCGAGATCCTCTGGGGGTGAAGGTGGCACTTGCCACTGGGGGAGAAACTATCTCCCAGAGACTTGAGGGGGGAACCCCGAATGAGAGGGAGCTGTCGGACCGCCGACAGTTGGCCCTGGCTGAAGCGGCGTGTGGGGAACAACGGGAGTTTGAGATTGTGACGGGAACTGGAATGAGGGTGGTTGTTGGCTCGCTTGACCTTGAAGCGAGGGAGACTGGATGGCTTGCGCCAATGAAGGAGATGGAATGGCCTGCACGGACTCTTGGAGAGGTGCGATGGCCGGAGTTGATTCCTGGGGCGTGGGGGAAACAGATTTCCCCTTTAGAATGGCCTGGAAGGCCCGGAGCTGTTCAGAGGTAAGCTCCGTGTTGGCGAGGACGCCCAGTAAGGAAGAGATATCCTGTGGTAGGGACGTGTCCCCGGCAATAACCTGCACCTCATGTGAGGGGTCATGAGAAGGACCCGAGTCCATAGCATAGACTCGCGGGTCGGCTGTCAAACCACGACTAGGGTGGTTTTCCTCAGAAGACTCGTGAGACATGCTCACAGTTTTCCCAGAACGCAAAAACATACACTAGCAAGTAGGTAGCAGAGATTATCAAACAAGTGGATGCCTTTACGTCCTTTTTTGTGTTTTGATTTTGGTGTTTTTTTTTTTTGTGTGTTTTTAACGAGATCCGAAGTTCACACAAAATGGGGACCCTAGTTTATTTTTGTTTCACCACCGTGTCAGCTAGGGTCTCTCGTCTCACCACGAATGAAATGACTAACTCCGGGGAACTTCAATGGTACAACCAGCCCAGTGAACGAAGAGGAGATTCTTCGATGTCGGGGACTTACGGAGGTCCCAGTGTAGGAGATTCTAGTCCGTTGAGAGGAATTCCCAAACGGAGAGTCCTTCCTTCACCGGGAAAGGGTGATCCTCAAAAAATAAAAAAAGGATAGAAAAGAGGAATGGATGTATGCAATGGAATGCTGACAGATATATGGAGTGGGAAAACAACAGAAATAACAGACATATAATAAACAAAGAACCAATCAAAACTGACGGTGCTGCCGTGAGCACAACGGGGGCGCACGCGGGCGCGAAGGTGGAGAGGCACGGGTGGTGCCGAACTTGCAAGGGTAGCCGAAAGGAAGCAGTAGATGTCCCACCGTGATCGCCAATCTGTGAGCGACGTCACGCGGTTCTGGGAAGAGCGGAGGGGCGGAGCGCGCGCGGGCTCCTCTTTTCTTTCTTTTGGTGTTTGTTTGCTGCAACACAGAAATAAGAGAAGAGAGAGAAGGGGCCACCACGGGAGATTGCTCCGGCGGGGCGAGCGGGACAAGTGTGATATAGCAAAATATGGGGTTTAAACGGTCATAGGGGGAAGTGACTCGCCGCGGCCTCGGGGGGACGGGAATGGTGCAAAAATTAAATAACAAGAATTGAAACGGCCATTGGGGAAGTGACTCGCCGCGGCCTCGAGAATATGAGCAGATAATAAGATGACAGAATATAGAGAGAATACAAAGAGCGGGAATTTAAACGGCCATTGGGGAAGTGACTCGCCGCGGTCTCGAGAACACAAACAGATAAGAATATAACGTATAAGAACGTGAATTTAAACGGCCATTGGGGAAGTGACTCGCCGCGGCCTCGAGAACACGAATAGATAAGAATATAACATATAAAAAGGGGAATTTAAACGGCCATTGGGGAAGTGACTTGCCGCGGCCTCGAGAATATGAGCAGAATATAACAGAGTATAAGAGAATATAAGAACGGAAATTTAAACGGCCATTGGGGAAGTGACTCGCCACGGCCTCGAAAATAAGATGTGATCGCCAGGGGCCGAAAGACCCCAAAATAAGAAAGTGATCGCGCCTACCTCAAGAGCGGGAGATGGCGGGTTGCTTCTTCCTCTCCCTCCGGCCGGCCGACGGAGAGGGCTTTCCTCGGCTACCCTTGCAAAACAACGACAAACAAATGACAAGTGGATTAGAAAGATGGAGCTGTAGTATTCAAATCCTTGCGATAAAAATAACGAAATGATGGCAAGACACACACCTGGTTGGTGTTATCTTTTAAACTCATCTCGGACTCGAGTAGGAGAAAAATGAGATGATGGATGCAAGAAGTATAAAAGAAGAGGCGCCCTTATGAAGGGGGATAGAGGATGCGAGATGATGAATGCAAAAGAACTACGAAGAAAAAGGGGAAGAAAAGGCTTATTGGATGAGCCGAGGGTGAAATCCGGCGGAGCTCCGGCAGCGTGGGGACGACGTGGAAGCACGGTGGATGAAGACGACCTTCCTCTCGCGAGCGTGAGCACCCGAGAAGCCGACAGAACCTCCACCTACAAAAGAACCCACAGGTTAGAAAATGACTCCGTAGCCTCTGGGCTCCGGTAGCCTATCGGATCACTTCTGAGCTCCCCCAGAACTGAGGGGGTGGGCCTCTATTTATAGGGCTCCGGAGGTTGGAGGCGTCCAGGACCCTGGACACCTCCATCAGGGCCGAAATAATATTTTATTCTATTTTTATATATTTTTTAGAATACTTTTTTGGAGGCGTCCAGGGTCCCGGACGCCTCAAGCAGGTCCACCGAAAACCGACGACGGCCGCACGCGGTTTGGCACAACGCGTGGTTTTGTGAGCGGCGCCTCGTGATTCAGAAATAGGCGCGTCTAGCTGACCGGACGTCTCTATAATTTGGATTTTTTTCACACACGACAAACCGTCGTTCGGTGGCCGGCGCCCGTGAGGGAGTTGATGGAGGCGTCCAGGGGCCTGGACGCCTCCAAAATTATATTATTTTTTATTTTTCTTTTGTCTTTTATACCAGGGCTGCCATTTTAATTTTTTTTATTTGTTTTTTATGGAGGCGTCCAGGGGTCTGGACGCCTCCATTAATATATATATATTTTTAATTATTTTTTATCTTTTTTATGCCAAGTGGCATTTTATAAATATTTATTATTATTAGTTTTTATGGAGGCGTCCAGGGGCCTGGACGCCTCCATTAATATATATATATTTTTATTTATTTTTGGGCCCTGATAAAATAATAAAATAATAAAATAAATTAAAAAGATGGGGGGCGTCCAGGGGCCTGGACGCCCCCATTAAGACCCACCCGGGTCCTCAAATCAGGCGTCGGCGACCGCCCGGTAGACCCCCTTCTTGATTCCGGAACCTCCTGATGCGTCCGACTGGTGTTGATGCCGTCCGAATGCCGTGACGAGACGATTCCGGATGCCGAAAAAGGTGGATGAAGACCCGAGAAAAGGAAGCACTCGAGTGATTCAAAATGCGTAAGCCGTTGCGGGGCGTTATATAGTAATATGAGACTTTCTCAGGAGGCGTCAAGAATGGCGTGTCTACAAGAGGGAGAGAGGAGGGTGTCACGGTGGGAAGAAACGGAGGAAGAGGAAGAAAGAGAAAGGAGAAAAGAAAAAGAAAAAGAATTAGGGCTTTATAGAAAATCTGAATTTTCGGAAAAATACCAAAAAATAGAAAAATATATTTCTGGAATCCTCGGAACGCACCGATCGCAACGGTACCACTCGTGTCTGGGGGAACCGCCCGGTTCGCCCACAGCGAGCTTCCGAAGGAAAAGCCGAAACACACACCGGGAATCGGAAAACACACGCGGAAAAGCCGCGGAACGCCTCCGGGCCTCCGAAACAACTCCGGATCGCGCCGATCCGAACACGAAAGATGTCCAAAATAAAATTTTGGACACAACGGAGCTGGACGCTCCGAAAACCAGATCCGAGACCCACGAAGAAGGATCCGAAAGGTCCGGGATATTACACATGGTCTCTGCACCTGCCTCTCTACAAAAGAAGAAGAGAAGGGACAAAAAGAGAGTCACGAGACATACGCGATCTTTGCACCTGCATGTCCATAAAAGAAGAAGAGAAGAAGAGAAAGAACCGCCGACGGGGCGTTAAACCGACTAGACCTTTCGCCGACGGGGCGTTAAACCGACTAGACCTTCCGCCGACGGGGCGTTAAACCGATTAGACCTTCCGCCGACGGGGCGTTAAACCGACTAGACCTTCCGCCGACGGGGCGTTAAACCGACTAGACCCTTCCGCCGGCAGGGCATTAAATCGACTAAACCTTCCACCGGCGGGGCATTAAACTGACTAAACCTTCCGCCGACGGGGCGTTAAACCGACTAGACCTTCCGCCGACGGGGCGTTAAACCGACTAAACCTTCTGCCGACGGGGCGTTAAACCGACTAAACCTTCCGCCGACGGGGCGTTAAACCAACTAGATCTTCCGCCGATGGGGTGTTAAACCGACTAGACCTTCCGCCGGCGGGACGTTAAACCGACTAGACCTTCCACCGACGGGGCGTTAAACCGACAAAGGCCTCCCAGATCCTGGCTCATGTAGCCTGCTTCCCAAAATTCGGCCCTCGTGGCCTGCTTATCTCTGGCTCTCGCAGCCTGCTTCCCCTCGACTTTTATAGCCTGCTTCCCAATTCTGGCTCTTGCAGCCTGCTTACATTTGGCCTTCATGGCCCACTTCCCACAATTTCGGCTCCTGCAGCCTGCTTCCCTTCGGCTTTTATAGCCTGCTTCCCAATTCTGGCTCTGGCAGCCTGCTTACCTTTGGCCTTCGTGGCCTGCTTCCCAATTCTGGCTCTCGTAGCCTGCTTCCCTTCGGCTTTCATAGCCTGCTTCCCAGCTTTGGCTCTTGCAGCCTGCTTACATTTGGCCTTCGTGGCCTGCTTCCCAAGTCTGGCTCTCGTAGCCTTCTTCCCAGAATTCGACCTTCGCGGCCCGCATCCCATAACTTCGGCTCCTGCAGCCCGCTTCCCTAATATCCTCTCATCCCTTTTGCGGTCTGCCTCCCTAATACCTTTACTACCACTACACATATACGCAACAACAATATTTTCCTATGCAAAAAAAAGAAACAACAACAACAACAACAAAACAACAACAACAAAACAACAAAACAACAAAAACAAACAATAAAACAAACACAAAAAAAATAAAAAAGAGAATGCACGATTGCCCTGCTTGCATGGTTGCTTAATATAGAATAATAAACCTCCTTGGAATTTTCTAGGACCATGTTTCCTTGCTAAATAATATCGCCCCGATTCCAGGTGCGCGCGCGTCACGGCATATGCTCGAAGGGAACCCAATTATGGCAGGTGTACACGTCAAGGGGAAGAGTCATGGCTGAACCGCTAAGCCCAACTCACAAAACAAACCTGAGGCAATGCTCTCACACTTAGCACTTAATGTGTTCAATAGCCTTCGACTATAGAGATTGCCCGAATTTCTTCTTAGCACTCTACGGAGACTTGAATTCCTGCACTCGCGTGAAAGGTAATCGTGAGGAAAAAGCTGCCTATCCCCACTATAAAAAAGAGAGAGAGAGAGAGAGAGAGAGAGAGAGAAAAGAGGAGAAAAAAAGAAAAGAGAGGGACACGTGAATCCGAGTAGCCGGGAATCCCCATTGAGACACATGAGGAAACTCGCGCGAAATGGTGAAGCGAATTATAATAAGGATGAATCCTAGTAGCCGGGAATCTCCATTGAGACACATGAGGAGACTCGCGCCAAACGGTGGAATCCGTAATAGAATTATAATAAGGATGAATCCTAGTAGCCGGGAATCCCCATTGAGACACATGAGGAGACTCGCGCCGAACGGTGAAATCCGCTACCAAAATAAACAGATGGGGGATGTGTGAAGCTACCAAAAGTCGAAAGCCCGGAACTAATGTGTAGGCGCTAGAGTGATCCTCGAGTGTCATCAGGAAAACCTGCATATCCCTATGGTTAGGGCCTTTTGTTCGCACATTTGAACTGCCACGCCACAGAGAATTGCCTCGGGTGAAATGCGTGAATTTAGGCTATGCATGCAAGACATGCGATATCCTCTTGACGGGTGCACCACCCCTCAGTTGTGTCTCGCGACCCGCACCGCATCTACGAATTACGGGCGATGTCCCTATCATGTCCCCTATAGGGGGAGCTGCCTTACTTATATTTATGTTATACTTGCTAATGAATGCTTGCATGCTTAAAAAATATATATAATAAAAAATAATAAATAATAAAAATGTGTGCATACAATAAACTCAATTTCGGCTATCGAAGCCTACGTTCCCAGCTACGGCTCGTAGGGTCCAATCTTGGCCCCCATGGCCTACATCTTGCCCTCACGGCTCCTTAATCTCCCAACTCTGGCTTTTATAGCCTGCTTCCTAATTCTGGCCCTCGTGGCTTGCTTCCCAATATCTTTGGCTCTTGCAGCCTGCTTACCTTTGGCCTTCGCGACCTGCTCCCCGATTCTGGCTCCCGTAGCCTGCTTCCCCGATTCGGCCCTTGCGGCCCGCTTCCCAACATCTCCGGCTCTTGCAGCCCGCTTCCCAGAATTCGGCCCTTTACGGCCTGCTCCCAGAATTCGGCCTTTACGGCCTGCTCCCAAGAATTCGGCCTTTACGGCCTGCTCCCCAGAATTCGGCCTGCACGGCCCGCTTCCGTAACACCAACTTCGGCCCTTGCGGCCCACTTTCCCGAGTCCGGGTTTCATAACCGGTATCCCCGGCGCATTTTGAATCAACAAAATAAAAACTCCTCTCCGTCCCTTTGGGTGACGAACATCCCTTTTGCATCAATAAACCCTTCTCTCTGCCCGCATGGCTCGCCTTTTGCAACTTCGGCTCTTGAAACCCGCTTCCAGCCTTGGCTGTTTTGGCCTCACTTATCGGCCCCCGAGTCGACAGCTTTCTAATCATCGACCTTCGGGTCGACAACTTTTCACTTATTGGCTCCCATGCCAACAGCTCTCAATTATCGGCCGCTGTGCCTACAACTCTTATATCATTGGCATCCACGCCAACAACCACCTGGAGTTCTTAAAAAAAGAATGGAAAAGAAGAGAAGAAACAAAAAGAAACAACAGCAAAAAGAACAAAAAGAGATGACAAAAAAGAGAAGAGAAGAAAAAGAAGAGAGGAAGAGAAAAGAGAGAAGAAAAGAAAGAAAAAGAGAAAAAGAGACAACAAACCAGGTCGGCTCCTGACACCCTGTCGGCACTGACGAAGAGACCAAGAGATCAACAAACCAGGTCAGCTCCCGACACCCTGTCGGCACTGATGAAGAGACCAAGAGATTAACAAACCAGGTCAGCCCCGACACCCTATCGGCACTGACGAAGAGACCAAGAGGCAACAAAGCATGTCAATCCTCGGCACCCTGTCGGCACTGACGAAGAGACAAAGAGACCAACAAACCAGGTCAGCACCCGACACCCTGTCGGCATTGATGAAGAGACAAAGAGACTAACAAACCAGGTCAGCACCCGACACCCTGTCGGCACTGACGAAGAGACCAAGAGATCAACAAACCAGGTCAGCTCCCGACACCCTATCGGCACTGACGAAGAGACCAAGAGATCAACAAACCAGGTCAGCTCCCGACACCCTGTCGGCACTGACGAAGAGACCAAGTGATCAACAAACCAGGTCAGCTCCGACACCCTGTCGGCACTGACAAAGAGACCAAGAGGCAACAAACCAGGTCAGCTCCTGGCACCCTATCGGCACTGACGAAGAGACCAAGAGATCAACAAACCAGGTCAGCTCCCGACGCCCTGTCGGCGTTGACGAAGAGACTAAGAGACCAACAAAGCATGTCAGTCCCCGGCACCCTGTCGGCACTGACGAAGAGACAAAGAGACCAACATATCATGTCATCTCCCGGCACCCTGTCGGCACTAACGAAGAGACAAAGAGATCAACAAACCAGGTCAGCTCCCGGCACCTTGTCGGCACTGACGAAGATACAAAGAGACCAACATATCATGTCAGCTCCCGGCACCCTATTGGCACTGGCGAAGAGACAAAGAGATCAACAAACCAGGTCAGCTCCCGGCACCCTGTCGGCACTGACAAAGAGACAAAGAGACCAACATATCATGTCAGCTCCCGGCGCCCTGTCGGCATTGGCGAAGAGATAAAGAGATCAACAAACTAGGTCAGCTCTTGGCACACTGTCGGCACTGACGAAAAGACAAAGAGACCAATAAAACAGGTCAGCTCCCGGCACCTTGTCGGCACTGGCGAAGAGACTAAGAGACCAACAAAGCATGTCAGTCCCTGGCACCATGTCGGCACTGACGAAGAGACAAAGAGACCAGCAAACCAGGTCAGCTCCCGACACCTTGTCGGCACTGACGAAGAGACAAAGAGACCAACAAACCACGTCGGCTCCCGACACCCTGTCGGCACTGACCAAGAAAAGAAGAGACGAACGAGTCATGCCAGCTCCCGGCACCCCGTCGGCACTGATAAAGAGATGAAGAGACCAGCATACCATGTTAGCGCCCGGCATCCTGTCGGCACTGAGGAAGAGAAGAAGAGACAAGCAAACTACGTCAGTCCCCGGCACCCCGTCGGCACCGACGAAGAGAAAAAGAGACCAGTACACCCGCGGGCACCGCCCGGCTCATCCTTCGCCCGCACTACCCGTGGGTGGGGGGCATTTGTGGACACCAAAAATTACACACCCAGATGTCCTGCTCAACCTCACATCAACAATGGCGCCGAGTGAAGAAGCCCCGGAGAGACTGGTCGTCTGGACTCCCCAAATATGCACACTGCCGTGAAGCCGTCCCCGGAGTCACGACGGCAAAGAGAAACTAATTCCCGGGAAGCTCATAATCCATGGGCCTCGAAGAAAATCAAGCGGGCCACGACTCGTGCTCACAACGGGCTCAAAATTGCCCACTTAGCCCCTCAGCGGCACGCCCTGTGCCCTGTTCAGCGGCACACCCCAGGGAGCCCCAGCGGTACACCCCTGGGAGCCCAGCAGCACACCCAGGTCTTCAACGGCCCACCCCGGAGGTGGTTCAGCAGCACACCCCCAGGGTGTCCCCAGCGGCACACCCTCGTGGGGGTCCAGCGGCACACCAAGGGGGCGCCCAGCGGCACACCCCCTGGGCCGTCCAGCGGCACACCCAAGGGGGCGCCCAGCGGCACACCCAAGGGGGCCTCCCAGCGGCACGCCCCCAGGCCGCCCAGCGGCACACCCATCCTGCCCTTCAGCGGCACGCCCGTGCTGGCTTCCGACAGCACGGCCTTGCTGCGCTTCGCCGGCATGCCCTTTGGCCCTCTCAGCGGCACGCTTGTTGTGCCTGCCAGCGACACGCCATTCAGGCTCTTCAACGGCACGCTCCGGCAGGACGACGTGATGCCCACGCCCTATGAATCCTTGGCGCGCAGTGGGCTGCCCGAGGTGTCGGTCGGGGATTGGGCCACGTTGCCTACTCCTCCTGCCACCCAGGACAAGGGAGTCAACTCCCATTAAATGCACTTCAGACGCCTCCCGCCTCCGAACGCTCCCACCACAGGGGGTATAAGACCCCTCTCCTTCGCTACGAACAAAAAGAAAGGGGAGAGGCATATACACAGAGAGACACACACACGCAGAAGAGAAGAAGAGGGAAGAGGAGAAGAGGAAGAGAAGAAGAGAAGAAGAAGGAGAAGAGAAAAGGGGGGAAGAGAGGAAGAGAGGGGAGAGGGCTCGCTGCTCCACTTGCCGCCGCCGTCTGTGCGCATAGGGAAGAGAAGAAGAGAAAGAGGAAGAGGAGGGGAGGCTCTGTCTCCCCCTCCCGCTGCTCCGTCCACCGCCGTCCGCGCGAAGAGCAGAAGAAGAAGAAGAAGAAGAAGAAGAAGAAGAAGAAGAAGAAGAAGAAGAAGAGAAGAAGGAGAGGGGAGGCTCCGGCTCCCCCGTTGCTATCCCGTCCACCACCACCGGTGTGAAGAGAGGAAGAGAAGGAGAGTGAGTGAAGAGAGAGAGTGAGGTCCGGGAGGGGAGGAGTCCATGCTCCCCCCATTGTATCTTCTTTCTTTCTTTCTTTGTCCCCTTGTTTTCTTTCACGTCGCCATGTATTAGCTCTCTTGGGGCACTCCTTTTGTGAGAATAAAAGTAGAAGGCTTGCAAGTATTTTTTTCGGACGTCTTTCTAAAGCATTTCCTCCGTGTTTGCATCCTTCGGTGTTTCACGCCCCCCTTTCCCTTTCTCCTTTTGTTAGGGTTTGTTTCCTCCCGGGCATTTTTGCCTTCGTGTGGGCACCCTCAGCGGTACGCCCTCCATGTGCCTTCAGCGGCATGCCCTTGGGCACCTTCAGCGGTACGCCTCTGGCGGCCTTCATTGGCACGCGCTCGCCCAGGGCCCTCAGCGGTACGCTCCTACCGCCCCTCAGCGGCACAGCCCCTTCATGCCCCTCCTGCACCTCCAACGGCACACCCTAATTGTGCCTTCAACGGTAGACCCCGACTGTGCCTCCAGCGGCACACCCCAACCAATTCTTCCCCGGCACGCCTCGGCCAGGCCCTTCGCCGGCGCACCCTCTCGTGCCTCCCTTGCCCGGCACACTTGCCCTTCCTTCTTGCCCTGTGCATTCCCCCCTCGGCCAGTCCTAGAGTAGTCTTCCACTCGCCGTTCCCTCCGAGTTTTCTGAGGTTTATAAAGATGTTGCCGCTCTCGGGCGCCCACCTCCAGTTGTCGGGTTCCGCCACTCCATGTGAGCGCGTTCCATGTATCTCCCTTACGCTCGGGTCAAGGGGAGATGCTGCCGAATTTTTGTTAGAAACAATAACATACTAAAAGGATAAAATGAAGCAACAAACAAATGGGGCAATAACGAATCAAAAGGCAAGAGAAGGCAACAGACAAACGAAGAGAACAACAGTAGAACGCTTCAACTAAGGCAAGGGAATCGTAATTAACATAAAGAGAGCCAAATCAAACGACAACTAAACAACTTGGACATTCGTCCTCATGGGAGAAAGAATGGAAATTGATCAAGAGAAGAAAAGGGGAAACCCATGCAAACTTAATAAAAATCGGAAAAGAAGAAAAGAAAAGCCTTAAAAGAACTAGAGGGAGAGTGGGCCCTCATAGGTATTTTCTCCCTCAACCCTTTAGCGGTACACCTTTTAGCCCTTCAGCGACACACTCCTCAGCCCTTCAGCGGTACACCATTTTAGCCCTTCGGCGGCACACTTCCTCAGTGCCTCAGCGGTACACTCCTGTCGCCTTCAAGCGGCACTCTCCGTAAGTGCCCCAGCGGCACACTCACCTCCACCTGCCTCCAGCGGTACGCTCCCCTTGCCCTCAACGGCACACTCCCTTGGCCCTCAGCGGCACGCTCCCCTGACCCAGCGGTACACCAGAAATAATGATAATAATAAAGATAATAAGCTAAAAGAAAACGTAATAAATAAACAAATAATGATACAAAAAATAAAATAATGATAATAACAGCAAACTCAAAAGAAGAGGGAGAAATAATAACAAACAATAATGATAATAATAATAATAAATAATAACAAATACAAAAATAAGTAAATAAGAATAATAAAGGAATAAGTAATAATAATAATAAGCTTAAAAAATAATAATAATAAATAGACAAATAAACGATAACAAAAATAAATGAATAATAATAACAAACTCAATAAGAATGATAAATAAATAAATGATAACCAAAATAAATAATAGTAACAAACTTAACGAAACCCGACAAGCAAATGAATGATAATAAAACGAATAAACAATAAAAACAAACCTAACAATAACAATAATGAATGAATAAATCACGAGAAAAAATAAAAAAATAGTAATAACGAACTCATTCAAAGATATACATAAATCAACAAATAATAATGGTAAAATTCTAAATAATAATAAAACGATGAGATCCGCTTCGCAGCCTCGTTCTCCTCGAGACCCGGTATAAAGGGAATATTGACGCCGCCCCTCCAAGTCGGATTCGGACCTTGGGAGCCATCCCGATACGGTCATAACCCGACATTGCTTTGGGCCGATAGCCCATCAAACCGGACGCTTTCCTGTTGGGATTTGCTCCCGCTCTTTCATTGAGATTGCCGTGAACTCGGCATACATTTGAACGGCTTTGTCTCCGTTTACGTCGTACCTTCGATACTGACCTTTATCCGAACATAAAATGGTCCGTGAGCGACCAACAAGATCTGAACGGAACGAGATGGCTTCTGTCATCCCTGGACCCTTCCATGGGAATATCAATAAGACCTCCGTGGGCCACACTTAGACCTCGGGCCTGTCCCGATCATGGTCATCGTCTGGCTCATATCCTCGATCTACAGCCCGCTCCTTTCGAACACGTTTTCGGTTCTAGAGTCTAGTCCCGGAACTCTCCCCCGTTGCCCTCCGGCACCGAAAATATTAATGATGCCCGCGCAAGCCTCGTTCGGACCACGGGAGGCGCCCCCGGTATGGTCCTGACTCGATCTCGCACTGGGCCAATAGATTCTCTAGTTTCCGGCTACAATAACCGAGATTCAACCGAATGTTTTCAGTGTCTCGGGATAATAAACTTGCCGTATCCCGGCATGCATATGTTCCAGGTCCTCCCGCGACGATTACAATATTCTCAAGCTGGACTCCCGTCCGAATATTAAACGGTCTCCCGAATGACTAGCATGTGTCGAACGCCCGCTTCTCCAGACACAGGGCTTTTCAGCTGATTCAAGGGATACTCCCTCGTCGCCCCTTGGCACCGGAAATATTAATGACGCTCATGCAAGTCTTGTTTCGACCGCGGGGGGCCCGCCGCAGTATGGTCGCAGCTTGCTTTTGCACCGGGCCAACAGATTTACCGGTTTCCGACCGCTCTAACCGAGGTTTAGCCGAACGTTTTTCCATTCTTCTGAACAATAAATTGCCATATCCTGGCATACGTATGCTCCTGTCTTCCCGCGACGATCGCGCTTTTCCCGAGATGGACACTCGTCCGAACATTAAATGGTCAGCACACGACCGACATGATCTCGAATGATTTTCTTCCCGCCTTCGCGTGAGGATTTCAATACCTCCTATTAGACCTTTTATGCAAATTAATTTCCTGGCCATGAGGCCCTGAATCTCGGCGATTAATCAAGGGTGTTCCCTCGTATGGGGGGATGTAAATGACGTCGTGACCTTTACGGCGCGGCGTGTTTTGGTCCCGACCCGAACCACACAATCGTCTGACGATGTCAGATCGAGCGCACCATGGGCTCTTCGGAGCCCGACGAATAAATTGTCACTTCTGTGACTGGCACGCCCACTCACTCAATAGACGAAACCACTTGAATAAGCGAATTTTAGTGCGTCCACATCTTACTAAAGAAATTTGAAGAAATCAAGGAATACACATAAGATCATTTAGTAAATTAGAGAGCATAGAACATGAATTAATTGAAATTAAGTTTAAAGATGACGTACAAGACATGTATTAGAGAAATCCTACCTTTGGAAAAGAGATATCTCGTACAACCCCTAATTTTCATCTTCTGAATCTTATTCTTTGAAATATATTATAGAGGAACACAAAGCAAATCTTAGATGATTGTGGAACTTATTAGAAATCAGATTATGATTGAAAGATCTGCTAGATACGTATTGGATGTAGACTAATTTTTCTGTAAATAAAAAATCCTTAGAAATACTCTAAATATCAAGTCTGGAGTTAAGATATTCTTGAGGAAGTTATAGAGATGAAGAATAAGAAAGATAAGTTAGAAAGAAGAGAAATGGAGACTCATATATTAAAATTCTAATTCTTACTCCAATTTTCCATGCGCTAAAAACTTTCGTGTTACCTTTCAATAAACTCCTAGAAAAGTCACATATTAACACATGCTAAATAATATCTTTCCTTAAACCTCTTCTTCTCGTTACTATCATGGTACTAAATTTCATAAAATTGTCACGTATAAAATCTTCCAATATCTTCTTCCACTTTCACACCAACACTTAAAATAAATAAATAAAATTAATTAAAAGTTAACACTCAAACCTCCTGTAACCCCCTGGATTTTTTGGATATTTATCGGATTTCGGATCGTTTTCGTGAGTCCCGGATTGAATTTTGCAGTTCACGCGTGTTTTTGCCTGTCGGACCTTCGGAATCCCGTGTAGAGTGAACCGTTGCGTTCTTCGACTCCGGGACATTACAACTGCGTTGTGCGTTTTTCGAGGATCGTGGAGAATATTTTTTCCTATTTTTGATATTTTTTGAAAATTCTAAATTTTTCTATATGTTTAACCCTCTCTCTCTCCTCTCATTTCTCACTCTCTCCCTCTCTCTTCTCTCACGCTCTCTCTTCTCACCCTCTCTTCTCCAGCGGCCAACGGAGCGAGGCGGGGGCGACATGGGCGAGGAGGACAGCGAGGATGGGTCGAGGATCGAGGGACGAAGGCGCGGCGAAGCTCGGTCGCGAGTTCGGCATGGCACGGGATTCGTGCGGTGTTTTCTTCGTGGATCGGCGTCCTTGCCGCGTCAAATCTTCAGTGGAGGTAGGGGGATGGTTCCCTAGCCCGAGTACTTCCTTTTCCGCGAGTTTTGTAGGTCGTAGTGAGCCGAGCGGGATTATTTGGGTGTTTTGGGGAAAATACATGATTTTGGGGTGTGAGCCGGATTTGGTGTTTTAATCGCGTTTTTGAGGTTTAAATGAGTCCTCTCGGTGCTAGAGAGGTTGGGGAACGATTTCCCCTTGTTTTCCCCTTCACATGGGCGTGAACGAGGCGTGGAATGGGATTTTCCATGATTTTTGCCATTTTCGGGCGCGGACACTGAGGGCGCGCTCGACACTGAGGGCGCGTTCTTCAAGAAGGCACCATATAGCGACGCCGCGTTCATCGGGGAAGATGAACAGTAAGGTGGTTATGAACGCACCATAGGAGAGTGGGACGTTCTGTTATGAATGCGCCATAGGAGGATGGCACGTTCTGAACGTGCTATAGGCGGGTAGCACGTTCTGAACGTGCTATAGGCGAATAGCGCGTTCATGTGGGCGACCAGTCGGGCAGGCCAGGGCGTGTGGACTACGGCTGATCGTGTTCCCCTTGGCCCGTGTGACTCCCGGACACCCCGTGGGTACCGTGACCGTGTTTTTAGGTGTCCGGAGATACCGTGTTATCTCGATTAGCGTGCCTGTGGGTTTGGAGGGTCCGGGTGACCCCATGTGTTCCGGGCTTTCGTGTTCTCACTAGATCGAGTCACCGTGTGTCGGTATGAGTGCAGTGGGGTTTCCCCACACGTCGGGGGTTTCTACGGAAGGTGGTTTCCGAGTGGGCCATGTGTGTGGCCTTGGACTGTGGGTCCAGTCAACTAACCTGGGGCTGGAGGTTTCCCGTGTGTCCCTGAGACAAGGGATTAACTTGGCGGCTTGTGAGTTACCTTGGGAATCGTGCTACCATGGTTTCAGACCTAGGGATTAGGCTAGATTGACGGCGCTATGTTGTCCGTGTACAACGGTCTTGACCCGAGTCGTGTGACTCAAGGACCGTTGGATTTAGTAGGTCTAGTGGGTTGTCCAGAGTCTGGTGGCGTCGTGCCGCCTGTTACTCCGCGTTACTCGTGATGGGTGCGTGCGTGACTTTCCGTGTTCACGTTTAGTGACCTCCCACTGGTCGTAGCCTTCTTACGGCACGCATGTGCTGACCCACCCGGGAGTGGTGGAGCGGCTTACCCGGAGAGATAATTTTTTGGCTGGTTACCGTTGGGCCTCTACGCGCAGCCTGAGTCTAGGCTTCGGGGGAAGAACCGGCTAGAGGATCTGACCTAGAGCGCATGATCTGTGTGTGCACACTTAGTTGGGGGTTGTCGGACCCTCGCTGACGAGCGCAACCCCAGCTAGTCCTTATTTTGAGTTCCTGGTTATTGTGTGTCTCTGTCTCCACCTCGGGCGTGGTAGCGAGACACCTGAGGTTGTGGACTAAGTCGTCAGTGGACGCATCCGGCCTTGCTTCTGGTGGGCAGTGCTCCTGTCACTTGACGTGAGTTTCACGTGACTCGAGTTTCCATTTTTCATCTACGAGACGTGATTTTACGTGGGGTTTTCGGGTGTTCCCGCGATAGAGGTTTAGGGTTTTCGGTGAGCGTCACCGAGGGTTTTTCCCTAGACAGTGTTGGGTTCACGACGATGAGGTCGTGACCGTGTTCCTAGACCGAGTGGTCTGGGGTTGGGCCTTTGTCTGCGAGACGGGCCCCCGCGACGGGGTTGTCGGGGTGTGTTTTCTGGCAGTGTAGCCAGAGGTATTTTCGTTAGACTAGTGTTTCCCCAACTCGAGATCGGGGCGTGTTTTCTGGCATAGTAGGAGTAATTATAGCGCCGAGTTTTTACCGGCCACCGGGTTTGCTGTTCCTGCTATTGTTAATGCTTTCAGTTACTGCCGTTGTTTACAGTTGGGGTTCCGCGAGACCCCTACTGAGCCAGTGACATGAGACTCACCCCTACTTTTCAGGTGCAGCGGTTCTCCCTCGAAGTTCGAGGGTGCTGTGCTGAGGTTCTTAGCTGCCAGCTTGCCGGGCCGAGTGTTCACTTGGCGTTGGGTACGTTCTTCTACCTTAGACTGTACTTTCTGTTGTACTGGACTCTGTTGTAGTTGTTTATTTATTTCTATTAATTATTAAATTATCCTGCTTTATTTCTTATTTTTTGTACCTCCACACTCCTTTTCAGCCCTTCCAAGTCCTCCCGACTCGTGGGCGACGGGCCAGGATTCAAATGGTATCGGATTCCGTTCCCGATATCTAGATCTTGGGTCGTCACACCTCCTAAGTCAAGAACTTCCCAACATTCTCGTGAATTCTCCAACCCATCTCACATCTTTACATTAACGAGTGACAAAAGTGTAATTTCACTTGGTATTTAATTTACTTTTTGTGATTTTTTACTTAGTATATGACAAAATTTATAAAAGTGTTTAACATGAGATTTATAGATAATGAAATTCTCTTTCTAATGAGTTTAATATTGACCTTATTCTGACATCTATGTAAAGTTATATTATAAATAATGTAAAATTTTTAATAGGGATAATTATGTAATTTATATAACTCTTCAATTTTATCTTGATAGTTAAATTCATATTTATTTATTTATTTTATACTAATATTTAATTACTAACTATCACTCACAATCTACCTATATCATTGAGAAATCTAAATCATCTACTTTTTCATTTAAATAATACTTCATCTATCCTACTTAGTCTAATTGCTTAGATGATATTTCGTCTATCCTGCCTCATGTAATTGCTTAGACAATATTTTGTCTATCCTATTTCATCTAATCGCTAGATGATATCTCATCTATCCTACATCATCTAACTACTTAGATGATATTTTATCTATCATGATTCGTCTAACTGCTTAGATGAAATTTCATCTAATTTTTCTATCATTTAACGCTATACTTTGTTGTTTGACATTTTTGACCTATTATATAGAAGAATCTCAAAAAGAGTTCAACATAAAAATTCTAGATAATTAAGTTATCTTTCTAATGAATCTAATTTCACTCCATTTGAATATTTTTACATAAAGTTATGCTATAAATAACAAACTACTCTTTTAAATGAATTTATAGTACTACAAGGCTCACTAACGAAAAGGACCAACATATTAGGCTCTTATCAAAAAATCTAATATGTTTTGAATTTCCAGAATCGGGATCTCACAAATGTGACCCCTCCCTCCTCCGCCAATGGCAGCGAGAGCCGTTGATTTGGCTTTAGCACCCCCGCTCGGGCCTCGCCTCTCCAGACCCCCCACCTCCTGTCGTTGCAGGTCTCTAGAACCCCCGTCGGCCTCTCGCCCAATCGCAACTGCCCACCGATGTGGCCCTTTGCACCTCATACAGAGGGCCAGTGTTCCTTCTCAAGTGCCACCCCACTGCTACTACTCATCGCCTGCTGACCTTCGCCTTCACTGGCAATAACAACCTATTGACGCGGCGGCGGCGTGAAAATGGATCGACGACACTCTGATATCACGAACAGGACGGGAACGGATAACTTGCTATCTCACACAGCTCGGCCTCACGCCGGACGGTCTCACGCCGGACGGTCTCGCACCGGGCGACACACTCACACTCAAAAGAGAATGAGGGAAGGGAGGTGGCAAGAAGAGAACAATCTTCTCACGTACAAGCAGCTCTTTCTTCAATTCATCATATGGAAACAATACATGAGCCCCCCTTTATATATGAGGAGGCTATAGCAACCACACCTTCAAACTTTACAAATAGCACATATGTCCTTAGCCTAATAAAACAAGCTTACCTTCCTAACTTTTGACTTGGGGGTTTTAACCAAATAAAATATACAAAACACACATATTTATTTGACTATGACTTAGCCTAATAAGACGAAAGTAAAAATACATGTACTACTAATACATGTATTTTACACACAATACACAAATACGCACAATACAAATACACACAAATAAATATTATGCTCAGGACGCTGATTCTTCAATCGAGTCGGGGTGGTGCGGCGTCGGCTCCGAGTAGTGGGCCTGGTAGTGGACCCGGTGTCCCCACCAACCCTCCCGGGGCGGCTGGAACTCGACTCCGTCGAGTAAGGGGGGGACACTGCTGTGTTTGTGCTCCAGTAGGTCTGGATCGAGGCGCTGGAGATCTTCCCGGCTGATCCAGGAATCATCAGAAGGTGGACGGTCCAGCCAGCGGACAAGGTAGCGCTGGTACACCCTGCTCCGTGTAGTGGTCACCTGCTCATCCAGTATCCTCTCAATGTGCTCGCGCGGTACTCTCGAGACTGTGGGACGCACAGGGGTGGGCTCACTCTCAATGGGAGGAGAAGGCTCGAAAGAGTCACTAGGAATCGCTGTGGGTTCCTTGTAGGTTACTAGGTCTGCCACATTAAAAGTCGAGCTAATCCCATATTCGGGAGGTAAGTCCACAACATAAGCATTGGCGCCAATCTTCCGCAGGATTGGGAAGGGACCATCACTACAAGCTTGTAACTTTTTAACGGCTCCTGAGGGGAGTCGTTCGGGCCGGACCCGTACCATAACCAAGTCACCTTCTTGATATTCATGGTGACGCCTATGCGAATCAGCTGACTCATGCATACTAATGACGTGATGTGCAAGCTCTTCGGCTGACTTGGACAGTCTAGACACGAGGGGAAGGTTGGGTAGGGTGGACCCAGGGGCAAGCTCAATAGCGTGTTGTACATCATGCATGGGAGGGAGTCGAGAAGGCAAGTCCTCGGGAATGATGCCTTGGGGGTCCGACAGTATGGCCGGGCCTTCAGTTGGGACTGAGACTCGAGACTCCTCGGGTGTGATGGTGACGTCAACAGCCAAAACAGGAGCACCCTCAGCAACCTCTATGTCTAGCTCACCGACATTCATGGAGTCAAGGCACCTAACTAGATCATGACTAACCTTAGGGGCCTCAGAAACAGGTGTGATAGATGCAGGAGAAGAGGGAAGGGGAGGTTTCCCTTCAGTGGGAGTTTGGGGATTCTCCTGAATTTTGGGAGTTCCGGTGGGGGTGCAGGTGGAACTCTTTCCCGGGGTCACCTTTAGGGGTACCGAGTACAACTAAATCTTCTTCCCGTTGTAGGAGAAATAACACTGATTGGACCGACCAAAGGTAGCGAGGTCTACATCATAGATCCATGGTCGTCCTAAGATGACGCTCCCGGCCTTCATAGGCATTACGTCACATAAGATTTATCCTTGGTAGGACTGGAATTGGATGGGAATGACACATGTGGTGGTGACTGGGATAGAAGTGTCATCGACCCAAGCCACGTTGTATGGCTTTGGATGAGGGTGCGTAGGTAGACCTAAACGGGAGATAAAGTCTGAAGAGACTACATTGATACAGCTCCCGTTGTCAAGGATCACCTTGCAGGGATGAGAGTTCACCATGATGTAGGTTTGGAAGATGGAGGTTCGACGCCAATCGTCCTCCTGGGGTGTTGAGATACATCGAACTACACCCAATCTTTTCTGGCTAGAACTCTCGGCAATGTCTCCTACCTGCATGTACTCGACATGCGTGCCATCAAATATTATATCAACTCCCTCAAACTGGGCGATGAGGTCAGGATCGGCCATATATCTTTCCTTTTCCATGCGTTCTAGACGGCCTGATGAATTCCTAGACCGACGTGGCATGCACGAGCTTGGACCTAAATGATGCAGTCTTGGGACCGATAATTAGCAAGGTGTTGACTCAGATGATATGCAAAGGGCAATTTGAAGGGATCGGTCAGCGAAAGTTGTTCGCCCGTAGGCGAAGTAGTTGTGGAACTACCTTCTGACAATTAGGGTGCTTTAATGCGACAGTCTAGGGATCTAAGGATGGGTGCAAGCAAGCTCTCTCTTTCCGTCTACAGCGATGCACTCAGGAGACTGGTTGCATGGATCGGGCTCTCGCTCACTTCGTCGCGCGGTAAATGAGAAGGATACTAAATAAGCAAGTGATTTGGGGCACGTACCTAGCTGACTGAGAAGTCAAGCTCCGATCGGAGACGAAGGCGAGTGGGGATGTGCGTGCCCGCACGATGTCGATGAAGCTTCACGGTTACAATGAATTCACTCCGCACAGGGACGATTTAATTTATTGCAAAACCACTTAACTTAAAATTTTCCCGCACAGGGGAACAAATCAATCCAAGATTTCTCTGCACAGGGAGACTCACGGTCACTTAAACTCCGTAAATCACGGGCCTTCTGTTGATTATCGAGTGACCCTGGCATCAATTAGGCCGTTGTTGTTGACTTGTAATGCCATAATAAATTAATCAAATAATATAGGTATATAGATATGTAAAATTATATATATATATATAAGATTATATATATATCAAATAGATATATCTTATATATATATTTAATACTTTTTTTCAACCACTCTTTTCCAATTTTTGTCCTCTTTTTTTTTTGACTTTCAACCCTTTCTTTTTTTTTCAACACTTTTTTTTTTCAAACTTGCAGACTTTTCAACCCACTGGAGAGAAACTTTCAATTTTTTTTAAACACCCTTTTTTCAAACGTGACCACTGCGTGAATCACGCGGTCGGCGGGAAACGAGGGCCGACTGGGTGGGCGGTTGGCCACGCGTCCGAAAGCGGGCGGCCACGGTGGGCGTTGCGGCGCCGAGTTCAACGGGCAGTGGTTGACGCGGATGGTGAGGCGATGGCGGGGATCGTGGCAGGCAGTGGCAGTGAAGGGGGGGAAGTAGCCCCAGCGAGCGCACCGGTCGCAGCAGCTGGTCGCAGGGGTCCTCCGGCGTCACGCTCTCGTTCGGCAGGCAGTGCAGCAGGAATGCGACGGCACGACTCCAAGCGGCTGGTGGTGGACCAAGGCGCCGGGGGAGTCGCAGGCAGCGGCGGCCTATTACGGCAGCGAGAGGGGGGGAACGGGACCAGACGGCGGGGCAGGGTGGGCCGACTGTGGAGTGAGGAAAGGGCGCTTGGAGGTGGCCTTCGCGGGAGCGTGGCGTGTGGAGGTGGTATGAGAGGGAGATGAGACAGAAAGAGAGACGGGGGTGCCGCGGCGTGGAGGTCGTCCGATGCCGGTGGTGCAGGGGGCGGAGGCAGCAGCTGGCGGTGGTGGGTGCGGTGGCGCGGTGGGCAGCCGGCGGTTCGTGTGCGCTCGGGCGATGGCGCACGGGCCGGCAGGGTGGGTGCACGGGCGCTAGCAGCGGCGGGCGCGCAGGCGGGGCAGGGCGCGCAGCGGGCGGGGCCGCGCGGGCGCGCAGCGGGCGCACAGGCGGGGCCGGGCGCGCAGGCGGGCGGGGCCGGGCAGGAGGGACCGGCGGGCGCGGAGTGCGGCCGCGGGTGGCGGCGGGGCGCGGCCGCGGGAGGCGGCTCGGGTGCGGCGGTAGGGGGGAGGGAACTGGCCGTTGCGGCCGTTGTTCCCTTTGAATCCTGGCACGGGCGACGAGGCCCGTGCGCGAACTGGATTTTCCCTTTTTTTTAATAAGAGAGAGGGGAAACAGAGAGAGAGAGAAAGAGAGAGAGAGAGAGAATCCGAGAGGGAGAGGGGAAAACAAAACACATGGATTTTCTCTCTCTTTTTTTTTGCTAAATTTTTTTTCTCTCTATTTTTTTTTCAACCTCCTCAATCTATATTTTCTTTTGTTCTACTTCTCTCCTTCCTTTTTTTGTCCTTTTCTTTCTTTTTCTTTTTTTTTCACTCTAGCACCCTAGAGAGAGAAAGGGAGATGACGTCGGAGACGTCGGGGTCGTCGGAGATGCCGTATTAGGCTATGATACCAATTTGACGCGGCGCCGACGTGAAAATGGATCGACGGCACTCCGATATCATGAACAGGACGGGAACGGATAACTTGCTATCTCACACAGCTCGGCCTCACACCGGATGGTCTCACACCGGGCGACACACTCACACTCAAAAGAGAATGAGGGAAGGGAGGTGGCAAGAAGAGAATAATCTTCTCACGTACAAGCAACTCTTTCTTCAATTCATCATATGGAAACAATACATGAGCCCCCCTTTATATAGGAGGAGGCTATAGCAACCACACCTTCAAACTTTACAAACAGCACATATATCCTTAGCCTAATAAAACAAGCTTACCTACCTAACTTTTGACTTGGGGGTTTTAACCAAATAAAATATACAAAACACACATGTTTATTTGACTATGACTTAGCCTAATAAGACGAAAGTAAAAATACATGTACTACTAATACATGTATTTTACACACAATACACAAATACGCACAATACAAATACACACAAATAAATATTATGCTCAGGACGCTGAGTCTTCAATCGAGTCGGGGCGGTGCGGCGTCGGCTCCGAGTAGTGGGCCCGGTAGTGGACCCGGTGTCCCCACCACCTATAAGTACTGGGCTGCCTATAGCCTACGACCATGTTCACCCTCATTCGCCATCGACTTGTACAGGTCCACTGCATCCCCAGCGCCCCGCCACCCTCCACCATCGGCGGCAAGACAACCCCCCTCTCTCACCGGAACCCACCCCCCACTAGCATGTGGGAGTGCCCGGACTCTCTCTCTCTCTCTCTCTCTCTATGTGTGTGTGTGTGTGTGTGTGTGTGTGTAGGGATTAAGGTATTTTCGTCATTTAGAATCTCTGTAGAATATTTGCTTTCTCATCAGCAAAAATTAATCACGATGGTATTTTTGCAAACTATGAATTTAAATAATGATATGCCTGTTACTATATTTTCAGGAGTGATTTTTTATATATTTTATTTTAACAATGGTTTACATGTAAAAAATGATTTTTTTGACATGGTGCAGTGGGAAGGGGAGGCCGAGAGTTAGAAACCCCCAGTAATCAACACAAGGGGCCACCTGGTAAACATGGGCATCCATAACGTGGGGGTCGTGGCTCCCCCCTTGGGGAGCGCAAGATCAATCAGCAGTCATTCCTCGAGGGGGGAGGTGATGAACCACCGAGCTATGTGCATAGTTCAACAATGGATCTTTGAAACAGTAGAGGTCTTATCAGTGATGATTGAGATCTTTGAACTAGAGAGATGTGCTGAACTAGAGGAACCACACATAGATAAGCGAATTTTAGTAGATGCAATAGGGTTGTAAACTGGTCAAATCCAATGTGAAATCAATAGATTACGATTACGATAAGAAAATTAAGGTTTTTATTTTGATTCTAATAAACCCGAAACATATAATTTTCAATTGTGTTCTATGTTTAATTTCACTTACCAAAAATGACACCTGCTATCGATCTTTTTTTTGTTACATGACATAGTGGTCTGGGAAGGGGGGGGGAATACGAGGAGGGGAATAAGGGAGCCAAGGTTTGAAACTAACACTCTGTAATTTTTCAGAAATTGGGGGTGGGTGATCTCGCTACTAATAATCTCACGTTGTGGAATAAACTAGGGGTGACATGGGGTGAACTACTCCAAATGTTGGAGAGCGGAATCGAATCCACGACCTCCCCATCGTATGGGGAGGTGGTGAACTATCGAGACATGTCTCGGGTTCAAAGCTTGCTATTAATACCTTATCTGAACTTTTATATTTTATATATATTTCAAACTTCAAACTCTCTTTAAAAAATGAAAAATAATCAAAATGACACGAGGGCCACCTAAACTTACCTAAATATTGAGGACTAACTTCAAACTAAATAATAATAATTTAAAATGATTTGATAATAAAAAATAGTAGAATTATATATAAAAACTAAGATACAAAAACTCTAATTTCCAACTTCAATAACTTATCAAAATATCTAAATTCGATTATGATAGTTTAATGATGGCATTTTATGAATCTAACACCTATGAAATTAATCGGAATTAGGTCAGAAGTTCAGATTTTCGGATTCCATTTGCAGCCTTATAACCCACCACTTTTGTGATAGAAAGAGAAGAAAAAGACATATATAACTTTGAATGAGGTAGATAAGATATGTATGAAATTAGTGATATTGAAATTCAAATATGAAAATGGAAAGAGCTTTTTCGTAAAAGGTGGGAAAAAGACCCAGCATTTGTGAGACAGTGGGGGGGTTGCAGCACTACGGTCGCCCTTTATACGACAACCCGGAGTGGTAGACTAGGATAAATATTCTTGGATCAAATTATTAGGGGGCTTGGTGGATGATGATCGACATCATCATCATTATCCACACATGTCATGGGTTAAAGAAATATATGCAAATAAGTTCTTACAATAGAAAAAGAAATTTTAAATATTTATGAATTAGGCCGTCCAATCTCAATTTATATTTTTTAAAAAAATTAATGTTATTTTCTAAATAATTATCAATAGAAATTTTAAGACTTGTCCCTTACAACTATAGTATTTATGAATTAGGCCTTCTAATTTCTATAGATTTTTTAAAATTAATGTTATTTTATAAATAATTATCAAAATGTATTTAAATAAAAGTCTTTTCATATATATTTATTATATTCTCTTATTAAATTATTTGTAATACGTCCCTTCTCCTCAAAATATCTAATTTTGATGCAGCATGCGTACTTTACAACCTGACATCTAGAATGCATATTTTTAATCTAAAATGCATAATTTTACTTCGTAACTCACGTACAATAGGCTTTTCTAATTTTCTACACCAGAATGTATTGTTTGATAGCACACACAATTTTGTTATGTAATACATACTCTCTCATCAAAAAGAGATTTGAAAATATTTTTAGCAGAAGTATACTTTGTTAATTATTTAAAAGAGTAATATTATATTTTAAAGAACATGATAGGATTTATTTATAACTCTTTAAAACCTCAGGTTGTCTAATGAAATACTTTAGAAAATTAGGAATACGACTTTTTAAGTTTTTATATTAAATACTTGGGAAGGGTTCCTACCAAATAAATGCATAACTACGAGAGGTTAAAGATAAATAATGGGATTCTATGAAATAGTCCCCTAGATATGACTGAAATCTAAGGAGTAATGGTTCGTGCACCTACTATATTAATTATACTCGTCGGTGTAATTAATGTAATATTTAATATTTTTTTATTTTTTTTTGAGTGACACTCATCCTAAATTTACTTGGTCCCCACACCACGTCATGGGTCAAACAAAAATAAAAATCGGACCCGTGAATAGTTATTTTTCACTATTCACAGGGAGATAAATTTTATTTTACTTGACTCCTACCCCACGTCACCATATGACGTGACATGGGAGTCCAACAAACTTAGGGTGAGAGCCACTCAAAAAAATTAAAAAAAATTATTAAATATTACACTAATTATATCATGGGTGTAATTAGGTAGTGGGTGCACTAAGCATTTTACTCAAATCTAAAACTAAGAATTTCAATTGTATACAACATGTGTTTAACTCTACATATCATCCCTAATTTATTGATAAGCTTAATTTTACCAAGGCAATTAAGCCCTCATAAGTCTACATAATTACTAGTGCTGTAAATTTAGTAACCTAAATCCATTCAGACGAATTTGAAGACTGGTGTAGGTTGAATTAGAGTTGGGTTTAGCAGGAGCGCCTCAGCCTGCCCACCTCCCTTAAGTTGGGTCATTAGACCGGCAAAGCTATGTTATTTCCAAGACATAACAATTATGTACAAAATAAATGGATTTTTATTTTTAAGTCTCTAAAAGTAAATGCATGCCCTTATTAATCTCTCAAATACATCTATTATGTTTTTAGTTCCTACAATCTTCGTCGTTGTCCTCGGTAGTTCATGTCATTCAAATCGGTAACCAAAGTGAAACCCAACCTCGGTTAGCTTAATCCAGATGCAGTAAAAGATGAAAATTCCCCTGGATAGGTTGTCCCCGTGCGAGCAGCTCTCCAGTGCCCTGGACCTCTCCGGAAAGCAAGTCCAAGGGAACCTGTCTCCGGTTCACTCCTCCTCCGGCACCGGCGGCGGCCAAGACCATGCTACTTCCATGTGAAACATGTGAGGAAAAAGGATATTTTTGTTCTTTTTTGTTAATCCTTTTTGCTTTGTCATGAGAGAAAAAAAGTCCATAGATGGAGAAGACCTTGCCAGAGGGGAAGGTGAACTTCGAGACGGTGTCCTGAGGAGGCCCCCATGCAGTCCCTCTCTCTCTTCTCACATAGTCCCTTCCTTCCTCCTCGCTGGAGGCAGGAGTAGCATCGGCGTAATGCTCTCTCCCTACTCTCTCTAGCGGCATCGACCCTTTCCAGCCTCACCTGCCAACCTCCCGGTGACTTCATCTCTTTGCTCTGCCTCAATCTGCTCTCTCTCTCTCTCTCTCTCTCTCTCTCTCTCTCTCTCTCTCTCTCTCTCTCTCTCTCTCTCTCTCTCTCTCTCTCTCTCTCTCTCTCTCTCTCTCTATATATATATATATATATATATATATATATTCTCACGCAATCCCTTTCTTCCTCTTCACCGGAGGCGGGAGCTGTAAGATTTATATCTTATATTAAAGGATTTATGGCTCAAAATAACATTAATAAAAGTTGAGGGTTAATAAATAAAGTGTTAAAATCTTATTGAGTCCTAATGAGAAGTTTGGTAGTTTCTTACGAGACATCTCTTGATGGAAGGGAAAACTTCTCCTTATAAAAGAGGAACCGGTCCTCTCTCTCTCCAATAACATGTGCATTTTCTCCGTCACACGGATGTGCAAGGAAAGAAGAGATTAGAGAGAGAAACTCGGTTTTATTCATCATATTATTGATATCTACTATTGATTTTGATCTTTATTATCTCTGCAATGGAACAAGGTACGTTTCCCTATTTTTTATATATATTGTGTGAAAATCACGAAATTCTAAGATCTGATAATTAGAGTTCATGTCTAAATGTTGATTGCATAAAATTAAAGAAATCTAACATGTGGTATCAGAGCCAGGTTTAGAATTTTTTTTGATTTTCCTATTAAAATAAAATTATTACAGCGATATAATTCACAAAAGTGCCATCCGGGTGCGCGTAGGCCAGACAACGCGACCGGGTTGATCGTTCTGGAATTTGCCATATTTTGTGTTATCGGTTTATTGTTTATTTATGTACGTTGTTTCGCGAGTATTGCAATGTCACTGTTATCGCATCACCATTCTCAAAATATATATATTTTTTGTTTTACTGTTCGAACTTTACTTCCCAAAAACTGTAGTGTTCATCTCAACGTTCGTCACTGTTCATACACGTAATGAGTGTTTACTCTAATTTCTTTGGTCATATGAACGAGATGCCTTAATGATTATATGATTCCATAGATTGTTACCGCTACTTATTAAAGGCACTATTAGGTATTAGCAGAACCACTGCACTTGGTTGAGTTTATTTTGGTTCGGATGTATTTTGGGAAGAAGATGAACAATATTATTAGTGTTATGACCTAATGACATTATTATTATGTTTATATATTTTGTTTAACTAGGATATAACGTGTGCATGTTATATTCATTAAAGTGTGAGTGTTAAATGAATGCTTTGCCTATTTGATACCATGTTATCAGTGAGAGAAAAGAGATTTCAGAATGATCTAAGAGTTTATATAATTGTAGATATATTCTTTTTATTAAAGTTAATATTTTCATGTTCTTAATAGTCTAAAGAGTTGTAAATTAAAAGTTTTTAATCTTCCACTTAAGAAATTATACGGGAAAGTTAAAATATATCATGGTTTACATTTTTACCCCTCTTTGATAATTTAATTATTAAATTATTTATAAGAGTGGGAGAAAAGATTAGTGTTTACTTTGATGATTATGGTTTATATCACGCAATTTGAAATTCTCGTATAGAGATTTGTTAGTCACCAAAGTGGCCAAATCAGAATAGCAAATGAATTTTTAAATTGTATGATCTTTGTTCAATTATCCATTAACTGTGGATGCTTACCTTAAAATGACATAATAATTTATATATGGATAATTAGATTTCATTTATCATAAGACACTTAGGAATCAACCCAAAGGTTGATTACGTGATCTTATGATAAATAATATGGTGATGATTAGTATACTCTATTGGTTGTGTTTAGCATATCCAAAGATAGCGGTCACATCTAATTAGAGTATACACAATTATCAAATTACAGTAAATTTTTATTAGCATCAGTATAGTTATGTTTTGTATATCTTAGTATTTCCCAAAGGAAAACCTTGATATGCATGTATAGTTTATGAATGTATTTATTTGAATTTAAATGATGATTTGTTTTTAAGTTATGACTCAAAGCATTAATGTGTAAGCATTTTATCTTTCCTTGCATCATCTGTTCCTGTTTCTCTTCATTCGCAAGCTACGTCTGTTGAAAAATTTAATGGGCTAAAATTTTCTGATTGGTGTGAGCAAATCCAGTTCCATTTAGGTGTTTTGGATCTTGATTTGGCACTCCAACATGAGAAACTCGCTGCTATCACTGACTTAAGTAGCACTGAAGAGAGATCTTTATATAAAGCTTGAGAAAGATCAAACAGACTTAGTCTAATGTTTATGCGAATGACTGTGACAAATAACATCAAATTCACTCTTCCCAAAACTGAAAATGCTAAGGAATTTATGAAATTTGTGGGAGAGCGTTCACAGACTGTTGATAAATCACTTGCTGATACATTAATGAGTACTTTAACCACCATGAAGTTTGATGGTTCTCGTACCATGCATGAACATGTCATTGAAATGACTAACATTATAGCAAGGTTAAAGTCATTGGGGATGAATGTGGATGATAATTTCCTTGTACAATTTATTCTTAACTCTTTACCTCCTCAGTATAGTCCATTTCAAATGAACTACAATACAATGAAGGACAAATGGAATGTGAATGAATTACACACTATGCTTGTGCAGGAGGAGACAATACTTAAAAATATGGGAAACTATTCTATTCATCTTGTAAGGCATCAAGAAGTTGGAAAGAGATTTAAAGGAAAGAAAGGAAAAGGTAAGCGGAGACCATTGAAGGTTAATGAGTCTTCTATTCAAATTCACAAGAAGGAAGAAAAGAATGACAAATGTCATTTTTGTCATCAGCAAGGGCATTTTAAGCTAAATTACCCTAAACGTAAGGCATGGTTCGAATAGAAAGGTAAGCCTAGTGCTTTTGTACGTATGTTTCAAATCAAATTTGGCAGAAGTTCCTTATAATACTTGGTGGATTGATTCTGGATGTACCACTCATGTTTCTAATACAATGCAGGGATTCTTTACGATCCAAACCACAAGCCCAAGTGAAAAGTTTGTCTTCATGGGAAATAGAGTCAAAACTCCAGTTGAAGCCATAGGAACTTATCGTTTAGTCTTAAACACTAGACATTACTTACATTTATTTCAGACTCTTTATGTACCTACTATTTCCCGTAATCTTGTATCACTTTCTAAACTTGATACTTCTGGATACTCTTTTAAGTTTGGTAATGGATGTTTCAGATTGTTTAGGCATAATAATTTCCTTGGCTCTGGCATTCTTTGTGATGGTTTGTACAAATTGAAGCTTGATTCTCTTTTTGCTGAAACTCTTTTGACCCTACATTCTAGTATTGGTACTAAACGTGGTTTAATGAATGAAAGGTCAGCTTTCTTGTGGCATAAACGTCTTGGTCACATATCCAAAGAAAGATTGGAAAGATTAGTAAAGAATGAAATCCTTTCAAATTTAGATTTTACTGATCTTGGTGTATGTGTGGATTGTATTAAAGGAAAGCAAACCAAATATACAAAAAAATGAGCCACAAGAAGCACACAACTTCTTGAAATTATACACACCGATATATGTGGGCCTTTTGATGTTTCATCTTTTGGTGGAGAAAAGTATTTTATCACTTTCATTGATGATTTTTCACGTTATAGTTATATCTATTTGCTGCATGAAAAATCTCAAGTTATAAATGCCCTAGAGATATTTGTTAGTGAGGTTGAAAGGCAATTAGATAGAAAAGTGAAAATCATTAGATCTGATAGGGGTGGTGAATATTATGGGAAATATGATGAAACTGGTCAATGCCCTGGTCCATTTGCTAGATTCCTTGAAAGGCATGGCATATGTGCTTGTTGGGTTCTGTGCGTCCCCTCGTTGTCTTTGACAATGGTTTTGATGATTCCAATATATCGTGTGTTTTGTGTTTACTTCAAATCTTGATTGTTTATGTTCAATGGCATCTTGATGATAAATAAGCTAACATGATGGTATCTTGGTTTGCAGGTGGCAGGTTGATAGTTTATGGTCCTTCACAAACAAACATGTGAAGTTGCCTCATGCATGCTATGCATGAGACTTTGGAACAAACATGTGAAACCTTGTGTTTTGATAATCTGCTCATGGGGTTTTTAATGAATTCATATAAATGCTTGACATTGTGTTTCATGCATACTCAAAGTCCACACATTCTGTTTCATACATTGGCCTTCATCCTCCAAGTCTACACATTACCTTTTGGAATCAAAGTCTGTACATTGGCCCAGCCAAGTCTGTACATTGGCCTTTGGCCACCAAGTCTATACATTGGCCTTCATACTTCAAGTCTATACATTGGGCTTCATATTTCAAAGTCTGTACATTGGCCTTCATCAGCCAAGTCTGTACATTGGCCTTCATACTTCAAGTCTATACATTGGGCTTCATATTTCAAAGTCTGTACATCGGCCTTCATATTTCAAGTCTATACATTGGGCTTCATATTTCAAAGTCTGTACATTGGCCTTCATCAGCCAAGTCTGTACATTGGCCTTCATACTTCAAGTCTATACATTGGGCTTCATATTTCAAAGTCTGTACATCGGCCTTCATCAGCCAAGTCTATACATTGGCCTTCTTACATACAAGTCTGTACGTTGGCCTTCTTTCAAAGTATGTACATTGGCCTTCTTACATACAAGTCTATACATTGGCCTTCTATCTTCCAAGTCTATACATTCAGTTTCATGCATATACAAAGTGGAGATTTGAGTTTGCTCTCAATTCATCTAATTCATGTTGTCTTGATTAAACTGTTACTTTTGGACTGATCTTGATAGTCTTGGTTTGAATATCGAACTCTTGTGTAGCTTGCTTGAATCATATTTGATATGTGAGGCTTGTGTAGAAAATGACCATCCTTGAGTTGAAAGTGAAATGGTTAGATAACTAATCAAATTAGTTAGTCTCCCTATGGATAGCTCATGGAGTCCATGTGTGATGTAGTTGAACTCAAATTGCTTGACATACCAAATTTATTTTTAGCTTTCAGTGTGGAACTTGGTGAATCTTTGGTGAAAGGCTTTCTGATAGTGCTTGATGGATGGTTCAATGTATTTGACCTTTGAATGAGAGAAAGTGTATTTTTTAGTGGTTTTCAATTGTGTCTAATGCATCCTCTTCAAAGAGCTCTTTATGGTCCTTTATCCTTGTGCAAACTAATTGGGTTAATTTGTGTTGAAGGTGGTCTTTTCATGCATGAACTATTTCTAAAGTGAAAACTTGTATGGAAGAATTGAAAAGCTCAATATGCAAGTTAAGAGATCTATTCACATGACAAAGATGTAAGGTAGATGCTCTTTTCACTTAGCATTGATGAAAGAATGATGAGGTTGAACGTTCATGTAGTGCAGGTCCAAAATGCTCTTAAATCATGAAAGACAAGGTAAGAATTTACATTTGATGTAATTCATGTTTGGTTACATGTTGATGCATGTTTAGATCATTGGGTTTGCATTATATAGTCATTTCATAAGGTTACAAGGTCATTGGGTCGACCCCCCCACTCAATGGGTCGACCCATGTGCTGAAACAGGCCAAAACTGGCTTCTGGGACAAAGTGGGTCGACCCCCCTCTCAAGTGGGTCGACCCCTGTAATACTTTTTCATGAAAAATAGCTTCTGGAGCAAGATGGGTCGACCCCCCCTCTAGATGGGTCGACCCCCCCTGTTCGCAGGTCCGCGCGGCTTTTTCGTAAATTGCCGAAACCCATCCAAATGACCTCCGATTGGGCTGAAATTTTAAACTAATACCCTTGAGTTACTAATGAACATATTAGGGTGGTTTTGTTAGGGTTTTGCAAGGGTAATATGGTCTTTTGATCAACCTAACTTGCTGCTATATGTATGTTGCGAAAATCCATCGTAAACAAGAGAGGAGAGCTCTAACGTGCTATCTTTTTCTCCTTGTCTTGTAGGAAAAGAAAGAGGGAAAGGAGAGGAGCTGGAGAAGAACGCGGATATCATCTACATCCATGAGGAGTTTGAGCTCGTGATTGAAGAAAGAAAGAAGCGGATTGAAGAGAGGATCGCGTGGACGTCCTAAACATTGGAATCCGACTACCCTCCGACTTGGGGCTTAGAGAAGATCTTCTTAAACCTCTCTCTACTCATGGGGGTTCATTGTTGCATCTTGTTTGCATACATTTGAGTCATCTATCTTTGATTTACAAGGGTTTCTATCCTTTTAGCTGAGCATAGATAAATAGTTTGGGTGTTCATTGTATATTCTTTCATTTTATCAAACTCGGAAAGTCATAGTGTGTGGGCAGAGCTGCGTTTCCATGTGTTAGGCATTATTGTGGGAAAGTTTCCCTGTGGATTGTTGTGTGTTGACGGAGCTGGGACTCCATGTGGTTTTCAGTGTCCGGGGCGAGTTCCCCGATTTTGTGTGTGGGTGTGTGTGCTGCAGTGGCAGCTTGTTGGGGGATTTTCCCCGTGTGTGGATATTGCTGCGGAAGTAGCGTGTGTGTGTGTGTGGTTGGGGTTCATCCCCGTGTTGCTACTTCGGTAGCGTGTAGTGAAGCCTCACCCGGTTGGGTGAGGGGTGGACGTAGGGAGCCCTTGTGGTCCCGAACCACCTAAAAATCTCCGTGTCCTTTGTGATTGCCTGTGTGTTTGTCCCTTTCTTCTATCTCGCTTCACAGGTTAGTTTAATAGATTTTTACTCACTACACCACTGCACACTGCTACTTCTGTTATTCGTACTAGGCATAATTTTCTCTAACATTTGCATTGTTATTACGAGTGAGATCGGAAAGATTGAGAGAACCTGCTAAATCTCATATGTGTTTAGGCTAATCAAACAGTTGATTTTAATTCCACCGTGGTCAGTTAAGAGATTTTTTTAAATCCGCCATCAAGGTCAAAGGGGACAATTCAACCCCCCTTCTTGTCCGCCATCTAGTCTGGGCCAACAGTGCTCAATACACAATGCCAGGTACACTGCAACAGAATGGTATAGCAGAAAGGCGAAACCGTACCTTAACGGATATGATTAGGAGCATGTTAAGTAATTCAATTTTACCCTTATCATTGTGGATGTATACATTAAAGACCGCTGTGTACCTATTAAACAGGGTTCCTAGTAAGGCGGTTCCAAAGACACCTTTTGAACTTTGGACTGGAAAGAAACCTAGTTTAATGTATGTACATGTTTGGGGTTGTCCAGCAGAAGCAATGATTTATAATTCACATGAAAAGAAATTAGATTCAAGGACAACCAGTGATTTTTTTATTGGTTATCCAGAAAAGTCTAAAGGGTATATATTCTATTGTCCTAATCATAGTCCAAGAATTGTTGAAACTGGAAATGCTAGGTTCATTGAAAATGGTGAAGTAAGTGGGAGTATAGAACCACGGAATGTGGTGATTCAAGAAGTCAGGGTACAAGTTCCTTTACCCATAGCTTCTTCTAAAATTGTTGTTCCTTCAAATGTTGAACAGTTAAACAATTTTCAAGAACAACAAATGAATGACCAAGCATCCCACAATGATGTCATTGCCAATGAACCTATGGTAAATGAATCACAAGAAATAGCATTAAGGAGATCTCAAAGGCAAAGGAGGTCTGCTATTTCTAATGATTATGTGATTTATTTACAAGAGTCAAAATTTGACTTAGGAAAAGATGATGATCTAGTTTCATTTTCACAGGCCATTGAAAGCCCTCATTATTCTAAATGGGTAGATGCTATGAAAGAAGAGTTGAAATCTATGGAACAGAATGAAGTCTGGGAACTTGTTATATTACCTGAAGGTTGTAAAAGAGTTGGATGTAAGTGGGTCTTTAAGACCAAACACGACTCAAAGGGTAATGTTGAACGAAATAAGGCTAGACTTGTTGCTAAAGGTTTCACTCAGAAAGATGGCATTGATTACAAAGAGACTTTCTCGCCAGTCTCCAAGAAAGACTCATTTAGAATTATTATGGCTTTAGTAGCTCATTATGACTTAGAGTTACACCAAATGGATGTGAAGACAGTCTTTCTAAATGGGAATTTAGATGAAGACATTTATATGGATCAACCTGAAGGTTTTTCAATTAAAGGAAAGGAACACATGGTGTGTAAATTAAAGAAATCAATATACGGACTTAAGCAGACTTCTCGACAATGGTATATCAAGTTCAATGATACCATTACTTCATTTGGATTTAAGGAAAACACTGTTGATCGGTGTATATACATGAAGGTCAGTGGGAGTAAATTTATATTTTTGATTCTGTATGTTGATGATATTTTACTTGCAACCAATGATTTTTATCTATTATATGAGACTAAGAAATTTCTCTATGAGAACTTTGAAATGAAAGATATGGGAGAGGTAACCTATGTGATTGGAATTGAAATATTTCGAGATAGATCACAAGGAATGTTGGGATTATCTCAGAAAGAATATATCAATAAAGTTCTACAGAGATTCAGGATGGAAAAATGTTCAGCAGGTGTAGTTCTAATTCAGAAAGGGGACAAATTCAGTCTCATGCAATGTCCAAAGACTGAATTGGAACGTAAAGAAATGGAAAATATTCCTTATGCTTCTGCTGTTGGGAGTTTGATGTATGCTCAAACTTGCACCAGACCAGATATCAGCTTTGCTGTAGGCATGGTGGGTAGATATTAAAGTAACCCAGGACTGGATCACTGGAAAGCTGCAAAGAAAGTGCTAAGATATTTGCAAGGGACAAAAGGTCATATGCTTACTTACAGAAGGTCCAGTCATCTAGAGGTGGTTGGATATTCAGATTCAGATTTTGCTGAATGTTTGGATTCTAGAAAATCCACATTCGGTTACTTGTTCCTTTTAGCCGGAGGAACAATTTCATGGAAAAGTGTGAAATAATCTGTCATTGCTGCTTCCACTATGGAGGCTGAGTTTGTGGCATGCTTTGAGGCCACAGTTCAGGGTAATTGGCTGCGGAATTTTATTTCAGGACTTGGGATTGTCGACAGTATAGCCAAGCCGCTGAAGATTTATTGTGATAATTCTGCAGCAGTCTTTTTCTCTAAGAACGACAAGTATTCCAAGGGTGCTAAACATATGGAATTGAAATACTTTACCGTCAAAGAGGAAGTTTAGAAACAAAGAGTGTCAATTGAGCATATTAGCACCAATCTTATGGTTGCAGATCCATTAACAAAAGGGTTGCCACCAAAGATATTTAATGAGCATGTTGAACGAATGGGCATCATCTTTTGTTCTCATTGATGAAATGTTATGCTCTTTATGTATTTGACACTTAGAGCTCACTTATGTATTGTTTCTGATATATACATGTCATGTTTTATTTTATTAATGTGCACATGAATGTAGACACGCCAAAATTGACGTTACTATGAGTACCTCTCATATTGCCTTGTAATGCCCCAATTTGACCCTCAAATTAGTTCTATTTGAGTGGTTTTTCTCACTTTTCTTGGATTTCTCCCCTTTTTCACCCTTTTCTTATTTTTTTCCTATTTTTCCCTATTTTTCTGGATTTTTTGGCATTTTTCCCTTATTTTTCTGAAATAACGACTTGACGTGGGGCATCTTTTAAATAACGACTTAGGCTTGGGCGTTTCTTAAAAAATTAACGACATATAATGAGGGCGTCAATTCCACTCAATTTCCATTTTTATGGATTTTTCTGGGAATTTTTTGGAATTTTTTGAGAATTAACGACTTAAAAGAGGGCGTTATTTTGAATTTGAAAACAATAAAAAAAATCAAAAAATGAATTCACGCCGCATGTGAGGGCGTGACTTTCAAATCGAATATTTTAATATTATTTTTTAACCCCTTCCAGAGGTGATTTGGTGGTCTTCCGGGTGTCAGAAAAATTCGCAAAAATAGTCGTTGGAATCAGGGCGACGAGATGCACTTTCACCTAAAAAATGAGAAAATAATATTGAGAAATGAAAAATAGCCCTATTTTGAACTTTTGAATTAACGTCCTAAGCTAAGTCGTGTTTTAAAAGACGCCTTCGGGTAGGTCGTCAATTCTATAATTGACGCCCTTACCTATGTCGTGTTTCACTTTCGTTTCTTGCTCGAACGCGGCCTTTCCCCCAAGAGTCCTGCCTTGTTTGATCACCTTCCCGTTCTTATCCTTTCCCTATTGGACTCTTGCCATGCTTATCTTGTTTTGATCCTATTAATAGGGCTTGGCTGTTCCTGTTGGTGGCTTCTTCGGTTCTTCCTGATCCTCTGTTATTCTGTTTTCTTTTATTTTCTTCTGTCTTCCGTTTTCTTCACCTTCCCCTTCTTCTTCTTCTTCTTCTTCTTCTATTCTTCTTCTTTCCCCTTCTTCTTTCGATTATCTTCTTCTGTTTTTTCTCTTTTTCTGTTTTCTTCTTTCTTTTCTACAGGAACCGAAGGAAGGCTTTTGGCTAAGGAGGATTTCTACATCAACATCTTCATCCTTTTTGAAGATTTTCTCCCCATCAAGCATCAAAACCAAAGAGCACAATCAGATTTTTATTCTATCTCCCCCTTTTCTCTTATTTTCATTAGTTCATAGTGCATGCATCATTATTATTATATTGATTTTTTTCATACTCAATCACATTGAGGTCTCCCCTTAGTGCACTCTTGCACTCTTTCCCCTTTTCCTATTCATATTTTTGCATCTTCATGCATTCATTCATCTCCCACACCCTTTTTGCATAGGGGTTTAAGGGCAACCACTCTTAAGGTGTGTTCTTCACCATGATTTCATGCTCATCTTTATTTAGGATTTGATGCTACACTCACCACATATCTAATGCAATTTCTTTATTGGTGTTGTCTTTGTTGTTTGTAAGGGTAATCAAAGGAAGAACTCTCTTCATCGGCCGGCCGATCTTGAAGAGAAAAGGAGTACTCACATCCCCCGCATCTTTTGAGGTATTTTTCGCGATCACCCTCCCTATTTGTTATTGATTATCTTTTGAGGCCTCGCGTCTCTGGCGATCACACAAACTCCCCTTGTGCACCTCGTGCATATTTTTCTCCACATTATTGATTATTGCTTATTCTTAATATTTTTCTTAAGTGGATTTTAATTAAGATCTACAAATTGGCGATCAGGGTGGGACACTTTATTGTTTTTCTTTGATTACCCTTTCCCCTTAGGCACCCGCGTGTGCCGTCTCCCCTTTCGCACCCTCGGTGCGTCTTCTCTTATGCCCCTCGGGCATCCTCCATTGTGCTTTGCACTCTTCCCCAAGTGATCCGTCAGTTTGTTGTTTTTTTTAGAATTTCCACTTATTCAAAATCTTGATGAGCATGCTTCTATCTTATATTTGTTGATTGCCTGTGACTGCGAGTGCCCGTGGAGCTTTTCTGGGAATTAACGCCTCACCCAGGGGCATTTTTAAATTAACGCCCCCGGTCAGGGCGTCTTATTCGTGTTGAACGCCTTCTGACAAGGCGTCTTCTATCTTTCTCCTGGTTTTGTTGCTTGCTTGGTGAATTCACGCCCTTCTCCAGGGCGTCTTTTTCTTGCTTAGCGCCTCACATCAAGGCGTTAGTTTGGATTTGACGCCCTCCGGCAAGGGCGTCCTTTTATTGGTAGCGCCTCACACCAAGGCGCGTTTTTCACTGCCCCTGGGCCCCTCGCGTTGTTTCACGACAGTCACACTGTCGTGTCTTTGGTTAGTAGCGCCCCCTTCCAGGGCGTCTTTTTACTGTGGGTTTGCAGAACCCCCCGTGGGTGACTCTTTCATCATGATTCATGCTTATATTCATTGATTGATCATATTGTGCTGACTGGCTTGATTTACCTTGCTACATTCATTCATTTGCATTGATTTGGGAGACCTCCTCTCTCTTCATTAGGATTCCACACACCCTCTTGGAATCGGGACGACCCTCCATTGAGCATTCCGTCTCTTTGGACCGGAGATCCCTTTTCCAAGCCTCCATAAGTCCCCGCACCCGTGGATTCCCTCACGAACGCCGGACAGGTTGTACCCTTTGACGTCCCGAATTAGTTGGCCTAAACGTGGTGAGAGAGTGTTCCTAGTTGGCACTAGAATTAAATCATATTGAAACTAGGATCCCACCTTGTGAATCACATCAATCTTGTTAAAATTCATTAATTCACCAAGGTTCAAACATAAAAATCAAGGTAACCATCACCACTTGTGTGTTTCTTTGCAAATTGTTTGCACATTAAATTGCTTGCATAATGGCTTACTTTGATAGACAAAACAACATGTTCAATTCAATTAATGTTCATGAGGGTGATCAACCCAGCACATCTTATTCCCCTCAATTTCAACATGTTCATCAAAATTCTCACCATTCTTTCAAAGGGCAACGTCCTCATTCTTATGGTCATGCCCGACCCATGGGCAATGTCCAATCCAATGGTCCTTCAACTCAATTCCGAGCCACTACTCCCTCGGGATCCTCTCGTCCCAATGATGAGAAGGTCTCCCAGATCATTCATGCATTAGATCATCTTACCCCTCAACAGATCCAAGCTTTTAAGGCTGCCGTTGAGGGTACATCTCATGCATCTCTCCCTCCTTCCAATTCTATACGGGTGGCCCATCACCCACCTCCTTCCAATTCTATTCGGGTGGCCCATCACCCATCTCCCTCCAATTCTACACGGGTGGCCCGTCACCCCCCTCCTCCTTCCAATCCTGATCGGGTAGCCCATTACCCATCTCCTCCTGTTCATTCTACTCGGGTGGCCCATCACCCGCCTCCTTCCATTCCCTCTCGATCACGGCACCAAGGCCCATTTATTCATTACAATCTGGCCCATCCGGGTTCTTCTATGGGTCGGCCCATTGATTCCCCTCCACGGCCTTTTTATACGGCCCTTCCTCCTTCAAGGCCCTGCCAACCTTCTGTTGCTCAAGTCACACCCCTCCAACAATCTCTGCTTGATAAGATTACTTTGATGGAGGAACAAATAAAGAGGGTCACGGCTCCTCCTACTCCAGTCAATCCTCTCCATGCCGCTTTGGACGAGATTACAAAGATGGAGAATGAATGGAAAGACAGGATGGACGATTATGACTTCGGCATTCCAAGCGAGGAAGAGCCGGCAATTGAAGAATCTGAGGCAGTGTACGATGATGATGAAGCTCCGCAGGCACTCCTTTCGAGTTTCCTTAACTTTCCGCTTTCCCCATTTTCATTCGATGAACCTCCTGCTCAGGATGAAACCATCCCCGATCCAATCCCTATTTATGAGACTAATTGGTGTTACGATGATGGGTCGATACTTCAATCACCCACACCGGCACATTGTAAGTCTCCTCCTATCCTTGACACCGCATACATTACACCTCCTCCTATTACACCATTAACCCACGCAACACTGGCCTCCCCCAAGCCTTCCACCATTAAACCTCCACCCGTTAAGCCATCTACCTCCACACCATTAGCCTCCGTCGAACCCATCATTAAACCTTCCCCAATCAGCCTCCCATTAGCCTCCACCTCGGCCTCCACTTCCCCAATTTCACCACCATTACCCTCCATTATGCCTTTAACCCCAAAACCCATACCTCCACCACATAGCCTTTCGCCTTTACCTATGGTTAATTCTGAGCAGGGTCCACCACTTTTTGCACTTGAGCTAACCCCGACCGCTTGCAAGCAAAGGGAGAAACTCGATGTGTTTGAACCTCCGCCTCCATTTACGCCAACACCTCCCCTTATATCTCCACCATCCATGGAGCTTTCTGCCTCCGCTTCACCTCCCTCTACTACTCGGAATGGGGGGCCTTCTGCAAGCACATGTGCCGAAGATAATCAAGAGCCGGGCAACAAGGATTTGGCCGTGCCATTCAAGATGCAAGAATTCATTTGCCGGATGCCAATCCGGGTTATTGTGCCAATCACGGCCGAAGAAGCCAAGTCGTCGCCATGCCGGGCGTTGATGCCGTCTAAGGGCCGGGCAGGGCACCCCTTGTTCCAATTTCCGAATTCCGAATTCATTATTCCTTACAAGGGGCGAATGCCCATTTTATTCAACATTTCATATTCATCACCATCAATGGGCATGGCGATGCTTCATGTTCCAACTCTATGACTCCCTCACCTTATTGATCTTCGCTTTCCAAGGGGGTGGTCATTTATTGAAGCTTCCTTTATTGGGCCAATTGGTCGTACATGTTCACTGCCGTGGAGGGGCAATTGTCTTAAGGGGTCGTCCCCTATTTCTTCCACTCTTGTTCATTCAACTTCATCCATATCCATTTCAATCACCTTTTCTTCATGGGCCACTCCAAGGGAAAAGAGGAGGATCTCACCTTCTCACTCTTCACATTCTTCATCTTCTTCGAATTTCATGCATTTTTCATTCATTCATTCATTCCATTCTTTGCATTCATTACATCCATCATTTTGCATACATTTGCACCTCCTGCTTCCCGGGTTTCCAAACCCGTATCTTCCCCGCCTTCCGGTACCTCCAGATATTCCGCATTTCTCATCCTGTTCATCTTCATCTTTTTGTCCACTCTCCCTGGGACATTACGTCCCTTTTCCTGTTATCTCCCTGGAACCTCCAGGTATTTCATCCCTCCTTCTAGGGCATGCCGCCCTTTTTGATTCCATTCCTCCGGAACCTCCGGATCTTTCACCCCTCTCTTTATCCCCCGGGCATCATGCCCTTTTCCATCTCATTCCTCCGGAACCTCCGGATTCTCCACTTGATTTTCTCCACTTTTTCCCGGGGCACCGCGCCCCTTTCCACTTTGTTCTTCCAGATCCTCCGGACTCTCCCCTTGGGCATCGCGCCCCTTTTCATTATCTTCCTTCGGAACCTCCGGACCTTTTCCTCGGGCACAACGCCCCTTTCCATTCTCTTATTCCCTCGGAACCTCCGGATTCTCATTCCCTTCCTGATTTTATTCCTCCGGAATCTTCGGGCCTTTCCCCCGGGCATCGCGCCCCTTTCCATTGCATTCCTCCGGAACCTCCGGATTTTCCTCCTGATTCTCCTTCATTCCTTTCCTTTTTCCTCAGGCACGTCGCCCCTTTTATTCCTCCTCCGGAACCTCCGGACCCCCCATCTTTCCTCCGATTCAACTTTCTAATCCTCCAAAACATTACATCTTTCATCTTCTTCTTCCTTTTCCATCATCTTTTTCCATATTTCTTTCTAGGGCATCGCGTCCCTTCCTTTATTATCCCACCGGAGCCTCCGGATGGGTCTTCCCTTGATTCTCCTCTTCCTCTGGAACCTCCGGATTTTTCATATCTTTCCCTCGGGCATCGCGCCCCTTTCCATCTTAATCCTCCGGAACCTCCGGACCTTTTCCCAAGGCATCGCGCCCCTTTTCACCTTATTCTTCCGGAACCTCCAGACTTTCCCCTCGGGCATCGCGCCCCTTTCCATCTTAATCCTCCGGAACCTCTGGATTCTATTTCCCTCCTCCTTGGACATCGCGCCCCTTTCCATCTCATTCCTCTGGAACCTCCAGATCTTTCTCTTCCTCCGGGGCATCGCGTCCCCTTTGCTATTATTTCCCTGGAACCTCCAGGTGTCTCATCCCTTTTCTTAGGGCACGACGCCCTTCCTGATTCCATTCCTCCGGAACCTCTGGACTTTCCCCTCAAGCATCGCGCCCTTTTCCATCTTATTCCTCCGGAACCTCCGGACCCTCCTGATCCTTTTCATCCACTCTTCCCCGGGCACTGCGTCCCTTCTGATTTCATCCCTCCGGACCCTCCATCTTTCTTCCGATTCATCTTCCTGCTCCTCAGGGACATCACATCCTTCATTTTCTTCCTCCTTTCTCACCATATTTTTGCATATTTCTTCCCAGGGCACCACGTCCCTCGATATTTTATCCCTCCAGAGCCTCCTGATTTTTCCTCCTATCATGATTTACCTCCACTGCCTCCGGACCCACCAGATCCGCCTCTCTCCATCTACCAATTTCTTCTTCTAATTCCTCCTAATCCTGGGTCCGACCCAACTTCTCCCACATCCACTACCTTGGGCATCTGCCCTTTCTCCCACTGCTTTAGAGGCTTTAGTCCTCACTCCACCTCCTAATTTTCCGCTTCTTTTGTAAACTGTTCCTTGTAATCAGGGTCTCCGCGCCTTAATAAGGGAGTTCTAGCCCTTGTCTCTTTTCCTTTTTCTCCTTATTCGTCTGAGTCTGGTCTGGGCACCGCTCCATCTTGATAAGCCACTTCCAATCCTTTGCTTCCAGTCTTTTTTCTGCTAAAGAGGACAAATCCCACGATGATCACCTCCAGCAGCAGCTGCTTCTACAAAGGTTGCAAGGTAACATGTTGGCGTAAGTAAGTATTTTCATAATATCATCTCCCCATTTCTTCACGCATGATTCTCAAAAGGAAGTGCTTCTTAACAAGATTAAGAATGGTGTTTTAAACCTTTATCTTAGGCTTTTAATTGAATCATTTCGAAAAAAGAGTCTTTAGACTTGCTTTGTAGCACTTTGGTTGATAAAGAACCCAGCATTGGGAATTCAACATTCTCTCCCCGCTTGTTTAAAAGTAACCCTCGGTTGGGCATTCCACACACTTCACGGCGTCCTTAGCCGGCTCCTTTGGTAAAACACCGTTGCTACCTTGGCCATGCCATGAGTATATCTGAAAGTCTTTTTCTCTCCTTCACTCGGCCGAATGCAGGTACAAGAGGTTGACGGATAAGATGACCAACCTTGGTAAATCCCAATACGAGAGGAGTCTCAAATAGGGGCAGTCTTGACCCAGAAGAAAAATCAATATGAATTTCATTATACATATCTCGCCAAAAAGGGCCATTATGAAAATCAAATCAGAATTTTGATAATTGCAATTAGGAATTATGGCATGACAAGAGTGGCAAAGTCCCCGCAGGGAAAACCCTGGTCGTATGCATGTCAAGGGTCTAAAAATTAAAGGCACAAAGCCCCGGCACAACAGACTACCTCTTTGAGGGGAAACATCTTGGAAGGAATTCAAGTCTTGATATCTCCCATCCTGTATAAAACTTATCTCCAATTATTCTTCTCTTCTCCCTCTAAGACCGAATGTTTCTCGGGTATGGCCTTGGTAGGGGCACCGTTGATCAAAGACGGTCGGTTATAGGGCGCCACCCTTCAATGCACGCCCGGCTTTGGGAAATTTTAGCGAAAGGGGAAGGAACGAGGGCCCCTAGCCAGTGGTTTAAGACACCCTTTGATGCTGCTTTAGCAATGTCTAACCAAAATCAAACAAAAAAATTGAATATTTCTTTCTCAAAACTTCATAAAAAATTGAATATCTTTTCCTAAAAAAAACCACAAAAATTTGCATATTGATAAAATTCATAAAAATTGGAATATCTTTTTCAAAACTCATAAAAATTTACATATTTCAAAATCCAAAAAAAATTGCATTGTATTGTCTGATGGTGCTTTTGCAGGAACAACTTTGCAAGGACCAAGAACACGGGATGAGTCCTATCTCCACTCATTGCTATCAATCTATTGATTCTTCCCGATATTCTCATGACATGCCACCCTGGGCATCATTTTTGATTATCATCTCCTCATATCTTTTTTAGTTATATCTCCTGATTATCATCCTGATTATTCATCTCCAGATCTTTCAATCAACTCTTGCTAATTTCTCTTGATTAAATTCTGCCACTGGGCATAATATCATTTTGATCATTCAACTCCAAATCTTGATTAGCCAAGTTGACTTCCTCATGATGAAACAACAACAAACAATGACAATTTGCAATACCATGATTTGACTTATGCTATTCATGCCATATACATGCTATGATTGATGCTTTGATGATTGTTATGCTTAAATGCCTCATTCATTGTTTGTTATCTTTTATATCTTGGCTAATGAATTTTTGAGCGCAGGATAAGAAGCTCTTGGTCCTGCCGACTGGGCATCATCATCAAAGTCCCACGGTGCTTGCAGCTCATTTCTGAGTTCTCCCATACTTATTGCTCCACCATCTCTCCCTGTATGCATTTTTACTATATGTTACATACGCTACTAGATTATATCAAGGACCTTGTGGCTTTGGTAAATCTGGGATTTGAGTTCCCCTTCATCAAAAACAATGATGATTCCAGAGGAGTCTTAGTCACACGGATAGGCCGTTGAGCCGTCCAAGGCTGGGGACAATGGTTCCCTTTTTGCGAGTTGGTGCGTGGATAAACGGGCTTCGGCTTAGTATCGGCTCGCAGAATTAGTTTCTTGACTCAGTCTGGGCAGTTTAGCAATATTATCCTTGATATTATATCTTCATTTGTTATTTTCCCTTTAAACCCAGCATGCATTCATGTAGGAATTTGAAACAATTGTTGAAAAATCATTCAGATAAGCTGATTTTGAGGGTTAAATTTGATCCTATTTCCAGATATGAGATATTCCATGCCGAATTGTATCCTCAGTTTGTTTTGTCGCTGTTTTGGGTCATTTTCTCGAAAGCTCCTTGTTTGGATTGCTATCATCTTATTTTAATCCTTTTCCCTTTGATCCACCTTGGCTGCAGCACGTCCACATTAGTTGGTAACCGCTCCCCAATGGTGAAACCTACAGGTTTGTGACCTGAGGTACTTCCACCGCGCTGGAAGTTGATCATTCTCCTTCGTGCCCTCGTGCACATCTCCCCATTTTATCCAAACATTGTTGATTTCGTTGAATTTCCCGAGATTGCTTCATCTCGTACTTCTGATTTCAATTCTCATCAAGTGATGTTGATTGCGTGTCTCATCACACCTTGGCATCTACTTTTCAGTTTGCTCTGCTCCCTTGCAAAGCAGACGCCAAGGCGGGACAGCTGTAGACACGCCAAAATTGACGTTACTATGAGTACCTCTCATATTACCTTGTAATGCCCCAATTTGACCCTCAAATTAGTTTTATTTGAGTGGTTTTTCTCACTTTTCTTGGATTTCTCCCTTTTTTCACCCTTTTTTTATTTTTTCCTATTTTTCCCTATTTTTCTGGATTTTTTTGGATTTTTTGGGATTTTTCCCTTATTTTTCTGAAATAACGACTTGACGTGGGGCATCTTTTAAATAACGACTTAGGCTTGGGCGTTTCTTAAAAAATTAACGACATATAATGAGGGCGTCAATTCCACTCAATTTCCATTTTTATGGATTTTTCTGGGAATTTTTCGGAATTTTTCGAGAATTAACAACTTAAAAGAGGGCGTTATTTTGAATTTGAAAACAATAAAAAAAATCAAAAAATGAATTCACGCCGCATGTGAGGGCGTGACTTTCAAATCGAATATTTTAATATTATTTTTTAACCCTTTCCAGAGGTGATTTGGTGGCCTTCCGGGTGTCAGAAAAATTTGTAAAAATAGTCGTTGGAATCAGGGCGACGAGATGCACTTTCACCTAAAAAATGAGAAAATAATATTGAGAAATGAAAAATAGCCCTATTTTGAACTTTTGAATTAACGTCCTAAGCTAAGTCGTGTTTTAAAAGACGCCTTCGGGTAGGTCGTCAATTCTATAATTGACGCCCTTACCCAGGTCGTGTTTCACTTTCGTTTCTTGCTCGAACGCGGCCTTTCCCCCAAGAGTCCTGCCTTGTTTGATCACCTTCCCGTTCTTATCCTTTCCCTATTGGACTCTTGCCATGCTTATCTTGTTTTGATCCTATTAATAGAGCTTGGCTGTTCCTGTTGGTGGCTTCTTCGGTTCTTCCTGATGCTCTGTTATTCTGTTTTCTTTTATTTTCTTCTGTCTTCCGTTTTCTTCACCTTCCCCTTCTTCTTCTTCTTCTTCTTCTTCTTCTATTCTTCTTCTTTCTCCTTCTTCTTTCGATTATCTTCTTCTGTTCTTTCTCTTTTTCTGTTTTCTTCTTTCTTTTCTACATGAACCGAAGGAAGGCTTTTGGCTAAGGAGGATTTCTACATCAACATCTTCATCCTTTTTGAAGATTTTCTCCCCATCAAGCATCAAAACCAAAGAGCACAATCAGATTTTTATTCTATCTCCCCCTTTTCTCTTATTTTCATTAGTTCATAGTGCATGCATTATTATTATTATATTGATTTTTTTCATACTCAATCACATTGAGGTCTCCCCTTAGTGCACTCTTGCACTCTTTCCCCTTTTCCTATTCATATTTTTGCATCTTCATGCATTCATTCATCTCCCACACCCTTTTTGCATAGGGGTTTAAGGGCAACCACCCTTAAGGTGTGTTCTTCACCATGATTTCATGCTCATCTTTATTTAGGATTTGATGCTACACTCACCACATATCTAATGCAATTTCTTTATTGGTGTTGTCTTTGTTGTTTGCAAGGGTAATCAAAGGAAGAACTCTCTTCATCGGCCGGCCGATCTTGAAGAGAAAAGGAGTACTCACATCCCCCGCATCTTTTGAGGTATTTTTCGCGATCACCCTCCCTATTTGTTATTGATTATCTTTTGAGGCCTCGCGTCTCTGGCGATCACACAAACTCCCCTTGTGCACCTCGTGCATATTTTTCTCCACATTATTGATTATTGCTTATTCTTAATATTTTTCTTAAGTGGATTTTAATTAAGATCTACAATGAATAGATAAGTATTTACATGACTTGTCTTTGATAAAGACATTAAGGTGGACTATTATATGATTTCTCAATTACATGTTATGTTAGGTAAGATTAATGTTGTGGTACATGGAAGGGACTATGTCGATACAATGATGTGGAACCGCCATGACTCACATTAGTTCTTACTTAATGATAACATTTAAAGTTACAAGTGTACGGAGGATTTTAATCTTTTGCGCATTATGTTTGTTTATTAATCTATGAAAAGTGATATTAATGTCACTTGGGCCAAGTGGGAGAATGTAAGATTTATATCTTATATTAGAGGGTTTGTGGCCCAAAATGACATTAATAAAAGTTGATGGTTAATAAACAAAGTGTTAAAATCTTATTGGGTCCTAATGAGAAGTTGGGTAATTTCTTACTAGACATCCCTTGATGGAAGGGAAAACTTCTCCCTATAAAAGAGGAACCGATCCTCTCTCTCTCCAGTAACAGGTGCATTTTCTCCATCACACGGATGTGCAAGGAAAGAAGGGATTAGAGAGAGAAACTTGATTTTCTTCATCATATTATTGATATCTACGATTAATTTTGATCTTTATTGTCTCTGCAATGGAACAAGGTACGCTTCCCTATTTTTTTTAATAAACAAAGTGTTAAATTCTTATTGGGTCCTAATGAGAAGTTGGGTAGTTTCTTACGAGACATCCCTTGATGGAAGGGAAAACTTCTCCCTATAAAAGAGGAACCGGTCCTCTCTCTCTCCAGTAACATGTGCATTTTCTCCATCACACGGATGTGCAAGGAAAGAAGGGATTAGAGAGAGAAACTCGATTTTCTTCGTCATATTATTGATATCTACTATATATTTTGATCTTTATTGTCTCTGCAATGGAACAAGGAACATAGGCATCATGCTCTCTCCGCCACTCTCTTTGCTCTCTTCGGCGACTTCAACCTGCGCCAGCTTTCTAGTGACTTTCTCCCTCTGCTCTCCTCTGCTCTAATCTGCACTCTCTCTCTCTACTTGCATCCTTCGTTGGAAAGAATGGTGGAGCCGGAGGCATGAGGGGTGTGGTCCCGAGTGTCGATGCCCTACTCTCTCCCCCACTCTCTCTCCCACGACATGGAAGTAGGATATTTTTGGATTTTTCACTACTCTGTTATCTTAAAGACAGAATATTCTCGAGTATATTATTTTTTAACTTCTACAAATGACAGACTTTTTAGTAAAACGACGAAGATTGTAGGGACTTAAAAGATATAGTTATATTCGAGGGACTAATGAAAAATACTCTTATTTGTAGAGACTAAAAAATAAAATTCCTAAATAAATTAGATACATGCTTGGATGGCCAATTTGGGTCAGGTTGAGCAAATATTTAGCCCGAACTTATAAGATCGGTTAGGTTGATGTACCATGGTTGACTCAAGATTGCGTGGAGGACATCTTATAATGTACCAAAAAAGGGTTGGGCTTTTAAGGCCAAATTGATCCAACCCTAATTAAAACACTTCAAAGGTTAAGAATTATTCTAACGAACGAAAATGTGAATTTCAATAACCTTTAATGTATGTATAATACAAAGTTATCACATAACAATTTCATAAACATCTAAATTCTATATTAATTTAACAATTTCATAAACATCTAAATTCTATATTTTTTATGGTTCTAAGTTTAATATGCTTTTATAGCACAAAATGTCTGACCAAAAAAAAATGACAACATAAAAACAGTAACTACGACAATTTTGTCATTCTCATGGCCAGAAGAGATAGGACCATGCGATTAAAATTTCAACCATATAAGGATACAAACAATGTTTTAATCTCTAACATTTCTCATTACTTCAGTAGATGTTAGATGTTTCTAAAAATAATATTTTCTCGTTAATTACAATAACGATGACTGCTGGATTTGTATCCAGTGGTGGGAGGGGATTCATGTCAAGATGTTTGTAAATCCTTCTTATTTGGAAGAGTATAGTTTTGAACAATTACAAGTTCTTCTTAATATGTATAAATCTTTCTTAATATGAGAAAATCTAACTCTGATACTATGTTAACCTAGGTATCGAGTGGAGAGAATTTTAAATGGATAATGAGGGAGGTGCCCACATGGTAAGAGCGACACGGTTGAATGGGTGAGGTGGAGTTTGAAAAATCACGTACCTGATATCATGTTAAATATCCAAACTCTAACCCAAAATTTATAGGGTCTTTGGGCTAAACCTATTTGGTTATCAAATTTTATTTCATTTGAGTTTTTGACCTAATTTTTAAAACCGGCATAAATCAATACTAATTTGTTTGGCATAATTGACACAATTTTTAAAAATAATTTAAACATGTTTGGTAAATCTTGATCTCTCCTATGAGAGAGAGAGAGAGAGCGAGAGAGAGAGAGAGAGAGAGAAGTGGAGGGAGTGGTGGGTGACGTGTGTGAGAGGGGGGGGATGAGGTTGAGGAATAGATTATGATTGCTTCTTTGAAAAAAATAAGTGGAGAGATATTTTTATTTTGAGAGAACTTAACAAAGGATCGACTTACTCCCTAAAAAATAGGAAAAGTCTTACCAAATATATAGAAGATCATTATTTCTTTCTAATTTTTTATTTTGAAAGAGAAAATGTTCAAAAAAAAATGCATCCAAACATCCCATTAAATATTAAGTCGAAAATATTCTCAACAGATAAAAGAGAAATATGCTCACAAATTATCCTACGTGTGACTAAATTTCAACATGATCAATTGGAAAGGTATAACCTTAGCTACGATTCTCCTCTCCTCAGGAGAAAAAAGACAAACAAACATGATCTTGCGGGAAACTTAGTTATACCATTCCAATTGATTATAGAATCATAGCCAGTTAGGTTACACCTTTCCAATTGATTATTATATCATGGGTTTGTGTAGAGATGCTAGCATTTGCCCTCCATTATGGATGTCCATGCTCGTCTGACATGTACGCGAGGGTCACAAATATGTTTAAGATTGTTGCTTCAATAAGCTAATTAGAAAATCATAGTGAATGGAATCTTCATAATACATCCTTTTTGTTTCACCAAATATCTTGATAGGCACAAGTGTATTTACTATTGTTGTCTAGATTTTTTTTATCGATAAAACTTAGTGGGGGAGGAAGAATGATGTAAGAATGTCCCTTTCATGAACGTAGGAACATGCACACTGCTTACTGTTGGAATATTTAAGCATAGTCTCTTAGACAATAGTCCCGTATTGGTTAAATGAGCTGTGGTTCATGTGCTTATGACCCTGGGCCCTTGTATCTTAACACTGTAGTTTTGTGGATTCAACATGATATCAGGGCGGGCCAAATGACACAACTTCTCTTATCACCTCCACCCGATTAATGTCCACGGCCCATCTTAACCGTGAGAGGGAGTGTTAGAATATTTGGGCATAGTCCCCCAGGTAATAGTCCCGTATTGGTTAAATGAGTTGTGGTTCATGTACTTATGACCCTGGGCCCTTATATCTCAACACCGCGATTTTGTGGATTCAACACTTATCACGAGCCTACCATGCAAATTGGACGAACTCTTGCGAGAATATAAAATGGAGCTGCCTTTTTAGAGTTTTGAGGTTGGCGAAAAATGTTATTGAATTAAATATTATTGATTTCGTATCCTCTTCAATAAATGGTAGACTCGGATAGAGTATTTCAGAGTTAATAGGGTGCTCGGGAACACTTTTTTTTTACAAAAAACTTTTTCTATCTAAAAGATTATGTTAGATTAATATTTGACTTAAAATTTAAAATCGATAAAAATTAACACTTCTTGTTTAGAATAAGTGCCATAATTGTTAAAATTTGTGTAAACTTGTTTAGCATATATAACTTTTCATTATTTTATTTAAAAATTATTAAAATGACGATAACAGTTCAATACATATTACTATCGTTCGTAAGAGAAGAAAATAACTATTAAATAAATTCGTGAAAATCTTGACTCGAGTGCTCTCCCACAAAGACTTTATCCTTCACAATTAATGGGACCTCGGAACCCCAAATAGTCTCTCGGCTGACCTACATAGGAAGTTATCGCGACATTGTGCAGAAAAAAAATCTCGAATTAGTGAGGATACTCAAGAGACAATTCAAAATTTAAATACCCTGATCATATTTTTGGGTGTGGAAAAAAATCCCTATTGAGAGGAACATATACTTGAGAGACCATTCAGAAATTATAAGTGTCTTGTCTAAAAAAAACACACACACAAAAGACGAAGGGAAAGACTTATCAAAGAGTCTATGACTTAGTCGCATCGGACGTCCTTTCGTGTGAGAGGGAAGTTTAAGTTAAACCCTGCATTCACGAGTCGTGCATGTGAGAGACGGGATTTGACCCACAAAATATTGAAATTGAAAACGTGGGTGACCCCTCCAAATCGATGACATCTACAGGGGGAGTAATCTATTCCAAGCAGAAGGTTCACCCATCCCAACATGAAGAGCAGCTCTGGACATGGTGTGGTGACGAAGGAAACCCCAGAACCAGAGACGACGTTTACAGGTCCTCTATGGCTTGAATTCTATAGCTTGAACTAAGCAATCCTTACGCTCCAAGAAGAGAAGGGAGCTTCCTATCTATAGACTGTAGTTTGAACAAGTCTCGGGCATTAAATTATGTGGCGTGAACGGAGATCTGCAAAAAACTATATATATATATATATATATATATATATATATATATATATATATATATATATATATATATATATATATATATATATATATATATATTATAACTTATTAATCTTTCTGACTTGTCAAGATCTATGCGTCGCCTTGCCTGACCAGTCAACAACAATTCCCCTACGCCCACGGTGGTCCGGCTGATAAACATGTGGTGACCCATTGGAGTTTTGAAAATTCACAAACCATAGTGAGTTAAATTATAGTTTTTGGGCGGATAATTCAAAATCTACTGGAGCACTAGGGATGTCGCTGAGTTAACAATGAGAGTTAACCCACTTGTTACCAAAGCAAATGGTTACACATGTGAGTTAAGTTACCTCGGTTACCTTAATCTGGAATAAATTGGAAACACTTTTTTTTCAAAGTTATTTCTCTCTAAAAATTTAATCCATGTCAATTTTTGACTCAATTTTTAAAAGTGATGTAAATTGTTAGTCACATGTTTGGCCGGGAGGGGACCGGGAGAGAGAGAGAGAGGGGGGAGGAGGGAGTGTCGGCGGGGTGCTCCGACGTCCGGCTTCCCCCTCCCCTCTCCGCAGCCACCGCCGGCTCCACAAGCCCGGCCCTGCCCGCACCGGCCAGCCGCCATCGGCCCCGCCGTCGCCAGCCCTACTGCCCCTCCCGCGCGCCACCGCCTGCGTCGTTCCGGTGCGGCGCCACCCTCCGCCATCCACCGGCGGCAGCCACAGCCCAACAGCGACGCCCTTCCTCTAGCCGCCTGCGGCCCTCGCCACTCACGGCCGGACACCGCCGGTCGCCTCCCTTGCGGCTCTCGCGGCCGAGCATCGCCACAACAGGCCCCAGGGTCGTCCACCACCCCTCCAGCTGCCGTCTGCGCGCAGCCCGGTCGCCACCGCGAACCAGCACGCTGCGGCCGCCGCCGTCGTTGGGGGTAAGCCAGCACAGCCGGCCACTGCCGGTCGCTGCCCCACTGGCCCAGCAACCCGCCGTCGGCCGCCTCTGCCGCTGGCCGTCGCTCCACTGCACCGCTCGCGGCCCCACCATCCGCTCGCCGCCGCGAGCCCTGCCGTCACCGCTGCCGTGGCACCTTCTTCCCCGTGCCTACTGCGATCGTCTCCTGCTGCCAGCAGCCGCCGGGGTCCCTTGCATGTCTGTCCCGTTGACGTCCTCCGGGCATGGTGACCTCCCTCTTCCTATGCACTGCACCGGCCGCCGTCGTCGTCACCGTTCGCGGGTGGGGAGAGCAGGAGGGAGAAGGGAGGAGGGAGAGGGGAGGGGAGCGTGTCGAGAGATTCTGTTTTAACAAAAAAAATTGGTCAACCCTTTTTTTTATTTCGAGAGTTAAAGAATAAAATTTAATCTTACAAATTAGGATAGCGTTATCAAACACGTTTAAGTGAGTTTCTTATTCTTATTTTTAAAATTGAGAGAAAAAAAAATAAAAAAAATAATCAAACACCGCATTAGTCCTATGCCAAATTGGGGCTAAGCCCCTCTTTTGTTTATACCTTATCCCAGGGATAAGTCTACTAATTTTCAAAATTAGTCTAATTTATTTTGACAAAGGAGAATTTAATAAATTCACTTGAAATTGACTTAATCCAAATTAATTCGGATTAACTTATCTCATCTCCACACTTGAGATAACTTAATCCGATACACAACCAAAGTAAATAAAGTTAAAAGTGAATTAACTCGATCCACTTATCTTAATCTGAGCTACATTTAATCTCAAAGCGAGAATTAAAATACTCCACTCTCAGCCACACTTCATATCCCCACCACCCACTTACATTTATTATAATGAATTCCATCCAACCAAACTTCATCAAGGGCCAGTTTGTTAATCGAATTGTCGGCCAGGTTAACAAATCGGTGAGAGAGAAAATGCATGGAGCCCACTTGCTGCACTCACACACAGCCTCCCTTATTCGGGCCGACAAGATTTGTTCGACCCTTTGGGGTCGAACGCCTTATCCTAACAGAAAAACAAAGTGGCCCCAAATGATAACTGCATGCGGAGCAATCAATGAACACTAATGGCTAATGTAAGGGCATACTTTAAGCACTGATTGGAAGTTATATCGGGGTTAACCCATTGTTAGTCATAAGTTGTCTATTTCGTTAGTTTGATTGGCCGTTTTCAGTAACCCGGTTAGAATTGGGTTATATAACCCACCAAGAGAGAGGTGGGATAAATTAACCCGGTTGGGGTTACAAATGAAAACGGAATTAAACATGGGGTAAACTTAGCCTGGATAAGTTAACCTCAGAAAAAAATAACTCCAACCAAACCAAACTGGGACCAAATGGCTAAATCTGATTTTAACTTCTTCTAGAGTGAATTTCTTTTTAATCTTTAGATGGAATCATTGTCGGTGGATCGAGTTGTTCTGCAACCCAATCTACCTTCGAGTAACAAAATCTGATGCAATATGCCTTTATGCAGATTGGAGAGCACTTGAATCAGAACATCTCACATGGTTCTTCCGTATCAGGTCATGAATAGCACAAACGGAGATCTAATGCAATTTAATTTACACCTATGTATGGATCAGATAAAATTGTAAATTTTAAAACCTGATTTGATAACGAAGACATCCGATTCGATTTGGAAAATTTATTGACATTCACTAATTGATTTATTAAGATAATATCATATTTATTTTTTAAAGTTTTTGCATGAAAATTATGGTTAGACGTACATTTATATAAAAAATTTATTTTTAAAAATATATTAATAAATATATCAATGCGTATAATCAAATAGTGCATAAATGTCATCGTGATTAACTTATGTCGACAGAGGAGTGAATATTTGAAAAAAATGTCAATATTCTCATTAGTTAGGTGTTAAAGAACCAATATACTCTCCGTGAGAGAGAGAGAGAGAAAACACAATGGGGAAGGGGAGGTGGGCTCCAACCGATGAGGAGGGGTGACACGAAGGGGGTTTTCCGTTTGCGCAGGGGGAGGGGGGGTCTAGCGGGGGCTTCGGCGGCGTTTCGCGGCCAAAGGAGGGGCAAGAGGGTCCGGTGGGCAGGTGGAAGGGGGGAGGCTCCGATAGCTAGGGGAGGTGGTTTGGCTTCACAGGGAGATGGGGAGGGGGCTTCGAAAGCCAAGGGAGGGGGAGGCGGATCTGGTAACGTCTGGTAGCCAGGGGAGGGGGAGAGGATTTCTCGTTTGCACAGGGGAAGGAAGAGGGAGGGTTTGGCTTGGCAGGGAGATGGGGAGGGGACTCCGGCGGCCGGGGAAGGGGGAGGGGGATCCGACGGCATCTGACGGTCAGGGGAGGGAGCATCCCATTTGGGCGGGGTCTCGCTTCGCAAGGAGATGGGGATCCAGTGGCCAGGGGGAGGGGGGTCTCGCTTCGCAGGTGGAAGGGGGAGGGGGCTCCAACGACCTGGGGAGGGGGAGGGGGATTCGGCTCGGAGGGGAGGGGGGGCCCTACTCCCCACTCCGACAGCCCCTCTCCCCCACCCCAACATCCGGCGGCCATGGGAGGGAGAGAGGGGTCCGACAGCCAGTGGAGGGGGAGGAGATAAGAAGTTTTTATTTTATTTTATTTTTTAAAAATTGAGAGTAATTAGATCTTTTCATATGTCTAGTTAATTTTAACTATGATTAAGTTGACGGTAATATCAGACCGTTACGACAATAATATTTATACACTGTTTAATTTTACACAGTGATATGTCTGCTAATATTTTTCTTACAAATCCACATATAACAATGATTTTAACGTAAAAACCCTTATTTTTTCCATGACTTCAATGTATTAAACGCACTTCTAATTTGAATTTATGTAAGAAGAAGCTTAAGACGTACGACATCTCTTCAATAATGATCACAAATCTTGTACCACTTCTCTCTTTCCGCGTAACTTAAACAAGGCTAATGACTCTTTTATTTCAAAAAAAAAATTAAGTATAAATTTAAAGTTGTTTCATTGGATTTAAGATCTATTGTTTTATCATCTAGTACGATGAATGATGTTGTCTCATGCTGTCGACCTTTTTTTATTCTTTTGTAGGGGCCTTATCTATTTTGCCATTTTTTAATTATTACTTAATTCACACCTACCTCAATCCACACAAGAATGAGTCACATTTACCTCGATCCAATCGAATCCATATCATCTGTGGATCAAGTGAGTTTATGTTTAATCCGATTCTGTCCCATCCGCAATAATAAATAGATTGGATCCTTCATCTCCACAATGCAATAGAAAATGAGAAATAAAACAGTGCTATACATATATATATATATATATATATATATCCCCTTTTTATTTAAACTTATCATCTCAACTATCAAATTTCATAATTAAATAGTCGAGATGAGAGTAGCAAGAACCCGTTCTAACGAGAGCACCTCTCATTAGAAATATTTATCCATTAGAAAATGCCACACCTTTTTTTCTCTTAAACAAGGGTTTACTTAAAAATGTCGAGGGAGAGAGAGGGGGTGGGCAGCATGGTTTGCCGACTCGGTGCGTCTCGCACCGACTCGCACGACCCGACCAGATCTAGGCCGGGACCGGGTCGGTCGGGCCGTGGGTCGTGGCCGGGACGCACTGGACCGCATGGTCCCGTGCGTCCCGCCGCGTACCGGAGCGGGTCGAGGCGGGCCCGGTCTGGTTCGTGCGGGACGGCGCGTACGTGCCGAGTCGCCCATATAGCGGGCCGGGTGCGGGCGGGTCTGGCATCCGCAGCGGTGGAAGGCGGTGCAGCGGTGGAAGGCGGTGGCCGGCGGTGTGGGCGGTGCAGAGCGGCGGCGGACGGCACCGAACGGCAGCGACGACCGGCGATCAGAGGTAGGTGCCCTAAATTTTTATTTTAGGGTGAGGAGGGGGGTGGGGGAGGGTGAGGGTGGGCGTCTGCGGCCGTCGGGGGCACCGTGAGAGGGGGAGGGGGGCGTCTGCTGCCGTCGGAGGGGGGAGGGGTGACGTCTGTGGGCGGCGGGCGTCGGAGGGGGGAGGGGGGGCGTGCGGCGGGCGTCTGCGGGCGGCGGGCGTCGCGGGCACGGAGGGGGGAGGGGGGGCGTGCGGCGGGCGTCTGTGGGCAGCACCGTCGGAGGGGGGAGGGGGGCGTCTGCTGGAGGGGGGAGGGGGCGTCTGCGGGCGTCGGGGAGGGGGAGGGGGGGTGTCGGGGAGGCGTCGGGGGCTGGCCACCGTCAGAGGGGGGAGGGGGGGCCGTCTCCACCATGAGGGGGGGAGGGTGAGATGGGGAGGGGGGGGGGGGGGCGTCTGCATCGCCGCCCCCAGCTCCGGTGGGGGGCGGGGAGGGTGGGGGGGGGGTTGTTTAAATTTTTTTATTTTTTAATTAAAAAATATAAGAAAATATATTATTATATTATTTATTATTATTATTATGAATGTATTATTTAATTCATGTTATATAAATAAGATAATTTATGTTTAATTTATGTTGTATAAATATCATTTTAATTATGTATTATTTAATTCATTTTGTAGAATTAATATAAATAATATTTAATTCATGTTGTAGTAATAAATTTATTTTTTGATGTGTAATTCAATTCATGTTTAAATATTAGATTTAATGTAAATGTAATATTAAATATTAAATTTAGTATTACATTTGGAAAAATATTGATATTAATATCAGTATTAGTTGTAGATGTAAAATATTTTTAAATGCATAATGTATATTAGTTAATTGAATTGCATAATGTAATTTAATTTAATGTAAATATAAATTTAGTGTTGAATATTTTATAAATAATTATAAAGTTAATTTATATGTACAATGTAAATTATTTAGAGATGTTTATAATCTATATGTGTCATGTAATTTAATTAGAGATGTAAATATAAATATCTAATTAGTGATAAATAATTTTAAATTTAATGTATATGTATTAATTATAAATATTAACCTTATTTGTATGTTATAGAAATAATGATATTATTTTGAACTAAATTATATGAAGATGTATTAAATATTGAATTTAGTCTTGCATGGTACGCAAATAATAAAATTCTGTTCATTGTTAGTTGTAGATGAGAAATAATATAATTTCATATTTTGAATTTCTTAATTTTAGGAGATAACACTCTATGGCTCCTAAGGAACGAACAAATGATATTGGGTGGTCACACGGAGTTTTGTTGGATGGCAACCGTAGGTGTTGACGTTGTAACTATTGTAAAATAGAACACCGGGGAGGAGGGGTGTCTCGGTTGAAGAAGTATTTGGCAGGAGAAGCCGGGACAGGATACTCTGAGGATGCGGGGTGTACCCATGTGCCTAGAGATGTGAAACTTACAATGGCTAGGCACCTGCGGGAGAAGAGAGCTGAGATGCAAGAAAAGAAAAAAAAGAAGAAAAGGGATCAAGCGGCAGTGAGCGAGCGCCCAAGTGGCAGCAACGAGGAGGAATGTGCATGGACACCCAGTGACGAAGACGAACAAGCACGTACTGAGCAGCCTGATGTGTATGTCACTGTGAACGATCCATACGAAGCCCAGTTTCGTGAGGCAGTACGTCAGAGCAGGGAAGAGTCAAGACATCCCGAGGAGACTGTAGTCCGGAGTCGCGAGGCGGCGAGGACCGGAGCATCAGGGAGTGGTGGTTCATCTACGACTCGACAACCACGAGGCATAAGGAGTTTATTGACCGGTGACTCGGGGACACAAAGAAAAAGGACACAATCGATCAATATTGAAGATGTGGAGCCCGGTGCACTATCCCGAGAGCATGGTAAGCAAACGAGGATGGACGATGCGTATGGCCAGAAGGGACCTAAATGGAAACTTGGTCAAGCTGTTGCAAAATGGTGGCACCACGCGGGTCTGCCTTTCAATGCAGCCAATAGCCCTTACTATAAGCCAATGTTTCAGGAAGCACAGGTCCTTGGGCTACACGTGCAGCCACCTACAGCGAGAGAATTGGCTGGCATATACCTTGATGAACAAGTTGCTGAGATCAAGAGTTACATTGACTCATTCAAGCAGAAATGGACAAAGTACGGAGTCACACTGATGTGTGATGGATGGTCAGGTACCACAAAATCTAGCCTGATCAACTTCCTTGTTTATTGTGACAGACAGGTATTCTTTCACAAATCAGTGGATGCGTCTGGTCAAATTCACAGTCACCAATATATTTTGTCATTGATGGAGCAAGTGGTGACTGAGATTGGGGAGGAGTACATTGTACAAGTGGTGACTGATAATGGGTCGAACTATAAGAAGGCTGGGGAGGAGCTAATGAAGAAAAAACGGCACATTTTCTGGACCCCTTGTGCAGCACATTGTGTAGATCTGATGCTGAAGGAGATTGGGCAGTTTCGTATGGTAAAATCTGTGGTCGAGGTGGCACAAAAAATCACGAAATATATCTACAACCACACACTTGTATTGGCATGGATGAGGGAGCACTGTGCCGGCGAACTGTTGAGGCCTGGCATCACACGATTTGCCACCAACTACATCGCATTGCAGAGCTTATTGAAGCACAAAGATGGGTTGAAGCAAATGTTTAGAGGTGAGATCTGCCTGAGTTCCTCTTTTGCTGCTTCACGTGAAGGGGCGGAGGTCGAGGGGATTGTCAACACCTCAAATTTTTGGGATAGAGTGAAGGTATTAGTGTCATTGATAGAGCCACTGTATGAGGTTCTACGATGTGTGGATGGGGATAGAGTACCAACCATGGGGTTGGTGTACAGCAAAATAGAAGCAGCCAAGCGGAAGATCCTTACAACGTCCAAAAAATATGGACCCACCATTCTAGAGATTGTGGAGGACAGATGGGACAGACAAATGAGCCGCGATCTTCACATGGCAGGTAAACACTTACATTCTCGTCCAATCAATGAGCTGTGATTTTCAGTTGATACTAATATGTAATTTATTGTCTTACGATTGCAGCGTACTATCTACATCCGACCTTCCAATATGCTCGGGCCCTTGCTTATGACGATACGTTGATAGAATCGGTCAACATTGTGGTAGACCGATTGTCATTCACCCCAACAGATGCTGCTGATGCGTTGAATGAGGTATAATTGGATATTTTAACATTGACAATATTAAATGAAATATACACTTCATATTTTTTGATAATGCAGATGAAAATATTTAGAGAGGGAATTGGTTCATTTGCGACACCTAATGCCATGGCCAGTCGTGATAGACTCGACTCAGGTAATGTGTCTTCACAATGTACCTTCTATATCTCGAGAAGTAATTTTTACATCTAATTATTATATTGTATGTGATCTGTCTTAAACGCAGCTGAGTGGTGGCTAAATTACGGCACAAGTGCACCCGTATTAAGGAAGATCGCAATGAGAGTTCTATCGCAAACATCCTCGTCGAGTGGGTGTGAGCGAAATTGGTCGACGTTCTCCTTCTTGCATACTAAGCTGAGGAATAGGCTAACACACCGCAGGCTAGACAAAATGGTGTATGTTCATTACAACATGAGGCTAAAGGTCCGGCATGTACAAATGGATACAAGGAGAGGAGAGGGAGATTACGACCCAACGGATGCTGTGTACTTGCGAGACGATGATGACCCTATGGTAGCATGGGTTGCAAGAGCCACAACAGAGCGTGGTGAGGCAGAATTGGACGAGGAGGCTGAAGAACCTGGCGAGACACCACGGCCTAATACTTTTCTCGCATCGGCTGTACAAGAGGCAGTGGGGGAGGGAGATGACACCCATGTGCATTTGGGTGGTGACGAGTCAGCAACGGGACGTGATGATGAAGTTAATTTAGATGAAGACCTCGCCATTGGTGGTGGAGACACATCGTATGCGTACGATGATACAGCATGGGAGCGATTGATACAACCTCCAATTTTTGAGCGTCAAGCGCCACCTCAGGTGAATTAATACATGAAAATCGAATCGCAAATTTCATTAGATAGCGTGGTCATAGATTGATGTATGATGATGTAAGAAATATATTGCAGGTCGGTCCGACAAATGACAACATTGCGGGAGAACAGTGGTCCCGAGTTGCTGCACCGCGGCATTCAATATCTGCGGAACCAAGAAGGTTATCCACTTCAAGAGAGGCTAGGGGAAGTTCCTCATTTAGAGAGGTGAAATTATATTACCATTTCTACATTTGTTAATATATAATTCATTGATAATTGAATATATTCTTCTTTCAATTGTGTAGTCTTCGGTAGCATCGAAACAACCATCTCAGTCTGCTGCGCCCCGACGCTCAACATCTAAGGCTAAGGCACCCAATCAGTCTTCTCAGGTATACGTACAGACTTACACAATAGAAAGTAAATTGAAAAATCATCTAAGCAGGCTTCTGCTTCTCAGGCATCTAGAGGGACACAACATGCAGCATGTATGCCGCCCCCTACTCCACAGAAGAAAAAATCATCATGGACCACATTATTCACCAGCAAGAAGGACAAGGGACCACCATTAAATCCGATAGATATTGCAGACATGGAGACATTAGATCCCAATGCAGATGACGACACTCCCGAGCCCTCTGTTGAGCCCCGCATTAGTGGGAGTCATGACTCCGATGCTGATAGTACACCCACAGGGTCTTCATCCCATGGAGGTGGTGGTTCTCAAGGTGACCAACAGAGTCCTCGTGAGAATACTAGTACTGGTGGTAGAGAGTACAGCAGTGGTCATAGTAGAGGTCGTGGGGGCCGTCAACATGGCGCATGGACAGAGGAGCAGCACTTCACACATGCCACGCAAGATGAGGACCACGGTGCTCCACCCGCAGGGACGAGACGGGCAGCTGATCATTGGGATCCCTACTATGGAAGTTCTGTTGCAGACAGTACAAGCTATCAAGAGATGTTGTCTGATTTTGAGAGGATGATCACACATGACTCCCAGGGATCTGGAAGCTCGTATGGACGGTCATGGCCGCAGCAGCCGATGTATCATGGCGACTCAGATAACAGTAGTTCATTTTTCCCATCGTATCCATATCCTTATGCCACAGCTACGTCAGTAGAGGTCGTGTACGCACAAGGTTCGCAGAAGTATGAATACTACGTACGCATGTACTGGGAGAATTATTCAGGTTCAATGCGCTATGAAGACTATCTGTCCTATCTGCGGACCACATTTAATGTCAGATTGTTTGGAGATGGGCACTGGCCCAGTTTGGGTCCATAGTCTTTATTAGTATGTATCACTTGGTTACATTTATAACTAACTAATAATTAATTACAGATTTCTTCATATATAGAGTTCTGTACTTGTCATTGAAATCACTAATGTAAACTTTTACATCATTTGTAGGTCATCATGGACGGACGGCATCACCCTGCGTGGGAGCATGGATACTCTGTTGAGGGTGATGGACATGTGCACTGTAGATACTGCGAACATCGCGTCACCGGCATACACAGGTTTGCGGAGCACCTTGCGGGAGTGGGACGCGATGTTCGTGCATGCGACCGAGTTCCGGGAGATGTTCGACATTCCTTTCGGACACAGTTACAGGATAGATACGGTTCTCGTAGCACACCGAGGACATCTTCTTCTACGTCCCGGGTACCTCCACCACGAGCACAGGGCGGAGCAGGATCTTCCTCCACGTCCAGAGTTCGAGCAGCACCAGCACCAGCACCAGTCGCACATGATAGAATTGAAGCTATCGATGTAGTGAGGACTTTTTTTACAGATTTTCATGTACCCTCCACCGCAGCACACGACCCATCATTTGTGCAGATGGTTACATATTTTCAGTCCCACCCACATGTACCTCCACCCACTAGGATAGAGTTAGATTATACGGGTGATCAGTCTCATGTATCTGATGATGAGTTTTGGGATTCGGGCTTCACTGATGATGAGGATTAGTGAGTTTTGGGATTCGGGTTACACAGATGAGGAGGATGAGTGAGTTTTGGGATTCGGGCTTCACACATGGACGAGGATTAGTGAGTTTTTGTATTTTATACTTCATGAATGAATGCCATTATTATATCACTGTTTCCTTTTACATATTTAGTAATTGAAATAAATTTTTATGTATTATATATAATATGATGTTTAATTAAGCAGTGTAATATGTAATTTTTATATAATTTATTATGTATAATGTAGTATGGATCTATTATCATAAATAAACTCTACATTCTAATATTTTTAAATATATATAACATTTAATCTTTCAAAATAAATTTATTAAAAATTTTAAAAAAAATTCGTAAAAAATCGCGTCGAGAGCAAAAGGGGCGGATCGAGTCGCTGTGCGACCCGCCCGACCCGACCCGTCCCGCATCGAGACCAGGTCGACCGGGTCAGACGGATCGGCAAACCCTGGTGGACTGGGGTTCACTCGTGTTGACTGTTGAAGAACAAACGCACGACTACAGCCACTTGAGGTAGGGAAGCCACCACCATAAAGAGACCCCATGACCCATTTAAAGAGGAACACAACCCTCCAACCGTCCCCGTGAGCAACAGGAGCGCCGCATTAAAGAAGCGGTGTGTGTGTGTGTGTGTGTGTGTGTGTGGGTGGGTGGGACGGGCACCCCCCCCCCCCACCACCCCCACACCGCATTAAAGAAATTCACACCCCACAGGCCACAGCGCCTACTACAAACCCACGCATCGCGCAGAGCCGCGCAGGCCGACGCCACCGCGGCCTCCACTCCACTGCCGGTCTCCCCACCGGGAAAACAGGCCCCAGCAATAACTCCGCACAGCCTGTAACCGCGGATGCGCCCAGAGTGGCCACGCCCCCGGCCCTGCCGCAGCCCCAGTAGATCCGCGGCGGTGAAAGGGGAAGGAGAACAGAGGGGGCTGCGGCCTTTTCAAGATTGAAAACTCGGGTTTTGAGGGATGAGGTGGTCTCCTTCCTCTCTCCTCAGTCCTCCCCCCCTTTTGCGTCACATGATGACCTCAACAAGTGGAACTCCTGCGGGAGATGAAGCTCCTGCAGGGTGCGGAGGCTCTGAAATATTTCTCCTCGTCGTGGGTTTTCTATTGTTTTCAAAAATCTAAAAGGTTGGGGTTTGAGGTGGAACGTGTGTTTTGTTGAAGTGCAAGAGAATCTGCATGGAAAGAACATGGGGGGGGGGGCAGAGGAGTCATGTTGCAACAGGTGGGAACCTTCTGGGATGGAGCATACTTTACTGTAGGCTTTGCTCTCCTAAGCTCCCCATCACGCTTACGAAAGGTCCTTATTTTAATGGAGAGCTTTTAAAATAGGATGCTGATACTGGCAGGCGTGATAGAGACCAGATTAGCACACAGAGGGGAAAGGATGGTAAGCGGAACGAATAGGGAAATTTCACAGTACATCTGGGTTTCTGCTACTTCTGCATCGGACTGTGCTCTGTTTCACTCCTTAACACGGTTTCTGCACGCTTCATTGGAACTCATCTTTGATGCAAACAACCAAAGCTTGATTGAAGGGTGGAAAAAGCAAGACAAGTGGAAAGTTTTTGAAATGGGTATCCCTTAATTTCACTCTTTCACTGCTCCAACCATTTGACATGTTCTGACGTTGGGCAGTGACTGGATGAAGAACATGGAGGACTAGTCTGATCCACTTTTGCAGATGAACACCACTTTTGAGCCAATCAGGGGATCTCAGAAACATGACGGAGAACATGGAGTACTACTCTGATCCACTTCTGCAGATGTACACCACTTTCTAGCCAATCAGGGGATCTCAAAAACATGATGGAGAACATGGAGGACTAGTCTGATCCACTCCTGCAGAAGACGAGTACATCTGGCAGGGTGTGAAACTCTAATTTCTCTCGCCTCATAATGGGTTTTCAATATCTTTCGATATTTAAGGTTGGGGGGAAGCTAGAAAACTGATTGAGGAAGCGGATTCAAAGTAGTCCTCTATCATTCCTGGAAGTGTAAGGAAATCTGCATATAAAAATGGGATTGCAGGAGGAGCCATGTTACAGCAGGAGGAAACGTACAGAAATTATAGTATAATTTCAGCGATGTGGGAAGCTTCCAATCACAGCAACCCTAGCCCAAGATCTTTTCTTTAATGCAGAACTTAAAAAATAGCACACCGAACGGACCCGTGTGTAATGGGAGCAGGTTAGCAAACAAGGAAAGGGATGGTAAACTTAGCAAATAAGATGATATTACTGCACAATTACTATATGTTCTTCAATGGTATGTTCTCTGCACTCTGTTTCTCATCCTTTACACTCCACTTGCTTCACACTTCAGCAAAACTCAAATGGGAAGCAAACGGCCAAACGTGGAATTGAGGTTCAAAAAACAAGAAAAAGCTTACATTTTGAACTGGGTATTTCTTGATTTCACTTTTCACTCTGTACAGAACTCAAATAGCATGCAACAACCAAGACTTCTGATTTATGAGAGAAAAAAAAGATTATAGATTTTTAGTAGGCTATCTCTTAATTTCACTCATTACTAACTTCTCCAGGACTCCAACCGTCTGATTCTGATATGTTCTTACACTGCAATGCCGTGGTGAATAGATGGGACGGTGGAAGAGAACTAATCTGACCCATCTTTACAGATGAACATCACAAGATCAAAAAATGGAATGAATCCCAGTAACATGATGGAAGAAGAGATTCTATGGAAGTATTTCTTCACATTCTTTCCTTTTTCTTATAATACTCTACATTTGCCTTTCAAAAAATTTTGTAGGAATCCAACACGAATAGATTCTAAACAAGAACAGAAAAAAGAATCCGAGTTGGGAGGGAGAGGAGGAGAGGAAGAGAAGAGGAGAATTGGGTCGGAATCAGACGTGGTTCACCACCTTGTGATGCCTCCCGACGATCCACAGTAGCGTCCTCCTCGCGAACGACGGCGTCTCCCCCGCCCGCGACAGGGCACCGCCGTCGCAGCTCCGCGCCTCCATGTCGAAGCTGAACTCGCTGCCCGTCTCGACCTCCTCCACCGACGCCCTCGGGCTGCTGAACCACCTCACCTTCCCCTCCTCCGCCGCCCCGCCCCGCTGCAGCGGCAGCCGGAACGAGGACGCCCGCCTCGAACCGCCCTCCTCGGCCGCGGCCTTCTCCTCCTTCCTCGGCCGCAGCCATGTCTTCGAGACCGAGAAGCTCTCCCTTTGCTGGGAGTTGGACCCGACGCTCGCGCCGCCGATTTGGCCTTCCCCTATCAGCTCGGCGGCGTTCTCCGGCGGCTCGAAGCCCGTGAAGCCTTCCCTCCGCGAGTTGCAGTCGCACTCGGACATGGCGTCGCGGTGGCGGGGTTTCATGGCGCCGGGCTTCCTTGCCTGTGGCTTGATGGCCACATGGAGGACGGAGGCCTCGTCCATGACGTACTCGAAGGAACCCATGGAAAAGCACCTCCTTGCATCCAGGCTGCCGCTGCTGGGACCGCCCTCGCCGCCCTCCACGGTGCTGCCGGCGTCCACGTTCCTAAATTTGCCTAGCTTAACTGGTACCACCTCCATGGCCGCTGCCGCCTCCTCCTTGGCGCCACCTTCCCCTGCCTTCCGCCCCGCGTCACCGGGAAGAGACCCGGGTTCCTCCTCTCCGTGGAGGGCCAGTGGGCCGCTAGCAGCGGCGCCCCTGTCGGGGACGATCTCCCTGGAGCTCTCGCTGCCGGACTCGAGGACGAGGACGAACGGGCTGCAGCCGCGGACGGGGGAAGCGTCCGGGAGGAGGCTGCTGCGACAGAGGGGGCACGTGGAGTGGGAGAGCAGCCACGTGTCGATGCACTCGAGGTGGAAGGCGTGGCTGCACCGGGGCAGCAGTCGGAGCTTGTCGTGGGCGCCGAACTCGCAGAGGCAGACGGCGCAGTCGAAGGGGTCCTTGAGGCCACCGATGATGGCCTTGTAGACGAAGACGGGGAGGGCGTCGATGAAGGACTGGTCGACCCCGGCGTCGTGGAGGTGGAAGAGCTGCTGGAGCTGGCCCTGGAGGGCCGTCCCGTTGTCGAGGTCCTCTGGGTCTCTGCCGGCTGGCCTGAGGAGGAGGCGAACGAGTAGGTGGAGCAGGCCGGAGATGAAGAAGATGACCGAGAGGATGACTATGATGAGGAGGATGCTGGGGCTGATGTCGCCGTTGAGGCCGCCATGGGAGGGCACGAATGGCTGGGCAGGCGGTGGGAAGGTGGGGCTTTGCTGGGTGTGGTTGGATTCCAGGGATACCCAGCCCATGCCTTCTCTCCAAACCAGGGAGAGCAGAGAGACAAAGAGAGGGATCTGAGAGGAGGAGCAGAAAGGGGGACTCGCCGGCGAACAGACCACTGGGCAGAAGAGCTAACAGGGAGTGCATCTAAGCTAAATACCCATTCCCAGCATCCTCTCTCTCTCTCTCTAATCTCCAGGAACAGCCATGGCTTCGCAGAAGGTGCAAAGAGCCCCGACAGGGAGGAGCGGGGATCTCTTTCTGGGTTTTGCCTGATGGCGATGTGGGGACGGGTCTGGTTGGCTCTGTTTTTGTGTTCTCCACGCTGCCTGAGCCAAGGAGAGATAAACAACCAACACACACTAACGCTTAACAATAATAGGAGGTCAAGGTGGTGGGATAGAAGGAAGGAATGGGGTTGCAGCCAAAAGAATAGAACTTCTTGGGTGGAGATGGGGAGAAATTGTGCTATAGATGGATGGAAAACAAATCAAGAACACAAAGCAAGATAAAGAAGATTGGATTTGGAAATTGGAATGGGTTGGGTGGGAGGTGGGCACTTATTAATAGTATGGCAGATTTAATGGGGGATTGGAAACCACTGCCGGGCAATTGAATGGTCTCTGCCCCCCCCCCTCTCTCTCTCTCTCTCTCTACCCCGTGGGCTACAATGGTAGTAAGAAATGGTAGCAGTGGTGTGAGGCCATTAAGAGGGAGATGCGGGTGCTAGCTTCTTATGGTCATTGTTTACGGTAGCTGGGGAGGAGAGGTGAAACTCTTCGAGAGGAAACCCGGGAGCCGAGGCCATTTTGCCACCAAGCCTACCCACATGAAGCCCGGGGTCTCCTCTCCTCCCCCATGGTTTGACTTTCCAGAAGCCATGGGCAGCGGCCCCGATGTCCCCATTAATTCCTCTCCCGTGCAGCCCAGGCCCTCTCCCTCCCTCCCTCCCTCTCTCTCTCCCGCTCCTCCCCCTCGTCTTCTTTGTTTACTTCTTCCCCATTCCGCTGCAGCTGCAGCTGTTCTGACCGGACGAGGGCAGCAGATTATCTGCTTTGTTCTTTTCCCAGTCTGGAGGTGATGAGTTTGAGGACACACTCTCTCTCTCGCGCTAGGTGTATAAAGTCTGAGAGAGCAAATGGAGAGTATAGAAGGAGGGTAGGGGAAGGGTGAGGAGGGCTTCATGGGAGGGAGACCATGCATGGAATGCGGTGGGTTGACATCGGGAGGAGCGAGGAGGAGACGATGGGATTCGGGTCGTCCCACAAAATTATGCCGTCAAAAGAGGGGAGCCATGGACCGAAGCTGTGTGGGTGTCTCTATTGCTTGCTGCTTGCTGATGTGTTGTTACTGGAAAACTTGCAATGATCATGGTAAGAAACTGACAACTAAGAACATGCCATTTTATACAGATGGCCCCTTCATGCATGACAATATTTGGCAGATCCCTTTAGGTTGTGCTATACTGCTCCATTGATCACTTGTTGGAATATTGTCTCTCCTCCCATGGGGATATGCTAATATTTTTTGACTTTACTCAAGTTGCTTTTTCATGGAAGTGTGATGGGGGGTGGGACTTGGGGGTGCTGGGGCTCCATTTGTGTATATTGCCATAGAAAAAGCACATATCTATGAATTCATGTTGGAGATGCAACTTAAAATTTAACTAGGGTATTACCGTACAAACTCATAGTCATACTATATAATGCGGGGTGAGAGAAGGATCATAAAAAAAATTGTGGTCTTCTGCCACCCACGAAGTTATTAGACAAGGAAGTAATTCCATTTGAGTAGTTTTTAAAAGACAACTTCAAAGTTGGGGCCACCCCATGACTTGTGTGTTGGGTTTCTTTGGTTCTCTGTTGTCTTGGGTTTCCTTTTAAGGGTGTGACTTGGGATTGGGTCCATCCTGCTGCCACCGAGGGATATATTCATATAGTACAGTCTCAATGAGTCCCAATCCAAAGTAGGGATTGGCTTGCGAGCGGAGGAGGCAATTGACCTGATCCACGGCCCTTCTCCGAGATGGTAAAAGCCTGAATCCCAACAGTTCGATGTTTCACACACGGTGGTGGATATAGATGTTCAAAGTAGTTATCTAACGGCGATTTTGATAACATGTTAGAATAAGTTAACCTGGGCGAGGACGAGTGAACCATTCCTTCAGTTTTTAAAATTTTTTTAGATTTAGTCATTTATCTTAACCGATGTCTTTTATAACACACTCTATGTGAGATGATAGAACGAGTTAACTTCAGAAAAAGGGTTTTTAACATTAATCTACCCCGAGTACAATAACCTTACTATCAAACTAAATTAATCACTCTAATCGGCTCTTATTCGATTATCAAAGTCGCAATAAAAGATTATCTTATGGAACTATTAGGAAAGGTGCAATGTCACAGCCATGCAAGGCAACTTTTAGGCTTTTTACAGTGTCATCTAGATGTTGATTACTTTGCCATCGCCAACGATGATCCCTAATAAGTGTAAAAACAGCACCCAAAATTGCCGTAATATTCTCTGTCTTATTAGAAATTCACAAGACAAATAAAAATATGACACATACATGACATGCCAAGGCATGCAGGAGTGGCCAATTATTCACTTTTACAAAATAATTGCAAAGTTAATCATTTGCGTGCATGATCTTATGTTTGACTAGTCTCAAATAATGTGTTTCGCACAGTGTTCTTGATGCTGAGGTCTCACCTCTAAACTTGTATGCATGTGGGGGGTGAGTCCTCCCAAGTCGACGAGACTAAAGAAAGGGACCCAGTCCAATGGAGCTAACGTGTACTATAAATCCAAGTTTAGCAAATGACGAAACATTGAAAGGGATCCAGCTGATGCAGATCTTACTCAACAGAAACTCTTGTCCAGACTCAACTCCGATTTGCTGATATTTGTCGGGTATTATCGGAATTATACCAAATGCCCGTTTGATTGTGTAACGAGAAATGTTAGTTATTCTTTTGGACGGGTAGAAAAGTTACGTATCTAATGTATAATTGGTCCATGTCATTAGCACGTAGATCTCACTCATTAAAATTTTTAAATATTTCTTAAATATTTACGTACATATATTTGTCATTTTTATTTATGTATTTGTCATCCTTAGATAGTTATTTTTTCTCTTTAGATAATTATTTGTCACCCTTAAATAACATTAGAAGTCTCATCCGTCACCTCGTGAATACGCAAAAAATGACAGGAGTTGACTATTTGTCACTCTTACATAATTATTTGTCACTCTTAGATGGTTATTTTTCACCATTAGATATCTATTTATCACTCTTAAATAATATTGAAAGTATTATTCGTCATCTCGGGAGTACCCCAAAACTAAATTATTTGTCACCCTTACATAGCTATTTAGATAGCTATTTTTCACCCTTAAATAGTACTAGAAGTCTCATTTGTCGCCTTGATAATGTGCGAAAAATGACATGAGTCGGCTATTTTGTCACTCTTACATAGTTATTTGCCATCCTTAAATAGTTATTTGCCACTTTTATAGTATTAAAAATCTCATTAGAAATACGTGTAAAATTCATAAAAAGTGAGACCCACACACCGTATGTGTGATCCAATGAGAGATAGGACGGGTAATAAACTTACTTTCCTTCTCGAGTAATAAACATTTCTCCTGTGTAAAAGATATTTTAAAGGGAAAATGTTTTAAGGAAAGAAATACCACAAGAATCACCAATTTCATGGCTGATATATATATTCTAAAATTCTGTCGGGGTTCTTAGCATATCCAAACATTTACTTGGAAGTCAGATTGATTTGTGTGAATCGGAAGAGATCCACTTCCACTCCCAAACAAAAAAAAAGGGGGGGAAGCAAAATAACTTTACTGTGTAACCTATGCAACATATGTCAGTAGAGGAGGCAATGCATAGGATGAGATAGGGTGAAAGCCCCATCACAAGTGAGGTAAGAGCATTATGATCCATGCCTGAATTAGGTCCAAACAAGTTAGGATCAAGTGACAAGAGCTACACCAAGGTAAAACAGGCTTTTGGTCAAAATCTTTTTACCGTGATCTGAATTACTAGAAAGTTCAAAACAAATTGATCTGACCCACAATTGATAATCTGTTTCTATAGTTCTATTTTTTAAAGAGCCAGATTGAGTCAACTTAAACATGTCAACTCAAATTCTATCAAATCTACATATCACTAAACCATGATTTGAAATTACCCTCCATATAAAAATGATAACATCTAACCACTTAATTGTACCCTTCGCAATCTAATGGGATAATCCTCCCAAAGCTCCAAAATCCTATTTCTGATATTTTAGAGTTCTTAAAATTGAATAACCTCTCTAAAAAAATAGGGGTAAGATTAAATACAATTGATTTTCTCCATGCTCAAAAATGCGGGAGCCCTCATAATATTGACTTATCAATTTTAGGCAAAAAAAATCCATCATGACCTTAGTTTATCATCATTGTCTACAATTCTTTACGCAATTCCATTGCTTATGCATTCTCAATATTGGTAATTTGGCATTTCTTTCTTACTTCCCCTCTAGCTAAACAAATAATTATTTCAGCTTTCACTAGAATTTGGGACATGAAGATGAAAGGTTCCTAAATGTGTCTTCCATGGCTGCCTAATGTAATTATCTCTCCTCTAAAGGTACACCAATTTAAAATTTCAACAAATAATAATGTGTATAGGAATATGACCACTTTAGATGATTTCATTCTACATAAATTGTTTGAATTTCCTATCTTCATTTACAATTAGCTTAGTTGATCATTCATAGCAAGAAAGAGCCGATACTAAGGAAGCCTAGCCATAGCAAAATGTGAGGAAGCATGTGGAGATGTAGAATACGTAATTTAATAAAAATAATAAAACATATAACAAAATAAACACGAAAGAAAAATACACAAATATTGTGACTCACTAATATGTCTATATTTATGGACGTTGCTACTATTGTCTTTCATTGGCTCTTAATCATTACGAGACAAATTTCAGAACTTTTTTCATTTCTCGAAGCTATATCCTTGCATTTTAAAAGAAATTTAGAACTAAAGATTTTGTGTTCGATCATAATATATCTACATTTGTGAATAAAATGATTGTTTTTCATTAGTTTTTAATTATTACAACACAAACTTTAAAACCTTTTCACTTCGCGAAGTCAATTTATTATGTTATGAAAGAACTTCATAACTATGGGTTTGTGCTTCGATAATTTGTCTATACACACACCTTTGTAATAGGGGTCATGTATTTACTAACAAAAAATCCACTTGATTCACGATGAAACAAAACAATGGAAGTAAAACAAGTTAATCTTTAGCATATTTATGTTTTGCAATCACTTTCATTATTGATTGTGAGAATATGCTTTTTTTTTCTAAGATACTTTTTAGATAATTTATTTTAAAATAAAAAATATGACATTAAAAAAACAAATCCAACAATGGGTGTTTGACAATGAAAAATATCCATAAAATTCTAAGAATACTATAGATAAAAGAAGAAACAAATGATCAAGGGGTGCCTTTTAAATTTTAATTAATATTAGTAATGATATTTTATCAAAAAAATATTATTTTGATGATATATTTATTTTTAAAATTTATTAAAAATATTTAAAAATATAAAAAAGTAAATGAGTTTAAAATGAATAGGGACCGGGTATGCCATTGAGAATGGTAATTAAGGTACTTTTTGTCACCTTTAAATTTCAATTAATGATGATTTTTATCAAAAATTATTATTTTAATAGTATATTTAATTTATAGAATCTATTAAATTTATTTAAAAAATAAAAAATGGGTTTAAAGTGAATAGTGATGGTATGTTGCAGTCGAAAACACGCGGAATTTGTTTGTTATTTTTTTGGGTCCCTAGGGGGCATGCCAGTCTGTGGAGACAATGCGGGGGAGCTGATGTGTGGGTGCGCGTTCACGACTGTCAGGGTAGCATGCGTAGGGTTAATTCCACAGGTTTGGGTGTATCAGACGACTGTGAGGTTCCCGTGTAGGACCTATCCTCACCAACTGCAGTCGGTATTAATTTATATCGGACGTAATCCGAACACCCTTGTTTGATTGTCGAAAACAAAGAATCCAGTGACCCAGAGGGTCGTGACGTAATGCGGGGACCGACCCGAGCAACACCAATGAAGTGTCAGCAACAATCAACACAACGGGGCTGGGTGATATGGCTCAATGACCATTCAGAGTTTGATACTGAGACAGACGAGGGCTCTGAGTCAGTGAGAGCTGGATTTGAGCATAGTTAGACAAGGTGTGGCCCAGTTGGCACTGGCTCGGGTGTGGCACAGTGTAGCACTACCTCAGGTGTGGCATAGTTTGGGCATTGGCGTAGGGATATGGCATAGTGGGGCACTGGCGCAAGGGTGTGCCATAGTTTGGGCACTGGCACAGGGGTGTGGCGATCCATTTCGTTGTTCGAGTGGGGACCGATTCCGAGATGGGCATCCTCAGAGTTTGTTCTTGGCTAGATATATTTAGTCATTTCCCTAAAGGAACTTATTAATAAATGTCGTGAAAGACTTCATATGGGGTATTGTAGGTCCAATTATAAGACTTAGTGAAAGCTGCGAGACATTTCTGCATTCTTATTGGTTCTCGGGTCTTTGTAGAATCGGGCGGCTATTTTCATCATTTTACATGACATTCTTCGTAGGACTTATGCTTTACCGTTAGAGGGAGTATTCTTGTGACACACCCTCGGCATCGGATTGCTAAAGAAGAACTTTCGCCAGAGAGCTCGAGCACTCGTAGTCTATCGTCCGTGTCCTTTTTTTGGGTTTTCGTGTTGGGTGTCTGTGTTGGGTGTCCATGTTGGGTGTGAGGATCTTGGGAGACCTTTTATAGTTGAAGGGATGAGAGGGGGGTAACGTGGCGTCAGTTGACCCCTGGGTCTACTTGAGCTGGGCGGCCCCCTAGAGTGGGGTACCTAGCCCGGGTAGACCCTTGGAGGTCTACCCAGGCTGGGTGGCCACCCAGAGGGGGGGGGACCCAGCCCGGCTAGTGGGGGTCAACTTGGTCACCACAACCGAGAGAGAGAGAGAGAGAGAGAGAGGTGATGGTCCCCCATATAAACCCCATTTTCTGATTTTTGTGAGGGTTTTCTGATTTTTTGCCACGTGGAGGAAGAAGATGATGTTCCGAGCTCCTGAGGTCACTTTGGGCTCTGCTCCTCATGCTGCTTTGACAGAGCGGCCTTCGATCCATTCATGGACTTCTTGTAAGTATCACAGGATACCCTTTGCCTGCTTGCTTATTGTGTTAGGCTTCTTTAGATTGTGCCGTTAGCCACGGCAATATGCTCCAAGACCCAAGATCGACCTGGCATTGGGAGCGTCATCGGCGTTATGTCGTTGTGTGAATTATTTGGGATTGATTCCCAATCTTCAATTCGTGCAGCATAAGATGGCTTGTGGCCCTGAGACTCGGGTTTGACCTGCCATTCGGAGTAGGGTTTGACGGATCGGGCCGGGTCGGCCAGACCCGCACGACCCGCCCCGTCCCAGGCGCCCAGCGGGTCGGGCGGGGCGTGGGACGTGGGCGGGTCGGATTGGCCCGCACCAACCCGTCTGTCCCGCCTCTGGTACGTGGACGTGACGGGCTAGTAGGTGCGGGTCGGCCTGCTCGTGCCGGTCCGCCCATTTAACGGGCTGGTGGGGGGGCGTCCCCAGGCCGTGGGTAGCTGGGCGGCTAGCGTCGGTGGACGTGCCGGAACGGCGGTGCACGGCGGCGGTGGACGGCGAGCGGCGGTGCACGGCGATCGGAGGTAGGTTTTAGTTTTTGAAAACAAAAAATTTAATACGGGGGAGGGTGGCCGATGGGGGGCGTGGGAGGGCGGAGGAGGTGGTGGGGGGGGCACCGGCGCCCAACGCCCCCTCCGGCCTCCCACCGGTCAGATCTGGCCGGCCACCAGCCACCGGCCAGATCTGACTGGTGGGAGGCCGGAGGGGGCAGGGGGCGGCCGTGGCGACCCTGGCGGGGGAGGTGGCGGCTGTGGCGGCGGTGGGAGTTGGGGGTGGGGCACGGGCGGTCCTGGGCGGCCAGGTGGGAGGTGGGGGTGGGGCAGATGCGGTCCTGGGCGGCCGTGGCGGCGGTGGGAGGTGGGGGTGGGGCAGGGGGCGGCGGTGGGAGGGGGGGTCCACCAGTGGGGGACGGTGGGGGAGGGGGGGGAGAGATTAAAAAAAAATAATGAAATATTTAACTTATATAATTTTTTTCTTAGATTTAGAAATTTAAGAATAGAATTTGTTAGATTTTTTAAATTTATTTTTGATGTATTGTTTAATTCATGTAATTAGAGATGTTTTTAATTTAAATATAAATTTAGTGATAAATATTTTACAAATAATGCGAAAGTTAATTTCGATGTATTAAATAATATAATTAATCTTATGTGTAAGAATAATGATATTATTTTGGACTAAATTATATTTGTAACACAAATGTAATAATTACATTACTTTCTGACTGAGTTACGGGAGGGATATGTTTCTCGTAACAGAGGCGGGGCATCCTCTTCTACGTCTAGAGTACCACCCACCACTAGCACAAGACAGAGCAGGATCTTCCTCCACGTTCAGAGTTCGAGCAGCACCAGCACCAGTCGCACATGATAGAATTGAATATATAGATGTAGTGAGGACTTTTGTTATTGATTTTCATGTACCCTCCAGTGCTGCACACGACCCATCATTTGTGTAGATGGTTACATATTTTCAGTCCCACCCACATGTACCTCCACCCACTAGGATAGAGTTAGATCATACGGGTCATCCATCTCATATTTCTGATTGTGATTGGAAGTCGGGCTTCACAGATGACTCAGATGAATGAGTTTTAGTATTTTATACTTCATGACTAGAGTTGAATGATGTAATTATTATGTCTATGTTTACTTTAACATATTTAGTGAATTTTTTTTATCTGTTAGCATTGGATGTTTAATTTAGAGGTGTAATATGTTAATTTTATATAGTTAATTGTGTGTAATTTAATATGGATCTATTATCATAAAAAATTAACTCTACATTCTAATATTATTAAATGTATATAACATTTAATATTTAAATAAAATTTTATTACAATTTTATTTTTTAAAAACTAAATTTAAAATTTAAAAAAAAAATAAAAAAATCGCGTGACTTGCCGAGAGAGCGGACCGGGTCGCTGGGCGACCCGCTCGACCCGTCCCGCGCCGAGGCCGGGTCGCACGGGTCAACAAACCCTGATTCGGAGTGCCCTAGGCCTCACGCCACTTCATGACTTGTTCAAGATTGATTCCCATTATTCCAACCATACCGTGTGATATAGCGAGTTTCTTGGGACCAAACCCGACATTTAGAGCGCCGTTGGCGTTGTGCCTTTTATAGTTTGTCCAGAAGTGATTCCCGTTCTTTGTCTTGTGTCGTTTGAAAGGGCGGGATGCCCCGACTCCCGAGTTTGACTCGACCGTTGGAGTGACTTCAGCATTATGTCATTTGTAGTTTAGGAGTGATTCTCGTACTTTGTTCTCGATTATCTCGAGAAAATAAATAGATGCAATAGTAACATTTTCTGATTGGTTAGGTCTATTAGACCTAATGAATCTTTGAAAAAAAGAAGGGCCCTAATGAACTTTTTAAAAAATTATTTCTATATTATTATTATTAGTATATATTTTAATAAAAATATAAAAATATACTTAAAAATGCCAATGACCTTTTCTCATTTTCCACTTTTCAATTTTAATTAATAGTATTAATACTTCTTTTTATAAAATAAATTAGTAAAATATTTTATAAAAAGAATTATTAATACTACTAAAAATAATTTAAAAATAAAAAATAAATGAGATCAGAGTGAATGGTGATGGGATATGTGATATTTTCTGATTCATTGTGTCTATTAGACTAATGAATCTTTCGAAATATAAATTAGGGATTTAACTAACTTTAATTAAAATTTTTATTCTAATTACTATAATTATAATTATACATTTTAATAAAAGATAAAAATATATTTAAAAATCTCTCTCACTCTATCAAATTAATGGGTTAGCGAACAATAAATTTGGTTAATCTACTAGATGGTCATTAAAATGGGCATTAAATGATAGATGGACATTGAAATCCTCCCAAAAGCTCTTTTGGAGATTTTTTGCCTCCTCTATCTATGTATCTTTCCCTCTATCAATTAAAAAATCTGGACATTTGATTAGGCTTAACGTTTATAGAGGATTTTTAATGATCGGAAGTTCCAAAAGACCTTCCCACCTTTGTTTTCAAACATGGTCTAAGACTTCGTTTGAGAATACACTCAACTTTTTCCTTCCCATAAAAATTTTCACACCGTACAATTGTATGTCTCTTTCAAGATTCATAATGATTAATAATCCTGAAAATCTTCTTTCCACCTGTTTACGAGGATTCATCGACGAAGACACTTTTGTGTCTATAATCTCTCCTCTTAGACTTTTTGTGAGCGCTCAAAATCCTAGATACATCAAAACATTTGTTAAAAATTAAAAGGTGTCAGTGATTATGACTCGCAAGCCATTGCCCATAGCGTTCTCAAACGAAGCCTAAGTGTCAGCACCACTCAAAATAACTCTTTTCTATAGGATATTATCATTAAAAATTTTAATTTTGTAGATGAAAACATAATATTCTTCCCATATTAAATGGAGGTTGGCTACAAAAGATATTTTTGATACAATATTGATGCAAGAAGATTGTTAAAGATAATATAAAAAGAGATTTTTATATGAAAATTATCGTTAAAGATGAATTTAAAAAATATTAATAGAAATATATTAACGGACATATCATTACATTAATTTAAATAGTACATAAATGTTATTTAATTATAAATTATTTTATAAGTTTTTGACAAAAAACATGATATGTGCAAATAAAAATAATATTTTAAACAATTCATATTTACATAGTGATATACATATTAATGTATTTACGAAAATATTTTTTTAAATTTCTGTTTAACAATAATTTTAATAAAAACATTATATAAAAGTTAAGATATATAATTATGTTAAAAATGTATAAAAAGTGTTTTTTAAAATTAAACAATAAACTGAAGAAATACGAGAGTTATGTAATCATCGTCGTCATCATCATCAGAGTATTATCCCAATTATTTAGGATCGACTACATGAATCTTGTTCCGTCAAAGATTTCTATCAATAATTATATTCATATTTAAACTCAAAAAACTAATGTCATTCCTAATAGTATCGCACCATCTCATTTTAGGTCTTCCTCGAACTCTTTTACTAGTATTCACTAAGATTCGATCACATCTTCTAACTGATATCGAATTAGTCCAACAAAACACATGATCAAACCAGCTAAATCTATTTAAAAAAATAAAAAATAAAAAATTTAATTAACTTGTGATAATAAAGGTTACTTTTACTACCAAAATCTACCTACCTGCTCCGGACCCAACAAATCTTGTTCCACGCCGGTCGCCAACCGCTCACGTCAATACGTCATTCCGGCAATTATCCGTTTCAACACCGACCAACTACCACACACACCCACCGCACGTTCGGCTGCCTCGCGGAGGTGCATGCACCCTCCTTACTAGTCGTTTGCAGAAGGCCAGTCATCGGCCCTCTGGGAGACGTACCCATGAGCTTAAAGGAAATACGCGAGACAACACACGCACCGTCCAATCAAATCGGAAGAATGAGAGGCGAGAGCTGAGGGATCCGCGGACCTCAGAGGGGAAGAGAGCTGCGGCGGCCATGGCCTCCACAGCCACCTCTCCGCCCTCTGTCTACCTCCTCCCCAGGCTCCTCCACCGCCTTCCGGCGGCCCCCTCGCGGAGCTGCCCCGCCTCCGCCTTCTCCACGGCCAGCTCCGCCCTTCTGCTCCCCTCCTTGCTCGCCGCCGCACGCCGGATGGACCCTCCGCGGTGCGCCGCCCCGCAGCTGTGCGACCAGGAGACCCTGACGGTGGACTGGAGCTCCGTCGCCATCGGGGAAGCCCGAGCGGACGACGAGCTCCGCGCCGCCGTCCGCCTCCGAGTTCGCTCGTTCTACGAGTTCAGCCAGTCCTACAACATCGAGGTGAGGCACGCCTCCTCCGCGGCCTCCGTTTCTTTCAAACCCTAGGAGTAGGAATCTTGTTTCAATGTCGCTGAGGCCTCGCACTTTCCGCATCCTGTTGGATTTTTGTTCGTAATTAAGTAGAGTTCTAAGTTAATCAGGTGGGAGTTGGCCGATCAGTTGTAGTGATCGATTTTGTTCTGTTCTGCAACTATGCTGATGGTACTTGTTATACGTCAAGTTGTGCTAGGGACACAAGGAATATGTGGTGGATAGAGAATTTGAGGCATTGAAAGAACGCGTCGCTGGAAAGAGAATAGGGTTTCGAAGAGTTGCTTGCATAAATGCTACACTGCCGTTGTCGCAGTCATTAAGCCCTGCTGATGGTCTGTGCGCCGCTTGCAAGGTATGGAAGTGAATTTTAGTCATCACCATGTGAAAAAGTGCTATATTAGCATGTGAGTTGGTTGCATCCTCGAAGATCGCAACGATTTATTTTTCCAGGATTCACCCATATATTTTAGTTACTAACCCATGTTTCCATAAGCATACATTTGGTTCTTATCAAGAGAACATACTTGGAGATTGGTACATCAGCTCTCAGTTGATGACACTGAGACTATTTGCATCTAAACAAGATCATGACAAGAACAAGTATTTGTACATTGTTGCTTTCTTTTTTTCATCACTTTTCATCATGTCATATTTTATGTTATTGATTATTTGATTACAATGATAAGGTCCACCAACAGTGGCTGGGGCTGGGAGGATCCAAAGTAAATTCTTGTTGTGCATCGCGTCGCAGTTATTAACAATGTCTTTGATAAACAGGCTCTGTGCGATATGAATATCTGATGTTGCAAGTTTGTCTCAAATACAATTAGCAGGAGTAGATGCATGATGTGAGCCATATGACCGGCCACTTGGATTTCCCGAATGAAATCTATCGTTTATGTTCAAAGTGAAATTGTGTTATAAGATTTGACATACCTTTCCTAAGAAAATTCTTTAGTAACTATACATGAATAGAGAGAGGTCAGAGGAGCTAGGTGAATGTAATATGTTTGTGATGGACGGATGCAAAAATGACGATCATTATAGATTCAAACTGCTTTTCATTGGAAGCTTTAGAATACTACAGATGACAGAAGTGATAAACTATTCTGATTGTGAGATGAATCTATTAAATAATATAGATGATTCAGTAGTATTGACCTCTTATAGTGCAAGAACAGCAGTGACAAGTTTTTGATTTGGAATTTTAGGCAGTGTTTGCTCAGATGCTTTGGTATAGAATGCAAGAGGATTTGTAGTTCCTTCTTTATATGTTTATTAGAGCAGCTGGTCCGGTTTTAAGGACACAGGAGGTGTCTCCATATTGTGCTGACTGGAATGAAATTTTCACCATATAATTTTTTTAGGAATCAGGATTCTTGTCACATATATTGGATTCTCTAGGGACAATGGCAAAGAGCTTCTTTCCTTTGGACCTATACTATCCAATGCATAAAAGGGGTTTTTGCACATATACCTTAGCATATTTACATATATGTCCCTGACTTTCATGCATTATCAAAAATACCCCTAATACTTCCAAATGGTTGCAGTTATACCCTCGCCATGACTAAGTACAGTTTAATCAAATTATTGTAGCTATACCCTCGCCATGACTAAGTACAGTATAAATACTGAAATGATGAAACTACCCTGAATTTAGGTTTTGTGGGAGCTTGATGAGATCACATAAATCTTAAGGATATTTTTTTGGGTTTTTTGCATTTATTAATACTTTTTGTAGCATCTTTTAAGAATATTCCTTCAAAGTTGACAGCATAAGAACTAGAAGCGTATAACTACAACTATTTGGAAGTATTTAGGGGTATTTTTGACGATTCATGAAAGTCAAGGGTATTGTTGAACACTAAAAGTTTCCCTTTTAATTAGGGTAAAATATAAATTAAATTGATTCAAAAATGACGCAAAGCTGGAACAAAACTAGCACTGTTGTGTGTACAGATCATGCACACATCCAAGGTATTCCGACGGACGGAATTACAGGCATAAATCTCACATGTTTTGTACACCGGAATTTTGTCGAACAGGTGGCTGCCAGCAAGAACGACACACCTGTCACGATATTTCAGCAAGAAACAAGGTCTTACGTGTGTCCAGGAGTCACTCGGGATGCGTTGGACGATGGCCCTAGTGGGACGGAATGCCCTAACGGCTAGCCGGTCTGCCTCAATGAAGAAACAAAAGCACAGAAAAGTAGCTCTCCACCACGTGGGCTGCAGGCCTGGTCAACGTGGAAGAATAAAAAAAAGAAGAGGAGTAAAAGGGGTCAAAGGGGGTTTTTATAAGCCTTCAAGGCTGGCCAGGCAAGGGGGGGATTCGCCCTCTCTCTCCTCTCTCGGCTTGACCGGGAGAGGTTGACAGGGGGGTGGGACCCACCGCACCCCATCCTTCCTTTCCCTTAACCGGGAGAGGTTGAGGACGGGGCAGGGCCCACCCATCTCCTTCTTCTCTCTCTCCTCTCTCTTCTGGCTCCCTCCCCCTTGACTGAGAGGTTGAAGAGGGGTGTGGGGGCCACCCGCGGGCCTCATCTCCCTCCCCCTTAGCCGGGAGAGGTTGAGAGGTGCCGCAGGTTCTCTCTCTCTTCTTGGGTTCTTTCAATAGAAAAGGTACGTTTTTCTGCAAAAAACCATGCTTAACCAGGGGAGGTTGATGGGCTAACCCACGTTAATGCCCACTCTCATTTATTTGGGCTTAACCGGGAGAACTTGACAAGAGTCAACCTCTCCTGGATAATACCTCCCAATCTCTATAAGTAGGAGTGGCTTGGACCTCAAGGGGGATGAAGAAGAAGGCATCAAGCATCGAGCAAGGTGAAGGAGGTCCAAGTGTTCTTGTGCTTGTGTTTAAAAGAAAACAAAAGAAAAGGTATTATACATATACCCCTGCCATGTGCACCATATAAATTGTATACATACCTCTGTCGATGGGTGCTTCTATAAAAAGCAGAAAGTGTGTTTATATCCCTGTCTATGGGTATTTTAGAAAAACAGAAAATTGTGTACATACCCCTGTCTATGGGTGCTTTTTTAAAAGCAGAAAATGTGCATATGCCCATGTCATGTGTATTTGTTAAAACAGAAATCAGAAAAGAGATATTGCATATATGCCCTTGTCTTGTTTAAAAGAAAAAGGGATATCATGCATATTCCCAAGCCTCTTTTGGAAATTAACCCAAGTTAGTGGGGTGGATCTATCAAAGTCCGATCTGACGTTCCAATCATGACCATATTCAAATGTAGCGGTTGGATCGTGACTAGGATTAAATCCGATGGTCCAATCTAACCTAAAGCAAATTTAACAACTAAATCTTGATCAGGAATAAATCCAACAGTCCGATCATGATCAAATTCAAATCTAACGGTCAAATCTTGACCAGGAATAAATCCAATGGTCCGATCATGAACAAATTCAAATTTAATGGTCAGATCTTGATCAGAAATAAATCCAAATGTCTGATCCTGACCAAATTCAAATCTAGCGGTCAGATCTTGATTGAGAATAGATCCAACGTTCTGATCATGACCAAATTCAAGTCTAACAGTCAGATCTTGATCATGAATAAATCCAACGGTCTGATCATGACCAAATTCAAATCTAACAGTCGAATCTAGACCGGGAACAAATCTAACGGTCATATTTTGACCATTTTCAAATCTAATAGTAAGATCTAGACCAAGAACAAATCCAACAATCTGATTGTGATCGGATGCAAACAAAATGGTTCGATTGTGATTGTAAGCGGATGTAAAGATCCGATCTCATGATCGGGATCAAATGTATTGGTTTTAAAGGATCAATTGTAATTCATTGTTGCATATATTGAATCTTCAAATTCTCTGCAAGAGTATGTGCTTCTAATGAATGGTCTCTGCGATCATATCCATTAGATGAAACGTTCAATATCACAATGGATATTGTTAGAGGTTGAGAGTTTCTTTGACAGATAATCAATGGTGTTCGGATTTTAAGCTAATGTAAATTAACACCAACCGTGGTTGGTGGGGAAAGGTCCAGAGCACAAACCCTAATCCTCTGATAAAACCAAAAAGAACGAAATTAATAGTGCACACGCTAATAACCCAAAGGAACAATCTATTTTATCTTTCCTTCTTTATTAGCAAAAGCGGGCCGTGCATTTTTCACTGTCCAACAGGTATGTTTACAAAATGTGTTATATTATAGAGGTATATATGTAAAAATTCCTATATAAAAAGATAATAGGACTGTAAGCATGATGTCCAATCAAATTGTGAATGGATGATGTGTCTAATTACTAGTTTTGATGACACTTCACACAGTTTTCACTTTTCATTGCTTAGCTTTTTTTCCCTTTTGCCATAAGTCGTCTAATTTTGGTTTCTTTAACCGTAAGTCAGCTAAACTCATTAAGTGGTTTATTGCCTTGCTACATGGCATGCCATTGTGGACCTGGATAGAAGATGCGAGGGTTGCCCAAATGTGGAAGCAAACGAGAGGACTTATCATTTCATATCTATTAGACAAAGTGAATCATCTGGCTTACTCAGTGGCTTGGGTCAGCCGATGTCTTGCATGTTTACTCCTCCAAGATATGGCTGCATTTTAGTTGTTCAAGTCTACTTTCAGCAAGAGAATGTGAAAAAAGCTATTAGGTTTCATTTTTTCTGTTTAGTTTCTAAAGTCCTCCCATGGAATTCAAAAGTGGTAAATCTGGATGGGGATTAATCCTAGATTATCCAAAATAGATGAAGGAGTGCTATATCAGCTAAAAGTCAGTTCAGAACTGGCTGAATTTTGATTTCTGTACTTGATTCCTTTCATTGGAACGTATCATATTGAGCCAGCTGAATTGGCACAATTGGCCTGATGTAGGCCAGTACAGATCCGATTGGGATCAGGATCTGCCAAAGTCAATTCAGACGAAACTGATTTTAAAATTTTTGTGGTTTTCCTGGTGAACTATTCTGATTTGTGAGCTTCAGTATTTTGATCTGTTGCATATGCTATTTACAGATTTTACTGTTGTCACATTTCTCACTCAGTTTATCTCTGTATCAAAATGTTGCTCATGGTGAAAGAAATGCAACCTACCTAGCCTGTGATCTATCTTTGGGCATTATCTCAGCTCTGAAAGCTGCCAAGGACCTGAATAAATTAGTTTCACTTTGCAGCTTTATGCATTTCTCCTGTCATTTCCTGAAAACTGGATGATGATCTCACTTTGGGGTTTGAATGGGCATATTACAACTGTGCCCTGATGAATGTCTTCTGCAGTTTTCTGATAAAGGAGAAGAACGAGTGGTGGTTGGGACCTTAGATCTCAACCAATGTCTCTTTTTATCAGATGAGCTGACAGGAATGAGGCCTGAGGTACATATCCTTACTTGATTGCATTTTTTACCTTTCAATTGGATCATTTTATTCAACATAAGATCAAGCATTATTGAGATCGTGCTGTCATATGGAGCCATTCTGATTATTATGGAAACATTATGGCATTCTTGACTTGGGCTTATTTTTTTTTTCTAAAATTTTCTTCTTTTGGGTGTGTTATTTTGTAAAGATTCAACTTAGGCTACCCTCATATACATAAGTAAAGCAATGGATTTAATTCTATTGTTTTCACAATGTTGACCCCACCTTTCTCTTTCAAATTTTTATATCTTCTCTTTTTTGTTTGTTTTTTTTAAATGGAGGACTCATAGTGTATTATCTGATGTTTTTTTTCCTGCATTTTCATTTGGAGTTAGGTAGTACAAATGTACACCAATAACATATGGTTGGTGGTTATTGTGATGCTTAAAATTTAAGGTCTTTCTGTTAAACAACTGCAATGTCTTATTGTTTAAAAACTGCAATGTTTTATAAATAACCTTACTCCAATTCTGATCCAGATTAGAATTTAGTTGATTCTTAGATATTCTCCAAATTTCCATGGCCTCCGACATGTGATGGGTGTCTTAACCTGACCTCCCACAATTAAACACAAGGGATAACCTCTGCCTCGGGAGGGGGGGGCATGAAACAAAGGGGGCGAGGGGGGAGGGGCCTGCTGCTTGGATAAAATAAATTTCCAGGATTAAGAAATTGAAACCACTTGTGAGGCATATCTTAATGAAATTCTCTGATATGTCTTCTGGCACCGAAGAGCTGCAAGTTTAAAAGAAGAGTATTCAGGTTTGTTATAGTTCAATAGAAGCTGCAAGATAAATAGAATCTTTATGGTTTGATTCTTTTTTGCTTCAGTGGAGGAGAAAGGCAATTGCATGGATGTCAAGCTATTTTTTCTATTCACTTGATCTGACATTTACCGAAAATGACTGAATCATGCACATATGTTTGCACATAAAGACTGAAAAATACTTGCGATCGAGGGATCCCAAAGTCAGATAAGGTATGCTTGAACCTGATTTTTTTTTAAGTGGTTGGTTCCACAAAATTGTATTAAAGTGAAAATAAGATGGATATACAAGTATATTCAGAGTGCTTCCAAAAGCTCCCTATACAAAAAATTCCCCACATCAAGGTGATGTGGCACCCACTAGTCTCCCATTAAAGCCAAAAAAAATGAGTTGTGAGGGCCCACATTACAAATAGCCAAATTCCACTCTCTCACTTTCCCCAAAATAAAAGAAACAATCCTACCTGAGATTAGCTTCCCTTATGAAAACTCTATTGTTCCTCTCTCCCCATAAGGTCTAAAGAGTAGCTTGGAGGATGAGCCATCATGAGTCTATCACCCTTGAGAGTGTAATGCTTGTGCCACCTTTCTATCAAGAGCTGCACATTATTAGCTATGCGTGTGGTACCTAGGAACATACTCAAAAGCTGCGTCCAAACCTCCTTGGAGGAGCAGCCTACAAAAAGGTGATCAAGGGTCTCCTCCTCATCTCCACAGAGGGAACACAGTGTAGGAATATTCACCAGGAAAGGAGCCAATTTATCACATGTCACCAGGTGCCCATGTGAGATCCTCCATACAAGTAGCTCACTTTCAAAGGGCTCTTAGGGGACCAAATCAGTGCTGGACAACTGTGTCTAAGTCCTCCGTCTACAATAAGACTGTATACTGAGTTGATTGAGAACCTTCCTTCTTTATCCCACCTCCACCACCACCTATCAATGTTGCTGACATCTGGCACAACATCTAGGAGTATGGATAGTAAATTCTCTGGTTGCTCAATCTTCTCCACTCTGAGATTTCTTCTGAGTCCAAATTTCTTCTAATAGCTGTGCCTCAAAAAGTTGGGAGACTGTTGCCGCTGGTGTAGAGGTAATGGCAAAATGCTGCGGAAAGGTGTCCTTCAGCGTAAAATCACCATACCACCTGCTTCCCAGAACAAACACTTCTTCCCATTCCTCAACCGAACCCATACTCTGACTTGAACGATATCCCTGCAACTCAATATACCTCTCCAGATGGGAGAGATGTTGTGATGGGAAGCTGAGGTCACATCTCAGTCGCTTACTCTCCCATAGTACCTTTGCCGAATCACTTGCAGCCATACCCCGTTGTCTTCAGATCTAAGCTTCTACAACCATTTGCATGGTAAGGATTGATTGAAGTCCCTGATATTTTTTAAGCCCACTCCCCCAGTTTCCTTACTTTTGCACACTTTGCCCCATGTACTATCATGTCAACCCCTGCTCCTGCTACTACTGCCGTGCTAGAAAAATCGTGACTGAATGGACTCCAGCTTCTTTACTGTCATTGGGATCTGGAAAATTGAGAGAATATATGGGGATACTATTCAATGCTGATTTGCAAAGCACCATTCTTCTGCATATGAGAGAAGTCTTGCCTTCCACCTTGCCAGCCTGGATTCATATCTTTGGACCACAGTTTGTCAATCACTATAGTGTAGAGCCCCTGGGGACAGCAGTAGGCCCAAATAGGAGATAGGGAAATATGCTGTTTGACAACCTAGGATGAAAGCTGCTCTCCCAAAGGTTCTATTTTTCCATATTAATCCCCACCATGTTACTTTTACTGTAGTTCACCTTAAGCCCACCAACTTCCTCCAGCAGCTTCAACAAGAGGCTGGTGACATATAGCTTCCTCTTATCCTCTACTAGGAAGAGTATGGTATGATCCACATACTGCAAGTGGGTAATCTAAGCTCTACCAACTTTGACTTGGAATCCTTTGATCAGCCCATGTGTTTCGGCCCGCAACCACATCCTGTGGAGAATTTGAGCAACCAGAACAAATAGAACGGGTGAACATTGCGTCATCCTGCGAGAGCCTCCTACCACTGTGTGGAAGGCTGTCCATTGACAGATATTGCAAATCTGGATGAAGTGACACAACTCCAAATCCAACTAATCTACCTATCATTAAAACCTATCTTCTCAAGCACAGTAAATAAACATTGCCAATTGACAATGTCATAGACTTTCTCAAAATCCAACTTGAGTGCCACTCCACTTTTCCTTTGGATCTTCATGGCATGCAGGCATTCATGAGACTATCAAGGGGCTTTCATCAGAGGCCGACATATCCAAGAGAATTTTATACGTTCCATTCATGCTGCCAATCATAGTGTCGAGTCTCATGGCTAGAAGGTTGAAAATAATTTTATACGTTCCATTCAAGAGGCTGACGGGTCTGAAGTCTTGAAGATTCTGTGTGCCTTGCTTCTTAGGAATGAGGACGAATATGGTCTTGTTGATATCCTTCAGGTAAGCCCTTCCCTCCTAGAACTTCTGCATTGCAAGCAGTAGATCTGCCTTAATGATGTCTCAACACTTCTGAAAGGAAGTCAGTGGGAAGCCATTAGGCTCAGGTGCTTTATCCCCTGCAAGGAAAAAGATAGCCTCATGGACTTCTCCTACGAGCTCTTTCCTCTGCAAAGATACATGGAAGGAGGCCATCAGCTATGGGGGCCCTAACTATGTCCCCCTCAGTGAAAAGCTGAGAAGAATTCCTTTGCCTGCCTCCTGATGCCCTCATTTCTAGAAAGCAATTGGTCACCCACTTTGATGCATTTGATTAAGTTGACTCTTATCCTTCCCGAAGCTATCCTCTAAGCCCCACTTTGATAGAGGGTTAGATAAATGGAGGGATATCCTCCTTGGATTAGTCTGTCCTTTCATTTACTCTCATTTATTTTGATAAGAGGGGTGGGTTAAACTGTTCCACCTATTTAGGTGGGTCACACTATCCAGATTAGATGAGGGTTAAGTGGGGGATAACCCCCTATCAAAACGGAGCTAAAAGTAGAAAGTTTTCTTGTCCTGTTCCTTGAGCCATTTCTCCCTTGATCTCTGCTCCCAAGAAATCTCTTCTCTCAGAAGGATCTCATCAAACTCCTCCCTAAGTCTGTCCCTGAGTTGTCTATCTGTTTCATCCAGTAGCCCAGCCTCCTCCAAACATCCAACAGCTGATCAAGTATCCTGCCTTTGGCAGCTTTGCCAGGTAACGTCCCCTCTCTTTAGTTTTCAGTAAAATTGGTGGTACAGTCCACTTTTCATTCTAAAGAAAATGTTTGATCCTGATTTGTTCTTCTGGATCAGAAGGGATCTGCCAGTTGGCTGATCTGGCAGAACAGAGCTGATCCAGGAAAAGAACAAAAGATAAAGTATTTGTATAAATCAAAAGTGTTTTGTAAAAAGGTAGAAGGTATAGTTACAAACATATCATATGGGGGGTTTATAAAATTTAGCCACTTATACCTTGATCTACCTAAGCGTTTGCTATCCCCTTTTCGCAGCAACCGAAATGAAAAATAATGGAAGAAGAGAAAGGCAGGCTGGACCTTCTCATGAAGAGGAGCTGGACTAACGGCTGATTCACATTTCACAAAAGAATCAGCCAAGTCACTGCGGATTTGGATAAATTAAGTCTGATTCCCAGGCTGATCTGGAAGTTTTTTTTTTTCAAGTAAAGCCTGTAGGATCAATTTTGTTGAGTCAAAATCGGTTCAGTCCCTCTCTGGTCTCAGCCCGTAGGCCAGATCTAGGTTGGATCTGCGGATCTTGTAAACAATGCTTGCAACACATTTTATTTGCATCCTTGGATATCTGAACCAATGTTTGAGTTATTGATGGTAATTTCTTCATCTTTTCACCTCTAATAGGAAAGATGAGGTCATGCTAAAGCTTGTGATTGGAATCTAGCTTCAATCTGATTGACCTGTTTTGCCATTACATGAATCGAATTTGTCAATGGTTTCAAAGTTAATTCTATCTTCTGGTTTCCTTCTTTTAGCTCCAAATTGCTAGTTATAGTTATTTGTGCTTTTTTAAAATTGTTGAACATTCACATTTTTAAACTTCATCTCTAAGTGAAATGTTTAATACAGAGCACTGGAGAGGGCACCCCACGGGCATACCTGAGCAATGTGTGTGTTGCTGAGGAGCTGCATAGAAATGGTCTTGGGCATGCATTAGTTAGGAGGTCCAAGAAAGTTGCTAAAGACTGGGGTATCTTGCCTGTTTCCTTGCACCTGTGTTCAGCATCATCACCATCATCATCTTTGTTCATTGTTGTACTACTGGTTGGTTACAATGCACATAAATTCTCTGTATGGTTTAGAGATTGGTTGTGTTATTTTAATGTCATTCCCAGGGATTTCTCTCTTATATGCAGAAAAGCAGAACTTATACACTGCAATTCTTTACTGCTCAAATGACATAATGAAGAAAAAATAATTAATGGCTGAAATTCTTTCGTAATCTTAGGATGTAGAATATTTATCCGTCCCAGCTTAATTTCATGTATTGTGGGGCTTCTCTTCGTGATACCCTGGTCTATTATGAGAAATGTCTTAAACTATGTGGATAGTCCTAATACTGTAAAGTAAAAAATTACAGGACAAATCAACTTCTGGAATCACACGTCTTTCTTCTTGTGTTTTGAGCTCTAGTTCTATTATTTTTGGGTTTTGTTTTGTCAAAGAGAAAAGAACGAATTGATCTCGTAGGATTCCCAAGAAATTCTTCAATTTCTTTTGGAAGCAGATGATTATTCATCTGCTTCTCACGTTCTGTGAATAGCCGGGACATTGAGGAAGATCCAAAAAGGCACTTCGACCATCCTCCGAAATAGGTGTGATAAAGTCTGAAATCAGCCAAGGTGGTCCAAAAAAGTCTTTCTTGGGTTGGGCTAGATTCCCATACGGCTATCATTAAGCTGTCTTCCAAGGTAGCTCTAGTATATAGATACGAATGAAAAGTCACCTGCTAATGCGCATTCTCGAAACGTTCTTTCATTCAATCCACTTGATATAAGTTTCATGCCAAAGAACCCCTCCGGGGAGGAAAAAGAAAAAGGGGATCAACAAGGTTCGCATATGGCTCCGTCCCGAGTTTCCGTCATCGGCCCTTGTCATTAGACCACTATCTATGCATGTATTTTCCACCTTGACTCTCGAATCTTTTGCTTCTCGGGTGGTGGTGATAGTACAAACAATCACACCATTTTCCACAAATTCACTATCACATTTCTCTTCATTTTCACCATTTTCCACAGATTCAGATTCAGGCTTCTCTTCATTTTAAGGAATTTGTACTTTTCCTCCATTACATTGTTTTGTTCAAGGACTTGATTATGTACCCACGTGGGGAATGTGTAAAGAAAACTGTTTAATGAATTATTTTCCCCTAGCAGATGTTTGAGGACATTCACACTATAGAAAATATCCATTGTGAAGTAGAAAAAAAAGGATCTTCTGTTTGCTGTTAATTCATGTCAGTTGTTGAGGATTTTGGTCCACATGATAAATCAACTTCTTTTATTTTCACATGGCATAACTTTTACCTGTGTAACTGAGAGCATTTGTATTGGAGTCTGTCTATTGTGGAAGTGATTTGTGTAATCGCTTCCCTGAGTGATAACTCCGGCCTTTAGAATTATGCATTCTATTGATGATATAAGTGCATCCGAATTGCACAGATTTTTACATCTGCAATGTCACTTGGTAGCAATAATCATACTATAGCAATCATTCGACTTCCATCTTGATACATCTGTTTCCGAGTTATTCACATGAGCAGGTTATTATTTATTTATTTATTTTGACTGGGATGTGTGTTTGGAATAGTAAGCATTCGTGGTGCTACCTTAAGAATGTTAATCACATGGAGGCTACCCACCTGTCAGGAGGGTTAGAGCAACTCACCGTACTAGGACAAGAATGTAGTGCCAAACTCTATGTCGGCATGATAAGTTGTATTTCTACTGCACCATAGAAGAGCTGGTTTATTAAAAAAAGGTGCCGCTGTTAATTCTCACCGAAAGATACCTGGGTTACTCCCTAGGAAGAAGATGTCAATGTTGTTCAGCTGCACCAGGGAGCTTCTAAAACTCCTTAATGAGGAGATGATGCCATTGGGGTTCAGCTGCATAGGTGTTAGCTCCTAAAAGCCCTTCTTGCATGCCAGAGCAGGATGTGGTGAAGCCTGAGCAGTTTGGGGCATTTCTTTAAGTTGTAGGGGCCCCATCCTATTTGGGATGACAGAGTGGATTCAATATGCAACTTCCGGTTGGGGCTAGATTCTGCATGCTGATGAACATATCTTCTGTTTATTAGAAACTCAGAGATACCTTCTTAATCAAACCAGTGAAATTTAGTGGAAAGAGTGTCATTTTCAGCATTCCTAAGCTTCTTCCATGAATATATACTAGAAACCCACATGGACTTATATTTACTTGGGTCTAACTATACTTGTACAGATTGCCTAGCACCGTTGGTGCACGTTAATTGAACAGTAATGTGGATGGACAAATGTTGGCAAGGTAAAATATGCATTTTTTAATAGAATCTGAATTTCTCTTCTATGTTTTGTTGTTTGTGCCTTAAAACTGTTAGTCAAAAGTCTCATAATCAGTTGCTGACACCATGCCATCATCTTTCTGATCATCATTTCAAAACTCAAAATTTTGTGCCATTCTGTGCCCCATATGCACTTCCCTGGTTGCCTATGACTTTCCATATCCTGTATTATATAAATATAAAAATAGAAAATATTTTGTATGCTATTTTCTGAAAGTGTTATTTTTTTTGGGAAAGTGGAAAAGATCTTGTGTGTTTCCCACGCCAGTACCAGCACCCATGCCAATGACCTGCGCTGACCTCTTTAATGACTATGATCATGAGATTAGGCCCATCAATCCATGATGTGCAGTGATCATGACATGCCTTGTTTTGCTTCATTGGTTAGCTAATGCTGAGACATTCTCTTGTGCACGGCAAGAATTTAGCTCTTAGTATCTATCTATGCAAGTTTTTGGTAAAATAGACTGGATCACATAGTTACAGGCCGGCTAGTTGCTAACCGGCTGTTAATTCTATGTTCCTCTCTGTTAAATATATGTTAATTTGTACGTCTTCTGTTCAATTAGTGGTACTACCCACTTTAAAAAAAAATTGTACATCTCTGGTCATGAAAATAAGTTTACAGAATGTTATGTTCTGATGCTTAGTGGAAAGAATCCGCAAACTTCACGTGGCTGTTTCATAAGACAGAGATAATGCATTATGTCTATTGGCATAGAGCTCGTGTTAAGGCTTCATTTGGAAAATTTTCGGACCTTAAATTCATGGGATACACGTAGGATAGATTTTCGTGGAATCAGAATTTGGAAACATCAGACCACAGATTCTTACGCTTTCCCTTTTGAAAAATATGACATGTCCAGGTAGCATTAGCCAGCTGGTCTTTAAACAGATTCTCCCCCCATCCCTTTCCAAGGGATGGGAGAGAAATCTGTGCTGTTGGGAACAAGGTTTGCCATGCCAGTGGTACCAGCCGTGCCACTCCCGGCCAGATATTTTAGCTTCTAGGGTCTATTTCTTAGTTCAAGATCTCTCTTACTAACTGGAATAAAAGAATTAGTAGATCTGTTCTGCCCAAAATAGGAATGGGCTGGCGTTATGAACTTATAATCACGGTACGGTATGTTGGCGTGCCGAGAAGAATTTTTTTTAAAGTCTCAAATGAGAGAAACTCATGTTTTAAGGGTTTATTTATAAAATAACCTCGAACTCAATAACCCATCTCTCCTCCCCCCTTTCCCGATCCCTCTCTTTGGAACCCTAGCCGCCCCCTCTCCCCGGCAACCCCCCTCGCCCTCTCCCCACATCTCGGTGTCCCCCAGCCACAGCCATCCCCGCCACCGCCTCCACCTCTGCCATCCCTGGCCCTAGCTGTCGCTGCCGTGCCCTGCTCGAGCCGGCATCCTTGCCATCTCCTTCTTCTTCCCCTGCTCGAGCCGCCGCTGTCCCTGGCTCCCCGTAGCCGCTGCTGCCGCCACCAGGCCGCCGGCGACCAGGCGTGGCATACTGCATGTGTGCCACATGCCTGCCGTGATGGTCGTGACCTGACACGATCCGGTATACCCTGTACCGGCACAGCAAACCTTGGTTGGGAATATAAGGCCTATAGTCTCTTTTTCCTCAATGACCCCCCCCCCCCCTCTCCCCCCCCCCCACCTTCCCCCTCCCGACCCTGCACCCCCCCTCCCCCCCAAGAGATGTTGTTTGTTTCTACCCTGAGAATATGACACGATTAGTCAGCCCATAACAGTTTGTATATCATTTACATTGCCCGTTCTCTATTTCATTTTAATCAACCCTAGGGACTTCCGCAGGTATTACTGATCTGTATGTTCATGTTGCTGTGGACAATGAAGCTGCAAAGAAGCTATATGAGAAAAATGGTTTCATATACGAAAATGAAGAGCCTGCTTGGCAAGCCAGGTTTCTTGGTCGACCTAGACGATTTCTTCTTTGGACTGATCTGACACAAGCAGGTGATTTATAAGCTAAATAGATTGTAATCAGTTTGTCTCAATTACACATAGATCTGCAGGGATTAAATTACACAGTGCATTTTTTAGCCGGAGCTTCTATTTCCGCCGCTGTATCTGAAGTTGTGTACATCTCTGTATCCAATCCTATAAACACCATTTCTTGTGTATGATTTCTGTTTTGTTTATTTCTTGCAAGTTCCAAAGGCTTGCGACCTTATCCACTTGCCACTTTTCAATTTTCCCTGTCATTTTTGTCGTCAGTCGCTATTCGCTCGACTGACGCTTACGCTGTATGAGATTATCGCCAGAACTTGTACTATTTTTGCTAATAATATTCTTCATTACTTAGTTGAAGTGAACCAAAAAACAAAAAGAGAAGATGAGCAACAGGATTCTTACTGATGTTGGAGGTATGATTTTGGGATATGTTAAACCAATTTTATATGCTTAATCATAGGTCTATAGCATTGCTTCCTTGAATCAAGCGTGAAGCTTGTACACAGTAAAGAGGTTCGAGGCTTTAACACACAAAGTATATGCGATCATCTAATCGCGGTTAGACAAGCCATTCATCGTTAGCATATGATTGATGCACAGAGATAAGGAGGTGTTCAGGCGGGACTACAAATTTTCGATCCTGGATAGGCTGGATGACTAATTGTTGTCATCTTCATAAAGGAATGTTGGCATTAATGTAGATGCGAAGGCTATGTTTGGTGCAGGAATAACTTAGGATTGCCTTAATATTATAGAACGAGCCATGATATATATTCCGTTAGCGCCACTTTGTTTCAGGATTAAACATATCCCGGTTATATTTATGGGTTCCTCACTTATACTTTTTTGCTTTGGTATGGGATTAGGTTAAATTATCCCACCTGTGGAGGTGGGATAGTTTAACATGGCTTAAGTCTATTTAATCTACTTTTAAGTAGATTATCAAAAAAAGCTCCCGCCAAATTAAAGAGGGATAAGTTACGTCAAAAAGTAACTTATTCTTATGTTAAACCCCAAACAAAGCGGCGCTTACAGACTGTTTGGTGTAAGACGGGGGAAAAGGGAAGATAATGCTGAGTCGTAGAAGTCTTTCCATTTTTCTTTTTCTTTTCGTTGGTCAACCATTCTATTTTTCTGATGGAATGACTCATCGTAAGAATCCAGGATAAGGAAAAATAAATTTATTCTATCTTTCTCTTCACTTGGTTTTAATTTTTAAGAAGAAATTTTGTTGATAGTAAAAGGAGTACAGAGATAATTCATCTTATTTTCATCCAATTCTGATAACTAAATATGATAAATAATTAAATCACCCTAATAAGTCGATGAACTTTTGATTTAAAAAAAATGTCAAAGTAGTTGCTGGTAGCTTATATGCAAATGGGAAGAGTCTACGTGAAGCAGAATCATTCCTCTATGGCTTTATCCTACGATCAGAACTCAGAAGTGCAACCTTAAGAGTCGGTGTACTTAGTGAATGAAGACCTCGGCCGTCCAGAATCCAAATCAAAGTTAGAAAGTAATAATAGGGTGTCTGAGAACAATTTTTTTTAAAGAAATTCTTTCTATCTAAAAAATTATGTTGTGTTAATTTTTAACTTAAAATTTAAAATTATAAAAAATGATATTATATGTTTGATACGTCATGCACGGTGTTGGCGACGCTGGTGTGAGCGGCAGCAGAGGGGAGGGGGGGAAACTAGCGGCAACGGCGGGAGGGGCGTGGCCTCCGGCTGTGGCTTGCGGCAGGAGAAGAGAGAGAGGTAGGGTCACGCCGGCGTGGTCATATGGAGAGAGGGAGCATCGGGAGGGGGAGGGGCCTGGAAAGAGAGAGATAGGGCCACGCCGGCGTGGTCATCTGGAGAGAGAGAGAGAGAGAGATAGTGTGTCGAGAGGAGAGAGGGGGGAAAGAAGAGAAGAGAGAGCCCGGGTTCTGTTCGCGAGAGCACGCGTCGTGTCTTTCTTTAAAAAAATTGTGAAAATATTTATTTTTATTTTGGGAGAAGCTATAATAGGATTAAATTTCATCTTAAAAAATTAGAGTGTCTTACGGAATATGATTAAGTAGGTTGTTCATTCTTAATTTTTATTTTAAAATAAAGAAGGGAAAAAATTGTAACCATACACCCTGTATAAGTACTTTTGAGTAAACCTTAACAATCTCAGTAAAAGGGCGGCATGTTTAATTTGGGCCAGAGGCCTGGCTAAGCTGGCACAGGTGTTCTGGCTGGTTCACATCCAGAAGCTTGTGCTCAAAACCATCCGGGACACCAACACTGCAACCCACGAGTTTTTTTTAAACACTATTCTATACTATTGGGATAGTACGGATTTAGATAACATTAACATATAAAAAGTAATATTATTTTTTACTCTTTTTGATGGGTTTAAAATTATTTTCCTACACTATTGTGACTTATATCTCATTGTGACTGAAAATTTATGCCTTATATATAAAATTTATAGAAAGCGTCTACTCAAGGCCTTTCTTTTAAACTACGTATGATATTGCAATCAAACACCTCCTAAACAATTGAATTGGCAACTACAAATTTTTATTAGAAGCCAAAAGTTGCTGTCTCAACATGAAAAATATTGAGTGGAAGTGCTTATAACTAACTTCTGATTTATGTAGACATAAAAGCCGAGTATTCCTATGTTTACCCGTATACAAGAAGCTCGTTTTAGAGTATTTTAGTTGAAAGTCAAAAAAAAAAACCATCGAAGACTACACTTGCCTTCCAAGGCCGAATGTCCTCTTCCCTCAAAATAACAGGGTTGAAGCCTGAGGAAATCCAGAAATATCTGTTTGGAAGCTAGCAAAATACAGACTCTGTACGTATTATTCCGCTTGGCTATATATATAAACCATATGCGTACCGTGTGAACCTTGTTGCTTTTAACGAAACATGAACCTTCTTCTTACGTACGTACACCATTTCCTCAGGCACGATCAAGGCACAGGGAACACTAATTCTCTCCCTGCGCCATCCATCCGTTTCTCTAGGGTCTACAAGAGCTGGGGGAATGGCTAGCTCCATGCCCGTGCTGTTTGCTCTCCTGGGTCCATAATTAATCAACGAGCTTAGGACAGAATATATACGGGTGCTTTAATTTGATGATCCACACTGATGTTGGGAAAGCAGTATGATCGAGCTGGTCTTCACAGTATAATGCAGGTGAATATTCTGACGATTTTTATCCTTCGCCACAGCCCAAGTTTCATCAGACACATAGTTCTATATATAAGCCTTTGGAAACAGTCATCCTCTTCCATGGAAAACCCCATCCATATATATATTTATATGTATATATATAAGCCAGAGCTAGTGTGCGGTGATGGTTTTGGTTCGAGTCGATCGTCTCCCTGTTCACCATATATGAAGTCGACGATGTGTAATTAAGTTGCCGGCACCTCGCTGCATTATATTGATTCCTGACATGCATGAAAGGAAGAGAATTAAACGAGACTTAAAAATAACAGTGAGAGAGACCTCTCCTACTCAGCTTTCAGTCCTCTTCTCCTGTTGATCAGGTCGACTTAATTTGTGTCCTGAAGCATTAACCGTTGGTGGTTGATATATACTTGTTGGTTGCGTGCATGCCGGGGTTGGAATTTCGTACGTCCTGATCAGGAACTTTCCGCAGTTGTTGAGACGTGAAAGCAACTCTTCATTGCAAGTTTGCAGCTGTTTGAGATGTGAAAGCACCTCTTGATTGCCATTTCTGATCACAGGGACCAGTTTTGGCCGATATATATCGGGAGCCAGCGAGTTCTCTCATTACCTCTACCAATGGCGGGTTGCCGGTCGCGTACGTTTTCGCGATCTCAGTCCATCACTGTTAGATCATGAGATGTGACCAGAAAGGCACCAGATCAACAGTCGAGAGATGAGAGGCAGACATGACAGCTGACAGACATGGGATGTACAACATGAGCTAGCTTTTAGGCTATTAGTTAGCATCCGACCATGAGCTGAACAGTGAGTCGTGTGCGATCGACCCGGTTTGTGCATGACTCGATCGACGACAGATCACAAGCACTCCGGCAGTGTAACCAGACTGTTGAAGAGGAATCTAGGAACCCAATGTGAGTCGACCGGATGCAACTAGACTCGAAATGAGAAACATGGTTTTTTAAATGGAAGGTGGAGCAGAAGCATGCAACCTGCAGTGTGCCAAAATCATTACATATTTTACCATCCGAGAGGAGATCCTCCAGATGCAGGCGGCACAATGGGTCCTCTCCACTTGTGCGTGTTGACACTCGCACACACACAGATAGATAGATAGATTGTTAGAGAGAGAAATTGAAATTGAAATAGAGAGAGAGAGAGAGAGAGAAGTGATATCGATTATTGTTGTGTATGCTACCCTGGAATGTCCGGTTGATTAGCGGTGATTGTTGTGTGTCGTGAGATTGTTTGCCTTGTATTGGTAATACGCGTGAGATCGATCCATACGTGATAAGGTAATTTCGTAAGAGAATTTCTTAACGATGTCTCTGCAATCGACTGGCATCATATCACACGATGATATGTTGTTATCGCCGTCGATCATGTCTCTTAAAATTAATTTTGAATATAGTTAAAGTCCACTTCAAAAAAAAAGAGCAGACCACGTGTCGATGGCGAGGAGGATCTACCCATATCAGCCATAAACATGAGAAGATCACAATCTTCGTCTCTACATCGTGGTCAGTTTCTTCGCAGATCCCTGTCATGTATCTTGAGTGTAGGGTTTGCGCGCCGTACGTGTCTGCTCAGCCTGGTCACTTGTCCAAGTTCCAGAACTCCCACCTTAATCATTGATGAACTCAACTTGCAGCTTCATTATTGGCATGACGTCTCCTTCTCATACCTGAATCACACTCAGCTGTACGTAGATCCATTGACATCTTCAAATCTTACGGGTTAAAAGTTAATGCCATGAAAAAGAAAAATCCAGAATATATATATATATATTGGGAGCTAGCAGGATCATAATTAGCAAGCTCGATTAAGCCAAATTATCAAACAATTAAGCCAAATTAAGCGTGAGAAAACTACTTGTAGGGTGGGGAGGGGGGGAAAGAAGGAACCTTGAAAGACCTGATTCACCTTGTACGCGTACAAACCTGCAGACACACCCTATTTAGTGTTATGAGATATCCGTCTCTAGACCTATATACGATCACCAAGGCAGCCCTAGCGGGACCCTAGCTAGAGGGCCGGCCGGGTTAGCTGGATATATCTAATCAAAGAACGTTTATAATATGGAGAAAAACTAAACCTAAAACACAGTATGTCTGCATGAGTAGCCGTGTTGTAATTAATTAATTTGATAACCACGTTTAGAAAAGAAAAATTCTCCGTATCAACTTCCAATTAAAGCATCACAATTAGATGGTTTACTACTTGGTGAAAGGTCCAGAATATTAATTAATTAATGCTGGTTCGTGGATTTTTTTTTGGAAACATCTACTAGACCCTTTCCATGGTCGTATAAATTTTTCCCATGCAATTAATGGGCCATATTAATGTTTGGACTAATTAATTAGTCTCTTTAAAGCGTTGCAAGGAATATATAATTAAGTAGGACCGATAGTTTCTTGACCGTCTTCACCTAATTAACCTATCACAGTCCTCGATCAGAATGTGTGTTATTTAGAAGGGAGAGGAGTACGTACGTAGAAGGGGGAGGGTCGGTGTTAATATTCAAATATATATACATGGCAATTTCATGCCTAATCACAAGCAGATTTTAACAAAGAATCACATTAATTAATCTGCTGGCAACTTTGAGTCAATAAATCAAGTGAATCCATATATAGTCGTCATTGTACAACATGCAGGTATATGTATATGCCCATTTTCGCTAGCTAATGATCGGTAATTGTTTTTTTTTCAGCCCAAGAAGTGCACTGGAGATCGACATGCTTTTGTCATGATATACGCGAACATTTGTGCAAACGGCGAGACAAGCATGCATCCACAGGTGTAATCTTCAAACAGTCCCGACCCTACCTGTTGGATGAACGCTAAATCCTGCATTGCAGTGTCTTCTTAAACTACTTGAAATCAGTATTTTCTTTCGATGAGTAAACAAGACACAAAATACGTACTAAAAGAGACTGCGGCCTAACTTGCCGTGGTGATCTGATCGGCCTCCTCCCTTTGGGGGATCAGGTCCCGGGGGGTTCAATCCTAGATTCCCCCATTCCCCTTTTTTTTCCTAAAAAAATGCCTACCAAAAAAAAGACGAAACACTAAGAACACTGTGAGATGGGGGTTGAATTAAGTACTGCGACAATCGTCATACAGAAGCCATAAGCAGTGGTCGATTTAGATGTACTTTAGAGAGCATTACAAGACGGCATGGTCGTGCAGATTCACTCACAGTGAACCAAATCATAAAACTGAAGATGTCTCCCCCTTCTCTCTCTCTCCCTCTCTCTCGCTACTCCAATATCACATGATTAAATGTATGATTTTTAATCCAGATATAGTTAAAGTCTCTGATTTACTATTAAAAAACTACCTGTTGATTAAAAACAATTAATAGAGTTCTGATATTTATTTCTCATGTATACATTAAATGAACAACTCAGACAGTACAATTTTAATATCATATAATATACATAATTTTTGTATATCAAATTTGAATAATTAAGTTTTAGTTGTGGTTAAGTTTATAATATTAGAGAATATTTGATTGAAGATCGGTGATTGAATCATGTGATTTTGAAGTATATGACATCATTATTATTATTATTTGAGTTTTTTGTATATATAAATCACTGTTGAATGTCTAATTGTAAAAATATCATGCATGAAAATACATTAACAAAAATATCATTATTTTTGTCAAAACAGTGCAAACATGTCACCTTGGTTAACTTTCGTCGATGAAAAGATGAATATTTTAAAATGATTCTAATATTCTTGTTATTTTACTGTTGAATGACCAAACTATCCCTCTCAAATCTCAAATTCCCCATCTTTACAAGAGAGAGATGAGAAAGAAAAGAGACCTACCCAGAGAGGATGGAGAAAGAGGGAGGGAGGAGCCACGTGGGACTTCCCTCTTTGGTTCTGACAACTCTCTTCAATCTCGCCCCCTCCCTCCCCCTCGACCCCTATGCAAACCATGCACCCCTCCCATCGGACCTACCTCTTCATGCTCACCCCCTCTCTCCAGGCCGTTGCTGCTCCTTGCAAACTATCGGTGATAGTGAGAGAGAGAAAGAGTGGGGAGAGATGATAGGGAAAGAGAGAGAGGGTGATAGATGGCAGAGAGAGAGAGAGAGAGGGGGGGTGATAGAGGGCCGCCAGATCCCCCTTCAAGCTCATCCCCCCTTCGGGCCGTCATCGCTCCCTGCAAACCACCAGTGATAGAGAGAGAGAGTAGGGAGAGATGAGAGAGAAAGAGAGAAAGGGTGACAGAGGACCGCTAGACCCGGGCCCCCTTCAAGCTTGCCCCCCTCCCTCTCGTCGGAGCCCCCAACAAATCTCCCTCCCACCCACCATACCCACCCCTTTAAACTCCCCCCCCCCCCCTTCTCTAAGCCATCGCCACTCCCTACAAACTGCCAGCGATAGTGAGAGAGAAAGAGGGAAGAGATGAGAGAGAAAGAGGTGACAGAGGGCCGCTGAACCCCCCCTTCAACATTTCCCCCCTCCCTCTCACCGTATGCCCCTGCATGCAACCCCCCTCCCACCAGATCCGCCCTTGCAAGCTCGCCCCCTCTCTCTCTGAGCCATCGTCGCTCCCTGCAAACGGCCGATGATAGTGTGAGAGAGAAAAGAGTGGGGAGAGATGAGAGACAAAGATAGAGAGGGTGACAGAGGGCCGTCGCCCCCCCCATCAAGATCGTCCCCCTCCATTTGACTAGACCTCCTGCAAACCCCCCTCCCTCCTGCCAGACTCGCCCCTTCAATCTCCCCCCCTGCTCTCTCTGGGGGCCACCGTCACTCCCTGCAAACCACCGCTAACAATCAGAGAGGGTGTTAAAGGGCCGCCGAACCTCCCCTTCAAGCTCGCCCCCCTCTCTTTGGGTCGCTACCCTCGGTGACAATGAGAGAGAGAGAGAGAGAAAGTGGGGACAGATGAGGGAGAAAGAGGTTGACAGAGGGCCACCAGACCCCCCTTCAAGCTTGTCCTCCTCTCTCCCACCATTGGACCCCCCTATAAACCTTCCCTCTAGCCAGACCTACCCTTCAAGCTTGTCACCCCCCCTCTCTCTAGGCTGTCGCCCCTCCTTGCAAACCATCAATGATAGTGAGAGAAGGTGATAGAGGGCCGTCAGACCCCCCCTTCAAGCTCGCCCCGCCTCCCGTTGGACCGTACCGTCCTACAACCCCCCCTCTCGTCTAACATACCCCTTCAAGCTCCCCCCCGCTCTCCAGGCCGTCGTTGCTCCCTACAAACTATTGGTGATAATGAGAGAGAGATAGTGGGGAGAGATGAGAGAGAAAGAGAGAGAGGGTGACAGAGGCCACCAAACCCCCCTTCAAGCTTGTCCCCATACCTCTCGCCAGTCGACTTTTGCTGAACCCGCCCCTTCAAGCTCGCCCCCTTCTCTCTGAGCCATCGCCACTCCCTACAAACCGTCAATGATAGTGATAGAGCGAGAGAGAGAGAGAGAGTGGAGAGAGATGAGAGAGAAAGGGTAACAGAGGGTCGACGGACCCCCCTTCAAGCTCGCCCCTCTCCCTCTCATCAGATCGTCTTGCAATCCCCCTCTCCCGCAGAACACGCCTAGTCAAGCTCATGCCTCCTCTATCCGGGCTGCCAGCGCTCCCTGTAAACCACCTGTGACAGTGAGAGAGATAGTGGAGAGAGATGGGAGAGAAAGAGAGTGAGGGTGCAGGGGGGCGAGACCCCCTGCAAACCCCTCCCCCTCCTGCTAGACCCGCCCCTTCAAGCTTGCCCCTCCTCTCTGGGCCACCGTCGCTCCCTGCAAATTAACCATCGGTGACAGTAAGAAAAAGTGACAAAGGGCTGCTAGATCCCCCCTTCAAGCTCGACCCCCTCCCTCCCGTCGGAACCCCCATGCAAACCCCCCTCCCTCTCTCCGAGCCGTCCCCACTCATCTCTCTCTCTCTCATACTCTCACCACCCTCTCTCTCTCCCTCTCCCTCTGGGTGGGAGTTTGTTAACTAATCCCTCTCAGTATGCCCCCTCCTTGGTGAACCCTCTCCGACTAATCGATGAGAGGGGGACGAAGTTGGAGAGAGAGATGTGTCTTTTTTTAACCCATGAATATTATTATCTTCTTTTTAGATCGAGTTAAAGTTTACCGGGGTTAAATTCATGGGCGGTAGCATGAGGTCACGACGATGACATTTTTACACTATTTTGACAAAAGTAATAATATCTTTTACTAATACATTTTCAGATATGATATTTTTACAATTAGACATTTAATAGTAACTATATGAAAAAATTAGGGGAGCATATATAATAAAACAATAAAACCACAGCTTCACGGTTGTAGTCATCATCCAGATCTCCTTTCTGCTCTGAATCTTCCGTTGGCATTTCCTTGCCCACCTTCTGCATGCATATTCCTCCCCATCGAGCACTCTCACTTCATCTTTCCCCACTCTACTTAACTCCCTTCACATATCTAATACTATTCGGATCCCCTGCCGCAGATAATCCAATGTGTCAAGCAGCTCCCACGTGACATGGAGGATGGAGCCCTTCATCCAATGGATATTAAGCCTCAATTTGATATGGGATTATATTAAAGGTGGACTAACTCAACCTACTTAACATAGTCCGGAGTTAACCTATTTTTAATTTGATAAGAGGGTAGTTAATCTGAGAGTAAAAGGGGTGGACTAACCTACTTTTAATCTAATGTGATTTGATAAGTAGTATGTTAACCGAGTAATAATGACATATAAAATACTACATTTATATAACTTTTAAATTTTTTAATATATCTCTCATTCCCTCTCTTTACCTCTCTCCCCTCCCCTCTCTCTCTAGTCGCTCTCTATCCCGCACATATATTAATTACTAGTTTTAGTTACTATTCATCTTTAAAATTTTAATTCATTTTAATTTTAAATTATTTTAAAATATGTTGTATATTAAATATATCATAAAATATCTTTTTTATAAATAATTTTATTAATTTTTTGATAAATAACATCAATGATCTCACTAATTAAAATTTGAAATTTAAAAACAACATTAATACGAGTTTATGTTATTGTTCATCTTTAAATAAATTTATTTTATCTTAATTTTTAAAAAAATTATTATATTATATAAATATAACATATCATGAAAATAAATTTTGTTTGATAAATAACATCAATAATCTCATTAATTAAAATATAATAGTCAAATATGACATTAATTATGCATTTATATTACTGTTCATCTTAAAAAATATGTTATCTTATTTTTTTTAATAATTTTACTATATTATATAAATTAAATATATCATGAAAATAATTTAATATTGATAAATAACATCAATAATCTCACTAATTAAAATCCATAAGTCAAAAATGACATTAATTATGTTTGTAAGTTATCGTTCATCTTAAGAAATATTTTATGTTAATTTTTAAATATTCTTAATATATTCTATAAATTAAATATATTATGAAAATATTTTTTTGATAAAACATCATTAATCTCATTAATTAAAATTTAAAAGTCACAAACGTTTTTTAAAAATACTATTTATCTTAATATATATTAACTCATAAAAATTTTAAATAAATTTTATATGATAAATATATCATTGTCATAATAAATTTTCTCTTACGTTAACGTGAGAGAGGAGAGAGACTGTGTGCATTTAATGTGCATTAAATGCACTTAACCCACCTCTAAATCCACCTCCATGGGTGGATTTTCTAATATGGGAGTAACCCATGGTTAGCCATATTTCTAACTTGATTAACCTAAATCTACAATCAAAGCAGAAAAAGGGTTAGGCCAGGGTAAATTTTAAGCTAAGTTAGGGTTAACCTAATACCAAAGTGGGGCTAAATGTTTGGACCTAGAATGAAGCTCAAGGCAGGGTTGTTGAAATATAATAGCGCTGCTTTGATAGGGGATTGTCTCCCACTTATCTCGGGGATAACTCTCATTTTTAATTTGACATAGGGATATAAATATTGAAGTTAGATTGAAGGATAACTCTCATCTAATCCGGATAGTGTGACCCACCTAAATAGGTGGAACAATTTAATCCACCTCTCTTATCAAAGTAAATGAGAGTAAATGGAGTGACAGACTAATCTAAGGAGGATATCCCTCTATTTATCTAACTCTCTATCAAAGCGGCACTATGGTTTGACTTGCCGGGCACCTTAATTAATTAAGTAAACTCTTTGTTCTTTTTTGAAAATATGCATTGGATGGGGCTCACCTCCCCCAAATTGTCCGTACAACCCGAACTTGGGTTGATGGTTAAAAAAATTAAAAAAAATCAAAAAATATTTTTGACCAAATAAGAAGTTTTTTATTGTTATTATTATTTTTTGAGTCATGAATCTCAAATTTGGGTTGTACGGATGGTTGGGGGATCGAGGTGGGCCCACAACTCCTCGTATTTTCGTAAAGAAATTAAGTTTAATTGTTACATCTGCAACAAACCAAGGTGTACAACAAACCTTTCTCGAATATTCTATAGATGACTTGCGCTCGATCGAGCCCAAGTAAATGGAGGCAGAAAAAAATTGGAGAACGAAGCCGGATGTTCTCAGTTTTGAACATCTGATGCTTCTAACTTTTAATTACCAACTACCCCGTGGCAGCTTAAAGAAAGACCAAGAGTACTGAGGGGAGATCATTCGGTGACGTACTTAATTTGTTCTCTCCTGTAATTCATATTTTCACTCTCAGCACTTCTGAAGACGTATCAGCACAGTAACTGTTCATATTTACCAGCAGCCACGCTTCAGGGCAGTAGAGACAATAAGTGAGGGGATTTTTATCCATTATTCGAACGTCAAGAACTTGAATCAAATCAGACTTAATTTGTTGATGATTACATGTTAACTAATTTTCTTTGTGTATTTGGGTTATCTAGCTAGATCGTGAATTGCTTAGAAAGGGAATTAATGAACATGTGTGATCCAAAAGATTCAAGTTACATATAAACGGATAGTTCCTGCAATCAGAAACCTTAGCTACAGGAAAAATGCATTAAGCTGATTTGACGTACGTTCAGATCATCGAGCTTTTAGAACAGTTGTTTCATCTGAAATGTGGAAAAGAAAAAAAAAACTTGCGACGGGCGTCAGAGGGCCGGGGGTTGCTCGTGATGTCTACTGCTTTCACATGTTTCCCATTTTGGAGGGGATCGCGCGCGGGCGGCGAGGGCGCCAGCGTCCACGTGCATGGGATGTAAATGCCAACCCATAAGAGATGGAGACGTTCACAAGCAACCCCCTACATGCTCCGTCAGACACGCCCAACCCCCCCCCCCCCCTCCTACTCCCCTATCTCCACTTTTCGGTGGAAGCATCTCTCTCTCTCTCTCTCTCTCTCTTCAATACAATACATATCACCTCTAGGATAGGATGAGTGGGGTTGAGTCACAACGAGAGTGAGAGAAATAGGGAAGAGATGATGCATGTCAAGTCAGCCTGACTCAGTTGAGACTCGGGAGTATTATATCGGATCATGAAAGATCCGATCTGATACGGATCAACGAGGTTGGGGGTGAGTGGAGTTCTCATTTCGCAACACCTTCGAAATATACTGTCTTGACAGGACAACAATGGCATGCATACCTTCATTTTCCAGGACCGTCCGCGCGCTGTGTAACGGGTCGTGTTGTAGATGCTATATGCCCAGGAAAATGCAACTTGTTAACAACAACGGCGTATCAATTCCACCGTCCGGGGGCGTCCCTGTCTACCCTTGAACAGTGTTCATCGTAGCTATATATATGATGTTAAGGGGGAAAAAAAGACGCAACTTGTACTCCCATCTAGCTAGTCATCCCATCTTTTAATTAAGCATAACACATACTAATTCATCACAGTACTACTGAACAATAACGTTATATAACGAGCGAGCGTGAACTGAACTGGGGCTAGCTAGCTAGGGACGTCCTGGGGGCTTGCAACTTGGAGAGCTACTTTTGTTGAGTAGTTCCGCGCCTCGTAAACATGCATGCATGCTAGCTGGGTATGGGGCGGTGCTAGTTTCTAATTAATGAAACCTTAAGCAAACTATAAGTATTATACGTACATATTAATTTAATGTAGATGATGGATGCGTACGTAGACCGCGTGCAAGTTGGGCATATAGGAACTTGTATGTACATGTTGCCCTCCCCCCCTCTCCTCCCAAATCGATCTACATCGACGTCCTGGCTGTCTTCTGTGTCGTGGTACGTAACATTGACCACAAGCGTAAGCCACTACGGAGACGCATATGGACGCCCGGGAGATCTGTATGTAGCTAGGACGCCCCGTGCGAAGCCGAATGACTTAATTATGCTAGCTACCTACCTCAAAGAGGTAGGGATCCTAGCTAGTTTTGGGCATTCCATGGGCGTGGGCGTCGGCGGTTTGTGAGGAAAGTGTGGTTGGTTGTGATATAAGATCGACCCCGCGCCGCCCCACCACATGGGTAACTACACTACACTACACTCCCTTGCATGAGAGCAGTGAAACAAGTTGTGGCCCTGCGGGGCTTCTCTGTTCAGTCCCTCCAAGTTCCGATCAACTCTGCCTATTCCGTCCTGTAGGCTGATTTGATTGATGCTCTGAAGGTTAATTAGAAGCTCTTTTTATAACCATGCATATATATGAGAATTAAAAGGGGTCATGGCGCTGCCTATTTATATGATCTTTGGTGTCCGTCCCGTACTTCGTATATATATATATATATATATATATATATATCAGCAATCTCGTCTTGGAAGATCTGATGTTTAAGGGACGAGAGATCGAAGGGGCAACTACTGTCAATGCAGATAATAAAAGGGAGTAGGAGGAGGAGGATCGAGGATGGCGAGGTGCTTCAGGGGAAGGAGAACTGCCAGCTGGTTGTTGGTCTTTAGGAATTTAGCTGAGGGAACTCAAAGGGATCGTGCCGGGTTGGCGTGGCTCGGACGTCGAGTCCTTGCTTCGTAAAACTGCGGACTACATCTCCTTCCTGGAGCTGCAAGTGACTGTTTTGAAGGGACTCGCATGTCTCTGTGGTGTGAACATATATATGTGCTCTAATTTAGTTGTCAGGAGATATCTTAAAGTCTACTTAATTTCTTTGCATAAGGTATGTGTGTTTATGTGTGTGTGTGTGTGTTTGTGTGTGTGTGTGTGTGTGTTTGTGTGTGTGTGTGTGAGAGAGAGAGAGAGGGAGAGAGAGAGAGAGAGAGAGAGCTCTTTCCCCTTGTATATATTAACTTCTTGCTCTGATATGATGCATGAGATAAAGGACTGAGACCCTCATTAATTTACGTATTACAGCCCGGAAAATCATAGTCCAATTAATGAATAGTATTCTTGTCATAAATATATATGACTTGGAGAAGGGATGTAGCTTATGTTGGAGTCACAAGCACTCTATCAAAAGAAGGGTTTTAGGTTTTAATTGGCTGCGCCTTCATGTCAACTGGCCTGGTCAAGTAGGGTCGTCGCAACAAACAATTAACCTTTTGAGTTTCCCGTCCCTTCTACAGCTCGCAGTTCGGGAGCCTAAAGGCTTCATTGTGCTCACTGTAGGTGTTGCTCCTCTGTCCTAACATGATGCTACTAGCTAGAGCTCTTACAATATATATCGTTTGAGCATTAAGAGAAGCTTCTGACCAGCTGCCAGTTAGGACAGAACTAGAAGCTTCAAGCTAAAATATTAGTACTCCAGTTGATGTGACAGCATTTTCTACTGCTTCTTTAAGATCTGATTGAAATCTGAACAATCCGAGGCATTAATTATTGGGGTTTGAGAAGAAAAATCCATATGTTGATGGAACTTAATTTGTCTCTAGGACTACTGAAGTGGGCTAAAGAAAATCAAACTGCACCCATGAAAACTACATCCTGCTTGTATTCATATGTATCCACATGTACATGTGTATATATGCATGCGGTTTTGGCTGAGACTGAGATTGACGTATATACCTGTCTGATCAGAGAGGAGGGAGAGAAGCTAGAAGACAAAAGAGAGGAATGAAGGCTATAAGGTCGCGCAAATCCTAACTGAAATCAAATGAGAGGCTAAATAATTCTCCATGAAAAAAGGAACGGAACATTATCACCTTTAAATTAAAACTGGTGAAACAGGATTTTTTGTCAAGTGAATTGAAATATCTCCAACTAAAAGTCAAATTCCCTTAACATAAAAGAAGAAGAAATTCTAAAGCTCTCCTGAATTAATTCATATGTCTAAACTGGCATTAATCTCCACGGCAGCTTCCAAAAACGAAAACAAATTAAGTTTACTTTCTGATGCAAAATGAAGGGAGCAAAATTAAGGAAAGATATCCAAGGGTATAGAACTGAGGGTGCACCGTTTGTATAGTTCTCGGTTCTGAATAAACCTTTTTTTTTATCATAACTGAGAATACGGAATGTTTGCACAAGATTATGACTATTTTATTCAAAAAATAGTAAGCAATTTCACGACCATTCTTGTGCCAATCATAACATTCCACCTAGTCAATTGCTGCAACACCAACTGCATAAAAAACACAACAAATTAAAGAAATGGAAACTCTCTTGTGTCTAGGAAATACTAAGATAAAAACCTCTTGTCATTTTTTAGGTCACACCTATTTATGTATATATATATATATATATATATATATATATATATATATATATATATATAGAGAGAGAGAGAGAGAGAGAGAGAGAGAGAGAGAGAGAGATGATGGGCTAATTTCCTATTACTGTTTTCCTAATATTTAGATCATGCAAATATAGGTACAGTGGTTAAAAGAATGAGTGATGGTGCCCGAGATCGAGTCCCAGGGGACTTACCCGACTCACATTTAATCCTCGAGGGATGTGAGCCCGGGTTTTATGACGACGATACAAAAAAAGGGTGGCAAGATGTGTAGGGTAAGACTCGAAGTCGGGTGGCCCAATAATCGCTCAACTCTCCGTACCACTGTGTTAGATTCCCCGTTATCAAAAAAAAAAGGAATGAGTGATGATGTGTTATGTGGTTTCTCTGCTCTAAGGGCATATGTTTGTTTGCAAGTTAGGTTAAGGGGATTAACTTAACCACATGTATAGTGGGACATTCCAAAAAATAGATCATTTTACTTTAATAATATTCTGGTTGACTTATTCCATCTTTTTATTAGAATAGGTCTAACTCGAATACTGACCCTTAACTCGGATATGGACCAGAATAACAGATTCGCCCAAACAAATGGAATACGATGGTTAAGGCGCCGGTATCTGAATTACCAGTGCCACATTCCGCAATCAAACAGGCCCTAAATTCACGGAAGGGGAGGAGGGGTTAAAAATGAATACTGCTACGAGAGGAAGCAATGTCATAAATAAAAAACAAGAGGAAAACAAATTAATGTCCTGGCCGTCTGATCACCAATATGCAGATGGCTAGGGTCTGGATCGCAGGGGGTTTCATCCGCCTTTTTTAATTGCCCATGCCAATGGGTTAATTAAATCCAACGGCTTTTTGGAATTCGTGAATAGGATCAATCCAGCCCCCCGTTTTATTCGAATATCTTTCTTCCAATTTCAATTGTGTTTCATTCATGAAATCATGACCCATACTTGGTTAATTAGCCTTGAGAAAAAAGAATTAAAGCTCTGATAATGGTTAGTCCTTTCACCTTGATCAGCAATTACAAACATATATATAGCGTTTTGATCACACAATCACATGGGAACCTTCGACCCAATCAATAAGCGAAAAGGAAGGTTGCTCTCCAATTAAGTACGTTTCACAGCCCTTGTCATCTCAAAACAGAAGCCTATATATTCTGTCGAGTCGATCGTAGGTACTCGAGAATTTCCCAGAGAAATAATTAAGAATCAAATTCATGACTAAAAAGTTCATATATATCATACACACTCTCGAATTAGTAAAAGTTTTTCATGAGAAAGATGACCGATTCACTGCACACTAGCTAGCTAGAAGATGGGTATAGATTAATGAACAAATTTTTTTTCTAGCTGGAGTAATCAGATGCTTCACATTGGTTAGGGCACTCAAATATATAGAACAATGGATGTGCTATATCCTCTCGTTCATATGTTTCAAGATGCATGTGGTGATCCGCATACATACGAAGCAACAGGAATTATTTCCAGTTCCTTTTTGATCAGCGTACGTATGCATCGAACGGGAACCCAGATCATTGAGCAGGAACTCTCGACCATAATGTCGTGTCACATCAAAAGCTGTGCATGTGCTTCCAGGGTGTCTGTGAAAAGCTGACCATTTCATAATCTCCATGATCATGACCTCATTAAATATCTTTAACTTGATGTTTGAACTTCAAAGTGTGCTTTGTTCAAAAAGGAGCGTAAAATCACGGGACAAAAAAGAGAGGGAGGGGGGAGGAATGCACAGACAATGATAAAGTGGGTCATAGTTGCAGATTCTATAGTAGATATTCTGGGATCATGCATGGCATGTTCATGTAACTTCAGACCGAGACTGATCTTGTGCAATCTTGATTAGAAAAAAAAGAATTCTATATATAAGCAATATTTATATAGATAGATAGATACCTATTACGCACCCAAGCTTTAGCCAATAGTGAGGATCACTCTAGCATACATACTAAACAAACACTACAAAACAAACCTCCCTTTCTTGAAACAAGGAGACACACCCACGACCCCGATTAAGTTGCCAGTGGTGCTCACTTCCGGCCCCCTGTTTGAGGGTGAACCCCAAAAACCCCCCTAGAATGGGGAAAGAGGACATACATATTGCACAAAATATAACCCACACGTATGCCGGCCCTGATGACTCCACACTAATTTAGCAACAGCCTCTACTAACTCTGCCCATCTTCCCAAGATGCCGGCCCCTTTATCCCAAGGAGAACATATATTAAAGATGGGTTTTGTACGTACCACTACTTCTAATTGTGATGTCTTCCAAATAAACCTCGAGCTGTACGTCGTTGATGGTAAGATAACTAAGATTAAGCTCAACTTGATGTAATTAAGATCTGGTCAAGATTAATTTGGTAGGGTAGTGAACAACTTAAAAACTGTCGTTTTACCGGGATGTATAGTAAGATTGACATTAACTCAATGTTTAGAGAGGCAGCGAAGGAAAAGAGCCATCCAAACTGATCGACCCACATATCAGAGACTCTGAATCAGGAATATATATAACTATATAGGCTCTTCCAGAGTAATCGTGTAGTAACATAGCCTCTATATATTATCCTTGACAATATCATGCCCTCGAAATGCCCTTCCTTTTCAAGGGAATATAATTAGGGGAGGGAGGGGGGGGGAGAGAGAGAGATTGGGGGATGGGTCCCCTTCCAAGGCCCCCCTCATGATTCTAGCCCGGAGGGCTGCATGCCTTTGTTGGGACAGGAGGGAGCCCATCCATGTGTGTGCATGTGTCCGCGTGATTCGGGGGCTCCCCCTTCCTCCTCCACCCACAAACCCTTCTTCTCAGGTCCCTCCCCGCCAGTTGGGTGTACGTACGTATCCACATTTCCATACTCTCCCCACTGCGCCACATGTGAGGGGTGTACCCTGTCCCCGGATGGTACAAACAGTACATGTACCCCCCCCCCCCCACCCTCAGCTCCCCGCCCTCTCTCTGTGGTCCTGAACTCGCCACCATTGGAGGTCGCATTGGGCCGGCCCCCACCTGGTCCCCTGGCAGGCGGGCCGCCGTGGGCGGTGGTCCTCGGACGAGAATTGCACCTGCACCTGCACCTGCTCTCGATCGAGTTGGGGGGAGGGGGGGGTCTCCTACGATGTAGCTGTTCGACGTCGTTGGGTGCGCGGGGGAAGAGAGAGACGGATGGGATCAGGTGTATTCATGGAGGGGCAAATTCATAAATCATGAGATTATTGCTCGGCTAATTAATTGATGAATGGTGCTAGCTAGCAGAATGGTATGGAAGAATAATTTACTTCATACATCCATGTACACAATTAAGCTCTCTCTCTTTTCATGTTAGAATATTGTTAGATCTGAACGATTGACACAATTCGAAAGTCTTCATTAATGTCCGGAACATCAAAATCAAATTAATTTAAGTTGACAACTTTTGCCATTGTTACGAAGACTAGTTCAGAGAAAGAAATGTTATGTCATCAATCACCATGCAGCTTAATAGTTTACAAGAATTACGATAATTAGAATGTTATGTCATACCAGATGTGATATATTAATGTTCTATATATGTAAATTAACTAACGACGTCTTCCCTATGTCATCTCAACATATATAGTACATACGAAATCACCACATTAATTATAGTTATGCACATTGGTTTAAGTGAGCAAATTAAGTGGTATATCTAATTATACGTTTACCATCTTCATTACTCAGGTGATTGGCATCTGATATAGGCAAAAATTCACTTAGGTGCTTCACGTCTAAGCACTTTGCAAATGTACTCCGTACTCGTACGTATATGTGGCAAGCCTGAAAGGAAAAGATAAAGAGAGGGCAAAAAGAAAAGGGGAAAAAATGGGAAAGAAGAATGAAAGGTTGATAAGGAGTCAAATGGCATGTGTACTTGAGGCCATGATGGAGGAGGGGGAGGGGGAGGGGGAGGGAGAGGAGACGGGTGTGTGTCGTTGCAGCCTGGACACTGTAGGAACCCCAAAAAGATTAGAAGCCCCATGTGGAGGCCATGTGAGACAGATCTTTTTCCTCAGAGCCAAAACCAGCCTGCAAAGAAAGGGAAGGGGGGGGGGAGGGGGGAGATTGAGGGAGCAGTGGGGAGGGGCAAAGAAAGATATACTAGAATTTTGTTTGCCCCCCCCCCACATCCATCACCATGTTTCCCGGATCCTGCCAATCCACCTTTCCCCACCACCCACAATTAACCTGATGTGTATTAATTAGGAAAAAAACGTAATTAATTAAACTCCAAAACACAGGTAGTAATATATAATATTGGAGGGCGGACTCTTAATTGAGAGCAATCTCATATATATGGTATTAACTTATATATATGTTTTGCTTAAGCAAACATGCGTGACAGCAGGTGCATGTATGTATGATAATAGAACACAACATAGAATTTTTCATCTGTGCTACCCACCTTAATTTGGAGGGTTGCATGTGTGTGCAATCATCATATAACAAGTGTTGGGGGTCAAGCACTTGAGTATTTCTATGATTAGATAATAAAGTGTATTCCTGAGGATTGCGGGGTGGGCCTCAGCCTGCATGTGCAGGCATGTGGTGTGTCTCTTCCTCAGAGGTCCCCTCAACACAGGCAACCCGGCCTCTTCCCCTCCATCCTCATTTGAGTTTCAAATAAATGGGATTTTACTTCCTGTGCATCCCTTCCCCATGATGCTTTTTTTTTTCTTTCCCTTCTCTCCTGATCAAATTAATGCCATCTCTCCTCCTCCTCCTCCTCCCCCCCCCCCCCCCCCCAACAATTCCAAGTCATTCCTTTCTTCCCTTTCTTCTTGGCGCCCAATCTTTCTGATACATGTGTAGGCATTCCCCCCACTCCTCTCTGCAACTGGATCGATCTCTGAAGCGATAGAGAGAGCAAGGCCACGGGGGAAACAGGAAACCCACATATCACAAGTCTCGGATTGCATGCACCTGGCCATGAGATCCTAGAATACCAGAAGATCGAAACCACAAGTTCCAAGCCAAACTCTCTTTTACCCATGTTTCATGGCTTTCTTCCCTCCTCTGCGAACCTGGTAACATGGTACGAGAAAGCTGGCTCTGATCAGTTGATAGTCCCAAAATTCTGGACCACCAAAGCAAAAGCATGCACCTTTGAATAGCCTCCTCTCCTTTGAACCAAGCCCGTATTCACAGAGGAAGTTTCCTTAGCCTGCAAGTATCAACACTCTCGGCATTGTTCTTCTGCCATTTCTCCAGCCATGCAACCCACAGCGTCGTTCAAGCTCGCGCTCCTCAGGCACATGCTGGCGGGTTTCCGCGGCGTCTCGTCCAGGAGCATGGGCATCCTGGAGAGGAAGGCAGCGTTCAAGCACGCGGCCGACATGGCCATGGCCACCGCGAGGGGCGGCGGCGCCAGGTGGAGCCGGGCCCTCCTCGCCGACCTCTCCAAGAACAAGGCCCCGGCGGAGCCCGACAGCTGGCTGCAGTTGCGCCGGCCGCGCCGCGCGTCCTGCGGGGCGTCGAGCAGCAGCAGGAAGATCCTGAGGAGGAGCTTCCGGGCGCGCAGCAGGGCGTGGAAGCGCCCGCCGGCGCCCCGCCGGGCCGCATCGGCGAGCCTCCTCGCCAGGAGGATGGTGAAGAAGAGGGCCCAGGTGCTGCGGCGGCTCGTGCCCGGGGGCGACGCCATGGACGGCTTCTCCCTGCTGGAAGAGACCCTCGACTACGTCGTCTCCCTCCGAGCCCAGGTCGAGCTAATGCGGCGTCTAACGGGCGCCCTCGGCCTCGCCCACCAAAGGTAACGGAGCCTGCTCTCTCTCCCTCCCTCTCTCTCTCTCATCTTTCATTCGTATGCCCAGAGAAGCATCATGATACACCAACACTCACTTCCTTAAGCTTTCCAGAAGTTAGATTTCTGAGACTTTTGATGTCTTGCTGCTTATCGAAAGCCTCATTAATTATACTTGGGTTTTCTTTAGATTCTTGAATAAAATTTTGCCTCCTATATACTAAAAATCTTTGAAACATGCATTCTGACACCTCGATCGATCTCCTCTTGGATTGCATTCAAATGCAGTGGCTCTCCCCCGGCATGCAGTCCCCGGCCGGAGACGAAGGATTCATGAATGGGATTGGGGAGCATCTTAATGAAGGACAAGCCGGGCTCCCTTCCCTCCCCTTCATTAATCCTGTCATAGGCAGCCACAATAGAACAGTTCCTGTACAACATCCCCCCCCCCGCTGCCCATCGTTCTCAAGTGTAGTAGTCTTCTTCTTCCCAGTGCAACATGGAAGAGATCGAGCAGCACTGCTGTGTTCTGGAGTTTCTTTTTTTCCTTTCTCTTTTTTTCCCCCCTCCGAGTACGTGTTCGATCGATTGATGGTGAGTTTGGGCGGGGGATCAGGATCCCCGGCCCATTGCTTTCTCTCTACCGATCGAGTTTTTTGTGAGGGGGAAAAACCGAAGGTGGTGTTCTGTGAAATGTACGGCGCACCCTGCGGTGCCTGCAGTTAGAAGAAAGCCACAAGGGAGCGTGCTCATGATCACATCGACTTTGTATTATATCTACTTTTGCATTAAATATGTTGTGTGATAGAATTTGCGCCTTTGGGAGACACAGAGGATGGGGTTTGTACGTGGGGAGTGGGTAGCATTTTCCCCATTAACGCCATCCGCTGCAAGAAGCCCCTTGTGATTCTGTCATGAAGGGGGCACACATCACATGCACTTGCCAAATGCCATGACGACCTCACGATCGAAGTTCCAATAAAAACGATCGAGGAACACCATGTCGTGCAAATTAAGGACTTGGCATTCTCAACACTCGAATTCTCTGCTGCCTATGTATTGATGTGGTGAATGTTAATTAACTGAATAACTGATGCATGATCCCCCATGATCCATAGATAATTATAATCAAAGAAAGGAACATTAATATGATCTTCAATTGGCGTAGAATATATATGATCCTGACGGCTAATTAGTATATGTAAAATTCCCTTACAACTTTACATTTCCCATTCAGAACTCCACTTATCCTACACATCTGGCTAGTTTAATGTTGGCCAATATATATATGATATGTAGCAGGTGATAGAATATATACTTGATTTTGTCAGGGACTTCTTTTACATGTACAAAATATGTAGGGATTTTTCACACGTGGGAGGTTTGTAAATGTGTGCTTGCAAAAAAAAATCATTTTTTATCAAATTTGAAATTTAAGCCTTCGTGGAAGCATTATTTTTATGTATATACACACGTTGTTAAGAACCACAAGGAAATTGTAAGGTCGATGTCTTTCCTCGGTAGAATATATATATATATAATTGACTGTTTTATGACTTTCTCAATAAAAAAAATTCAAATTTAGAGGTGGCAAAGTTCAGTATGGTCTGAAATTGCAATATATATGGGAAGGCTGAAATCATGGGGGCCGACAAAATTTGTGGGGAGGGGGCAGCATATATATATATATATATATATATATATATATATATATATATATATATATATATATATATATATGTAGTGAGAGGTCATAATTAACATGGGCAGACTAAAATCATGAGGGCCAATATTCCTAGCTAGCTAGGTAGAATATAATTGATTGTTTAAGACTTTCTCAATATAAAAAAAAATTAAAGAATCAAAATTTAGAGGTGAGAAAGTTTAGTACGGTCTGAAAGTTGTAACACGAGAATTGAAGGCTAAATTAATCACGAGGGCCAACAGAATTTGTGGGGAGGGGGTGGCATATATATGTTGAGAGGTCATATATAACATGGGGAAGACAAATCATATGTAAGAGCTAAATAAATAGTATTTAAGCCAGGGATATGTTCTTTTAGAAACTTAATGATTAAATTAATAAAAGAAATTAAAAGGTCTTCTTCGTGCCCACTTGGCTCTCATGGGAGGTGTAATTATAATTACCATATATGTGTGTCTGCATCTAGTTGTCTCAGGCTGATCTGAGTTTAGGTGTTATCTGCATGTCTGGATCAGGCTTAGATAATTCGGACTGACATAATTAATCAGAATTATTTTGTATCATACTTAATAACTCATTTTGATCGATCGATAATCTCAATGCATGCCAACTAATAATAATAATAGTCTAAATTATTTATGCTTATATTTATTGATACATATATTAATTCACTATCATTAGTCTGTGGGTTGTAATCCGATATATAGTTGATATCACCTATACATGACTTTGTTTATTTGATATATGTATCAATAAATATCGAAGTTGTACTGGACACAAATTTTCTTCGACATATATAGTGAGGGTTTTAATTATAGAAGCACAAAAATAGTGTCAGTGGATATGGAATAATTTATGGATGATATCGACATCTAACCGGATAAAATAGTGGATATAAAGTGGTGAGTTAGTATTGGATCCCACCTGTGTACGTACATCCCTTAATTGGCGGGGGGTTGGGAATTAATAAATTATGAATGGTATTAATATTAATCAAATAAAACATGGGATAACACAGTGGTGAGTTTGCACTAAATCCAAACGTATGTACATCCTGGGACTGGGCTGGCAATTATGCATTATGGATAATATCCATTATTAAATAAAAATTATAAATAAAATATTGTTATAAATAAATTTATAAAAAAATATTCTTAAAAATGTGTTAGTAATCATATCACTGAGTAAAATTAAAGTGTATACGTGAATTTTTTTACAAATTTTTGACAAAAGGTGATATCATTATAAATAAAAATAATATATGTATACAATATAATTTTTCGTAGTGGTATCTATACTCATGTATTTTAAAAATATTTTTTATAAATTTATATTTAATAATGATTTATTTATAAAAATCTCTTAAAGAAATGAAACATCAAATACACATCGGTAAGTTCGTACTATATAATCCCTTCCCTCACCCCACCCCACTGCCTTATATATATATATATATGCATGGAAAGGATTAATTAGGATTAGGTGATTAAGATAGATAATTATCTTAGACATTAAACCTGATCTTAATTAGATAGAACTCACATGTAACTGGCATATCTGGTACCCAATAAGAATATTTTTCTGTAGCCAGAGTCCATATATATATATATAGAAACCCCGAATTACTGGAATAGCCATCTATTTTATTAGTCGTATAATCCAAGCACACACCTCGTAAATTAATGATGACTACGTTAATTATCAGGGGAGAGCATCGAGTCAAAACAAGGGTACGTTCCGAGCTAACTTCGACTGCAACAACAAGGCTTGTCACCACCCGAATGGGGCGATTAATTCATCGACTCCGTTTAATTAAGATGCATGGTGTACACGAGCGTCGACGCCTTAGCTAGCCAATCCCCATGTAACCCGTGGCGAGCCAGAAATTTTTTTTTAAGGGGACAAAAAATATGAGTGTGTATTGATATAAAAAAATAAGATAAAAATAAAGTTTATGATAGTATCTTTTCACAAAGTTAAATTAACACTAACTACAAAAGCTATATATTGCATCAAAGAGTTTTGCACATCATACGTTGCATTTTTTTATTTTTTATTTAAAAAATAGGTCAGCCCCAACCTGATTTCCATATACATTTCAATATTCGATCATCAAACTGCTAACACCTTATATAAATGTGCTAAAAAGATGTAGTCATGTCATTATGATCTCAGACAAACTGGTGTCTAATAGGGTGTTTGGGAATAATTTTTTTTTAAAAAATTATTTCTCTCTAAAAAATTAGTCCATGTCAATTTTTGACTTAAATATTAAAAGCGATTAAAACTGTATTGACATGTTTGGTAAGGCTAACATAATTCTAAAAATTTATATTGACATGTTTGGCATCCCGTGCTCGATCCGACTTTCTCCGATCGACAGTGACGGAGGGGGAGGCCCTCCTCCACCGGCGGCTCCGACTTTCCGGCCTCTCCCAGCTGTGGCTGCACTCCAACGCCTTCTCCGGGCTGATGCCGGACTTCTCCGGCCTCGCCGCCCTCCAGGGGCTGCAGCTCCGAGACAACCGCCTCACCGGCCCCGTTCCCGCCTCGCTGATCTCCACCGACTTCGCGACCGGAAGGGCACGTACCGCTCTCCCATTCCCGTACTCAACTTGGGAGAACCCGCCGCCATCTGCGACCTGAAGGGCACCAGAGAGTTAGTTCCCAGAGAGGGAAATGACAGTGAGATTAGGGAGGAGGGCGAGCCCGGGGGGCACGCGGCCTGTGAGGGCGTTGTCGGAGAGGTTGAGCAACTAGAGATTGGTCACCGCGGTGCCGGCCAACAGGTCGGGGAGCTCCCCGGAGATCTCGTTGAGGAGGACGAGGCTGACGACGCGGGAGGTGTCGTTGCCGCCGCTGCTGCCGGCGCAGGCGACGCCGTTCCAACCGCAGGGCGTGTCGTCGTCGTAGTTCCAGGAGGCGAGGACGGACAGCGGGTCGCTGAGCACGGCGTACTTGAACGCTAGCAGTAGCACACCATCCGTGGTGAGGGCCGAGGTCGTCAGAGCCGGCGCCCCCACCAGCAGCAGGCGTCGGGCAGGGAGAGGGGGCCGCGGGGGAGGGAGAGGGGGGATCCGCCGGGGAGGGAGGGGGAGAGGGGGGCCTCGCAGGGGGGATCTGCCGGGGAGGGTGGGAGACGGGGGGATCCGCCGGGGAGGGAGAGGGGGGCCGCGGGGGGGGGGGGGGGGGGGGAGACCTGACGGGGAGGGAGGGGGAACGGCAGGGGGAGGGGGCGGGGACGAGCCAGGGGAGGGAGGGGGAGGGGACGCCGGCTGTGGGGGAGAGGGGAGGGGACGCAGGGGGGGGGGAGAACGAGAGACGAGAGACTGCGGTTTCAAAAAAAAAATTAGTCGGGAGTTATTTTTTTTTCGAGGAAGATTTACACGGGAGTAGATTCTCTCCCTAAAATTTAGGAGAGGCATACCAAACAGGGTTATAAGATCTCCTTCTCTTTTTTTAAAAATTGAGAGAAAAAAAGATAAAAAAGAATAACCAAACACCCTATAATCTTTATTTGATTTAATTTTTTTAGTTGTCCTATCATTGACTAGTTTGTAAGTCAACATGCAATGCAACAAATCGGACTCTACGGTCAACTTTGATCTCGGTGAGTTCATCTTTTGAAGATGAACATGTGTGGTATTATGCAACTAAAAAGGAATATGAGAGAATATGAGAGAGAGAGAGGTAGTATACAATTAAAAAGTAATATGAGAGAATATGAGAGAGAGAGAGAGTGGTATCATGCAACTAAAAAGGAATATGTGAGAGAGAGAGAGAGAGAGTAGTGACGACTACTATTTATCTCTATTTCATCTAAAATTCATTGCAAAATTATTTTATGATGAATTCTGGATAGATTTCTAATGAATACTGATCACATATCGCTTTGCAACCAGAAGAGAAAAGGGAGAAGAAAAATATTTTATACGTTCCTAAGAAATGTCTTATGTTCAATGACTTTTATGTTGGAGATAGATTTATCACTTAAAATAAGTTGTATTAATTGAGAAAGATAAAAATCACCGGATGAAGATGACGACTCTTTTTAACTTCCTTATATAAAATGTGACCACATGTGGTTATATATATATATATATATATATATATATATATATATATATTATTTTTTCACTTGAGAAGTCCACAACAGGGGGAAGGGCATATCAAATTATAAATAAATTTACCCACCTAATCTTAACCCATATAACGGGGAAGTATTAACCCAAAACTCAAGGGGGTGGCGGGGGGGATGGAGCAGCGATCCCCCCTCGCCCCTCCCTCCCTCCGCCACTGCATGCAAGAGAGAGAACAATATTCTCACCATTTTTGGGTCTAGCTCGTGCCCTATCTGTTGGTCTAAATTAATGTCCGTAAATTATAAAGTTCGCAAATCATTTTTCTGGCTCTCGGATCTGGGGACCCCGCACGTGGCAAATCATAATCACATTAAAGTTGAGCAACCCCCACCCCACCTCCAACCTGGTGACCTCCACCATGAACCTTGCAACCACCATCCACGACATACATGGATGATCAGCCGTCCGATCGACGGGCGTCGACGGCCTGATCCTTGCCGACAGTCGGGGGTGAGGACCAGCGGGGGAATGAAAGAGGGGGATGCTCTGTTCTCTCTTTTGTTTCGACGCTGCGGCCAACCACATGCGAGGCGACCACCGCGGACGCCGGAGGGGATCCACCACTGTAGACCATGTGATCGAACAGCCTTTGGATCTGTACACGACGGTGAACCTGGTCCGAGCCATAGGGGCGGGCGGGTGAGGTGCTACTTGAGCCGGTGAGGTCGAACCAGGTTGGCCTTTGATTTTTTGGGAGAAACCGCAGAACCCAGGCCCAAACCTTGTATCCATTGCGTTTGGAATGGATTAGCCCTCACAATCATGTTGCTTACTTATAAACCCTCACAATTACACACCTATTTGATAAAACACACTTTTCATGGGCTTTAATATCCCTAAAAAATTAAGGGGGTTATCCCTAATATTCTAAAATCTAAAGTGTTTGCTACAACTTGAAATTGCGAGAATTCATAAACAGATATAAAGTTAGAGAGATTAATCCGTAATATGGTAGATTATGAAATTAAGTTGCAGATTAAAAACTCCTTCCTACAAGTATGTTCTAATTGAGATAGTCCTCAAAACCGAAATCCCTATAGACTATGACAATCGATATTTAGGTTGCTCTGAGGATAAAACCTTGAAAATATCCGTAGAATAAAATGCAGAAATTAATAAAGATCCAAGACATCAGATACCGGCTTCACATCCAGTGAGGTTTCAGCGTCAGCCATCATAACGTTTGATTTGTTTTATGGCTTGTTAGTTTCACTGTAAAACACTATCAAACTCTATAATTGTCTCATTTTACAGAATTTATTTGTTATTTCTTATATTGTAAAACAATATAAATACGATTATTATCGAAAGGTGTTGGACCATGTGGCACCAAAATTTTATAATTTTGATGTCTAAAACTATAGCCATTGGAGACAAAATAAACTAAAATTACAACAAGCAAACTAAACGTCATATTTTGTTTCATGTATTTCATTATCACTGAAATGAAATACTCTTTGGCTTTAAAGTTTAAAAAAATAAACAACACCTTAGTATACTTTCAACATAAATAATGTAATCTATGCGCAAGCCATCTTTCACACCCACTTCTAATTCTCTTGCACTGTTTTTTTTTCACTAGTGAGAGAATTGATAGATTCTTTCAATATCAATTTTGAATTTTAGATATTTTCAAAGATTCTTTATGGAACAAATAGTGTAACGTATGCGCAAACCATCTTTCACACCCACTTCTAATTCTCTTGCACTTTTTTTTTTCACTCGCGAGAGAATTGATAGATTTTTTCAATATCAATTTTGAGTTTGACATATTTTCAAGGATTCTTTATGTGCATATGCCTATTAAAGGTGAAATTGTACGAGAATTCAGCCTACATTTATACTTGTATGTACATCATTCATATGCCATTAGAGTGTCATATACATCCTTAACTCGTCACCTTTCATTGTAAACCGCTAAAATCTATTAAAAAAAGATGACGAATAAGATATGTTTATAAATATTTTGACATAAGTTCATTATATATGACATTAAGTTCTTATACAAAGGGTATATATATAGTATTGATCTAGGATCGATTTTTCTATAATTTTAATGTTGATAGGAGTTGTAGAGGTGCAATTCTCCCTTGAACGACTTGGGTTTTGCCTTTGGTGAAAAAAGTCTCTTATTAGAGAAAGACTTGAGACCTTTTTATACAAGTACTAACCCTCATCTGCGTCTCACGCACAACAAAAGTTTTATCTTTTTGCTAGAAAAAGACCCTCATTAATTAGAGGAAGTCTTGAGGCCTTATTACATAAACACTAACCCTCATTTATATCTATTGATACGGATTATTAGGGCTGTCAATGGATCGGGCCCGGGCCGGACTTAGGTCAGCCCGACCCGAGCCTGACTTATCAACATTAAGGTTTGAGCCCGGCCCGGGTCCGACCTATGTCGGGCCGGGCCGGGCCGGGCCTAACAACATTTAAAAAATATAAAGCCCGACAAAAGCCCGGCCCGACCCGACAACTTAAATAAAAAATAAAAAAATAAAAATCAATCGATTTAATAATATAAAATTTATAATCTCACTAAATTAATTAAAATTTTAATATTAATTACATATTTTATGTGAAAAGAGAATTTTAAAATTTTTAATTAAGTTTATAACGTAATTTTAACTAAATAGTTTTTAAATTTTGAAGTGAAAATTAAAAAAAAAAAAGAGAACGGGCCGGGTCGGACGATGGGCCAAACTCAAAGCCCGAGCCCGGCTCGCAGGTCTAGCTGGGTCGGACTTTTAGACCCGACTAAAAATTCGCGAGTCGAAAAGGATCTTACGACCCGACTCGAAATCGGGCCAGATCCGCGGACCTATCAGGCAGTCCGACCCATTGACAGCCCTACGGACTTCCCTGTTAAACCTTTTACATGAGTATATATATAAAGAAAAACTTAAATAATCCTTTTAGTCCAACTGAACAATGTTATCTGTGTTTTCAACAATTCTAACTCGGTAAGAATGGTTAAAATTTATTAACAAAAGATGACGAAGAAGAAATGTTTATAAATATTTCAACAGAAGTTGATTACACGTGACAGTGAGTTCATATACGAAGTGTTTATATAAATTATCGGTGTAGGATAGATTTACATATAATTTTAATGTTAATACGAGTTGTAAAGGTGCAATTCTCTCTTGAACAGCCTGGGTTTTGTCTTTAGTGAAAAAAAGTATCTCTTTAAAGGAAGACTCGAGACCTTGTTATATAATCACTAAACCCTCATTTGTATCTACTAATATGGACTAGCCCCCCGATGGCATCATTATATAGAATTGTCTCGGACAACGTCTCATGGGTGACTTTGGGTTGTCCTGTGTGACCCTCGTGGGTGACTTGTAGATCCCTACGGTGCCCTTGAATGGCATGAGTTTTATCCTTTTGCTAGAAAAAGACCCTCACTAATTCGAGGAAGGCTCGAGGCCTTGTCACACAAACACTAACCCTCATTTACATCTACAATAAGGGACTCTGTACACGCCCTCTTGTTAAACCCTTTACAGGAGTATGTATATAAAGAAAACTCAAGTAATCTTTTTAGTCCAACTGAACAATGTTGTCTATGTCTTTTCACATTTCTAACTCGGTAAGAACCATCAAAATGTATTAGCAAAAGATGACGAAGAAGAAATGTTTATAAATATTTCGACAGAAGTTCATTATATGTGACAGTAAGTTCATAATATGGATCTGGGATAGATTTTCATATAATTTTAACATTAAGAGTTGTAGAGGTGCAATTTACCTTGGGTTTTATCTTTCATGAAAAAAAATTCTCATTACAGAAAGGCTCGTGGCCTTGTTATATAAACGCTAACCTTCATTTACATCTATCGATATGGACTAATCTCCAGATGACATCATTACGAAGAATAGTTCTGGGCTACGTCTCATGGGTGACTTTGAGTTGTCCCGTGCAATCCTCGTGGATGATTTGTGGGTCTCTACGATGCCCTTGAACAGCATGAGTTTTGTCCTTTTGCTAGAAAAAAACCTTCATTAATTAAAGGAAGGGTCGAAGCCTTGTTACATAAACACTAAACCTCATTTACATCTATCAATGTGAGAATATATACATCCTCTTGTTAAACCCTTTACATAAGTGTATATATATATATATATATATATATATAACTAGGCAAGAGTCTCTCTCTCTCTCTCTCTCTCTTCATCACAGATAGTAGCACAGCATTCTTTACACCAAGAGGCGCGGAAACAACAACAAAAGGCCTTGGCATCTCTCTCTCACACACACACACATTGCAAATACCATTCTCTTCACCAAGAGGCAAGGCAACAATAGCAAAACGCCTCGGCCGGTCGGCATCTGGTACCGCCACTGCTACAAGATGGAGATAGTCAAGGCTAGCTACTGCGGACGGCAGCACACAATAACGGCAAACAGTTGAACTCCCAACGGGCCATATGTTTGGGGATGCACCCAAATGGTTAGATGATGTTTGAAGTCAAGAAGTGTGCGGCACTCAAGACACTGTTGCTATATATGATCTGTCGGAGTGCCGCTGCACAAAGCAAGAGCGCAGGCTGTCTGATGATAGGATTGTAGAAGCAGCAAAAGCTAGAGATGCAACAAGTAATCCATCACTCTGCGTCGCAATATTGAGGTCAATCGTTAGAGAGTTTAATTTGGTACTAGTATGACTGCACTCAAACATCAATCTAATCATTCCCAATTTAATTCAATGTAAAAACCAATTTTCCCAACTAGACTTGGTCATAATTAACACTCAAGTCAAATCATAACTCCGATGGGATTAATATGAATTCTGAAGAACACACTTGAAATATCCTAAGGCCCAGTTTGTTAATGGGATAGGTTTAGGTGGAATACACCATTCGCCTTAACCGTGCAAATGGCGTATTCCACCTCAACTGGTCTAATGGCATATTTGTCATTTTCTTCTCATTGTTGTGCTATTCAACTCGATTAGCGTTGCCCTACCAAAGTCAGTTCCATGTTTTATCAATGAATACGCCATCTAATCGGGCTCTCATCGACCCCTATTCTATTCGAGCATGCACTATTTGTTTAACAAATTGGACCTAAAAGAATCTTAGGGCCCATTTAGTTGAGATTATTAAGGTGAATTTTTTAAAAAAAACTTTGCATAAGATAAATGTCAGAGTGTCAGAGATTTTGGATCTCGAAATCCACCCCGACGCTCCATGAGAGAAGATTTTGTAGATTATTTAACTCCCCGCCTCTTGTATCTTTCTCTCTACGTTTTAAAAAAAAATCCACTTAACACAAAAGTCGAGACAACTTTGAGCTATTTAATTGAGTTGAGATTGTACAGGAGTTTCAATTATTAGAATCCCCTGGTAGTCCCAACCAAATGGATCCTTAAACTTTAGGATGAGGGTGACCCAAGTCCAAAGAAAGGTCACATCCAGTGTGGAAGCCGCGATGGTCACATCAGATGAGTAGGACTTCCCATATAGGATTAGTAAGTTAGGACTTCAGATGAGATAAGAGTTAATTTTCTCTCTTTTTATGACATTGTTTGTCTTCAAAGTCTCGTGCGGATCGACTAATTAGAGGAGGAGGTTTGGCTTGTTTGTGTAGCAAATATTTTCTCTTCGACCTGGTCTTCTAATCGACTCATTCAAACCTACGTTTTAGTCTTTCCCAATTAATTATAGATTTAATCATCTTTTAATCTTGCGTCGGCATTGACAAAAACCGGATCACATGAACAGATGGATGGACCACGTTAAACGTGCATTGGAAAGTAGGACTAACTCTCTTGGCCCACTGGCGCCCTTGGTCATGGACTCCTGGGAGCGGATTAATGGGCTATTGGGCCTCCATTTAGAAATAGAACTTGTTACAAGGAAAATCTCCCCGATATCATGAATGCTCGTGGAAGAGCTTTACATGATAAAAAAAATACTTGCTGCACATCCTGGCGTGCAGTAGGGGACGCACACCCGTGCCATATTGACCGACGTGGCGAGGGGCGTGACCCTCACGCCAAGAAATTTTGGGGGCACAGATGTGTGCCCAATTCTGCAAATCAAGATGTGCAGCATTTTTATTATTGTTATTTCTTAAGCACTTTTATTATTGTTATTTATTAGCCCGAGAGTCACACCACCCATCCCATGAGAGAAGGGACAGATCGTATTAAAAACACTATATGCGGCATAAGTGGGATGTTAAAGAAGGGTCTATGAAGAGGAGTGGATCAGATTCAAAATGAGCCTATACAGAGAGACTTCAGCTCTAGTTAGAGTTGGATGTTACTTAAGAAAGATTAGACTTCAATAGTTGGGTCAAGTGTGCGATCGCCCAAGTTCAGCAGCTATATTATAAGGTTCGAGAGTTAAAACAAACAAACACACATACAAACAACCAAACGAAATAAGATCGTTTGATGTAATCATGGAACCTTTGTCCCTTCTAGAATCAATTATAAATATAGTGTTAGCTAAATAAAAATTAAAAAAGATTTCAGTTGACTTTTAAATTAATGAGATAGGATCCTGACGATGACGATGTGAAGCAAAAGTATCGACCGAGTAAAGTCAATCAGAGGACTTAAAACTAATAATTTCCGTTCCATCAAAAAGTAAGGGCAATTCTCTTCTCCGGAGGGTAGAGGCCATCGGGAAGTACGGAAATTACTTGGTATCATATAATTCGAACCTAACATGATCTGGCATGTTTTCACGTACCAAGCATCCCCCTGCACTTCTCATGGTATCCTTGATCTGATGGCAACGGAAAAGCCCAACAAGATATTATGGAACGAGGAGATCAAAGAAAATCAAATGAGCGCCACTATGTCACTCACACTCTCATTTATAGTTTCTGCCAAATTCGTTATCTGACTCCTCCTGTTCAATAAAAAATGGAATATCGTTTCTTATAACCACTACATCGTTGAACTGTTCAACTCAAAATATCTAAACAATCTAAACAAAGAACGAAGATTATACCTTCACATTATATTTCTACCACAGCTCAGGAGACGAGACACTGACAGTGAAGTTAAATGGTTAAAATCCATGTCATGTGAAACCTGAGATCAGAAGAAGATTTTTCACACAACCCTTTGCAGGCGAGACGGCAAACATGGCAGTGTATGTTCATCAAAAGCTCACGACAATGGCGACAGAACTGTAAGACAGACAAAAAACTAGAATAGAACATAAGCCTCTCTACTGATGCAATACTAAGACCAAAGCTACACCAAAGTAGTCCAAATGATGAAATATCAACGACAAAAATAAGGAGCACCAGTAATCACATCCGAAGCTGAAGCCACCACAAACATGGCAGTACTGGGAATGTACAGACAAGCGAGAGTTGGGTGAGGTCTATATTCTTCTAGCACTGCTATGTACCCATAAGACCAGAGAGCCCTCTAAGGGCCTCCCTTCCATCTCGGGTAGCTGTTGTCCATCCTGTTGTTCCTGAAGGCACAACAGCCAACGGAGTAGACGATGACAAGGAAGACGAGGAAGATGATGTTGATGACGGCAACCTTCTTCCAGTCATTCTTGATGTTGGCAAGCACCCCAGCCTTGCAAGACTGGCAATCGTAGCAGAGTACAGTTTGATCGTTCTTCCAGGTACTGCAGTCGGTGTTCGTAGAGTTAGAGGCTCCAGTCCATGTGGTTGGGCTCACGTAGGTGAAGCCGCATTCTGTGGGAGGCTTGCAGCAACCAGACTGCACACAAACAAGAGCCACAAGATGCGTATCAGAACATCCAGGTCTGCAACAAATCATACGGAGTTCTTATTTCACTTATTTAATCCTCTTTGGGCTAAAATTTTCACTCAAATAGGATTCTAACACTGATGTCACATGAGCTGATACATGAAACAAGGATTATGTAAATCACAGACGTCCATGAAGCCATTCTAAAGAAAAAAGACGAATACATATCTCTTGGGGCTGTGAAGTGTTCAAATATGCTTAATGGATTTAGATGGAATGCATCTCATTGAACACTATCATACTTCACATATACAATGGCTCTCAACCTTTCAACTAACAAGTCTGCCCGAAGATGCAAGATATGAAGTTGAAAGTTTGACAGAACATGATTACATGAACGTGGCTAATCTCACAAAGGGAAGATTTTAGAATGAAATGAACAAGTATCTGACCCACCTAAAAGTGCACATCAAACAAAATATATGTCATTCACTGTTCTAAGCTTAGTAAAGTTACATTACGAGATCACAGAAGAGAGATTCTCTATGACAAAGGGAAGTGCGGGAGAAAACATTTGCAAGAAATAGCTAAAGAATGCCAAAAGAATAACAGTTTTCCTTTGAGAAACTTCTTCAAGATGCACCACACAGTATAGAAAAGAATGTAAAACAGCCAGTATAAGGTTTCCCCAAACCAATCAGCCAGAGCTATCAGACATGGAAACCAAGAAGAGATGGAAATGGAGAAGAGAACACTGCAAACAACCTGGAGCCCATTTCTAGTTTGAAGTCCTCCCCCACACCCCTCTAAACCAGAGCCTTGAACAGCATTAAGAAGGTGAGAAAACCCTTTCCCAGTGAAACACCCTAGAGAAACCGCTCAAAATAAGAACCCGGATCAACAACTAACACCCTACGATATATAGACAGAATCACAAACTACGGGGTGAGAGACACATATGAAGGTCACTTTCTTTGAAGTTAAAGCAAATGCCAAAAGTTCCTGCCAACCCATGGAGGTGAAAAGATATGAAACAGTGAACGAGTACAGTAGACAATAGAGGTAAAACGCCAGCTAAGATGATAATAAGTACAACTAACACAAATACCGAAAACCGATATGCTATTGGCACAAAATGACTACAAATGAAAGTGCAGCAGCAATCATAAACCTTGAAGATCGAAGCCTAATTATGGCAACCAAAAATCTGTCCTACCATTGGGACAAAATTCAAAAACAGAGTCATGTATCCCTAAACACCATCAAAATCTATTTAAAAAAATATGGGGGTTTTGTATATAAAGCATCGTTAAAATGAAAATTGCACAGTTATCATTTCTACACTTGTATTTGCACACATATCACTAAAAATACCGGTATTGTGCAAAAATATCATTATTTTTAATGATATGCGTGCAAATACAAAATGCAGGAATGATAAATCTGTATTTTTTATTGTAACAATGATTTATATGCAAAATTTTCAAAAAGATAAACTAAATATCAGAAATACCAAGTAAAACATAAAGTAGAGATGAGAACTCATAAGAAAATCAACACATTAAACATGCACAGGGTTAAAAAAAAAATTCAACTTTCCTGAAAAGCTGACGTAACCAAAAACAATGGTGACCACAAAGCCTTTAAAAGATGCCCAGTATAAAATAAAGGAAAGAAAACGACAGTTCACAATAATTGCTGCACATTCACAGTCCAGATGCCAGAAAAATCTCCTATGGAACAAAAAGACAAAAAGGAAATTGGAAATTATCCGTAGAAACAACAGAACAGTAAACTAACCCAGATGAACTCCATATGAATTCGGTAAATTTTCGAATTTTTCTGCCAAGAAATCACAGAGGGACGGCACCAGATTCCCCAAACCCACAGAAAGCATGAGCAGACGGAGCAATTTATTGAACACCAGCACTTAAAAAAGCTTGCAACACAACCACTGGAAGGAGGAATTCCCGCAGAATCCGTTGATTTTTTTCAATTTTCCTGCCAAGAAACCGCAGAGAAACTACACACCGTATCCCAGAAAGCATCCACAGGCGGAACGAACGAAACCCCGGAAAAGAATTTGCAACACAACAAAGCGCGCAGAGGAAGAACCACAGAATTTGGTGAAATTTCCCAAACTTTTCTTCCAAAGAATCAAAGAGGAAGGCACCAGATCCCCCCAAACCCACAAAAGGCATGCGCAGACGGAATAATTTAAGGAACGAAACCGCTAGAAAACCTCGCGACAGAGCACAATTTCGCATTATTATACCTGAATGGGGGAGAGATTATCCTTGTAGAACTCGGTCATCGTCTCGTTCCCCTGCTCCATGCTTCTGCAAACCTTGCCGTCCTGGAGGCAGCTCTTGATCTTGGCCCAGTTCTTGTTGTTGTTGACCCTCTTCTGCAGCCAGTTGGAGTAGTCCCCGAGCCTGTACTCCTTGTACCCCCTCCCAGAGACCACCTCCCCGGCGCCCTTGTTGGTGACGACGAAGACGAAGATGGTGAAGCAGAACACAGCGACGATGAGCAGGAACATGACGAGGAGGTAGAACCAGAGCAGCCACGACACCCGGCAGCAGGCGCCCACGAGCCCCGCCAGGGAGACCACCAGGAGGAAGACCCCCAGCGCGATGAGGGGCCTCTCCAGGAAGCGCTCGCAGACGGTGTCGGCGCGGTGGCCAAGCCATATCCCGGCGCCCAGGATGGGGATGGACAGCAGGAAGGTGATAAAGTTGAGGATGCCCACCAGGTTATTGCTCAGCCGCACCATCTTCGAACCTTCTTCGACGCCTCTGCCTTCTTCTCCTTCTTCTTCTTCTTGCTCCGGATGGTCGGGAACCGCAAGCAGAGAGCTTTGGATTTGCAACGAGATGGGGAAAGGGAGGGACGAAGAACAGAAGAGAAGAGATGAGAAACCGTGTGGGGGGTAGAGAGGGACGAGCAGGGAGCAGTTATTATATAGACTATTGTGCTTGTGGATATTCTTTTTAAAATATGGGTTTTTTTTAAATAAAAACTTTTTTTTGCAAAAGAAATATTTTTATTTCCAGGGGAATTCAATCAACCTCCATATATATATATATATATATATATATATATATATATATATATATCAAGTTTGGGGCTTGACTCATGAACAACATTAGGTAATTAAAATTTTAGCATATATGAGGAGATTTTGTTTATGAGTGAGGACGAGATTTGGGAAAGAGATGGTTGGTGTGCGGGCTTCGACGGGCTTTCTTTTGCACGCGGCGTTTGGGTTGGTCCGCGGGGTCTCGTTAGCCGGAAATGGACCGGTTAGGCGGGGGTCTCCGTTTCACGTTATTGGGTCTGGGTACTCCGTGAGAAACGCACGCGGTAACGTCTCCCCGCCTCTTACTCGGATGATGTCAGTTATCCTTCTTCGTTCCGTTGCGGCCCTGTGGGGACCACCGATCGAAAGCCAAACGCTGCACGAAGGGGCACCTCACCTTCTACGAAGGAACACGTGTTCTGTTTGGGGGGGGTGGGTGGGGGGGGGGGGCCTTCCATTTGTACGCACGCCATCTGGGCTTTTTGTTTGGTGAGTAGACAAGGATAAGCTAGAATAAGAAACCGAGAACGTGTGAAATAGAACATGCCTACCAATTCCTAACAACATAATTGAATGAGATGTCAGGTTACAACCTATAATAGGAGCGATATTTCGGCACATATGTCCATATTGTAAAGTTATATATCTAAGGATGTCATTTTTACAATTATATATGTAATATTTTTTTAGAATTATTCTTAATTTAATTCGGGTTTTTTTACAACCTGATAAAAGGTACGTTGAAGAGAGAGATGTGGGTGGTCAAACAGTTAAGAGTATGCCTAGTAATTATTCGTTTAAAATTTGAAACGAATTCGAATTCGTATTTATTTAATAAGATAATTATTCGAATAAAATATCCGACGAATAATTTAATCAAAAATCAGATATCCGATTATTAATCAGATACGAATTCGGATATTGAGATATCCGTGTCGGATATTATCCGACCGAATATGAACCCTTAGATAAAAATCTAATACTACATATATTCTATATATAATTAACTTAAATATTAATATATTGTTTGATTACTCTTTTTATCTTTTTTATCTTAAAATATAATTTAAAAATAAGAAATTCACTTATACCCACTTGATAAGTTATCTCCTATTTTTTAGGATGAAGTCTAATCTTTTGATAACATCTCCCAAAATAAAAATAACTTTCACTCTTTTTTTAAGAAAATAATATACGATGCTCTCGCACGGCTAACACAACCCATCCCTAAGTAGGCCTAGTAAGTATCCGTTTAAAATTCGAATCGAATTCAAATTTGTATTTATCCGATCATTATCCGAATAAAGTATCCGACGAATAATTCGATTACTAATCGGATAATTCGATTACTAATCAGATACGAATTCGGATATCACACTATCTGTTACGTATCCAATCCGTTTACAGGTCTAGTTAAGAGAGAGAAGCGAGATTTATTCTCTAAGAAAAAAATAGGTAGAGAGATTTTTTTTCTCGAGTAAGTTTAATGAAAGTTTAACATCCTCCCAAAAAATGTGGTCTCAAATATATTTTAACCTCCATTCTTTTCTCGATTAAAATTTAAGAGAGAAAATACTCAAAAAAACATAACCAAACACCCTATCAATGTTTGTGAATTTTAAGTTTCTTCCCAACTTCTAACTTAATTATGTTTAGATATTAGTTAACATCTCTCTCTCAGCTCTCAAGAGAGAGTATCCGATAGAAGAAAACGATGAGAATCACCTAATATTAATCAATTTAGAACATGTAGGGAGATGAATTTTAGTACGCATATATCCTTGGCAATCCTCTTTGGTGACATGGTATTGGCTGGGTCAGATCAGGCCTTTGAACATACTCAAATATTATTCAAATTCGTTTTAAATTTAAATTCGTATCGATCGATAATATTTGAATTCATATTTATTTTTTTTATACGAATAATATCTAAATTTGAATCGGAACGGATACGAATATCATTCTATTCGCTTCGTAAAATATTTATCAGTAATATCATATATCCAAAATTATGTATATTTTAATTATAAAATATAAAATATAAAATTTGATACAAAATATTTTTTATTTAATATTATTTTTTCATTCTTATTTATCATCTTAATAACGTTGTGAACAATCTCACGCACAATATGTTAAACTTGTAGATTATTTTAAAATCAAAGCGAATAATTCGAATAAGTTAAAAAATTTCTTCGAATCAAATATGGATCGATAATATAATAATTCATCATATAACAGATCAAAAATAAATAATTCAAATTTTAAAACTAACGGATACGAATAATCATGTATTCATTTTATATCTACTCCGTGGACCTAGATCAAATCACTCTAAATCTACTCATTTACTTAAAAATTTCTGCCTGATTAGTGCCAAAACCAAGAGGATGGTCAGCTATCATGGTCTCCAAACAATAGGATCCGATCATAGGTTTTATTAGTGTCATGCCAGTGAGATTCATATCAAATCGATTTTAACACTAAGAATTCTGACCCTAAATTAATAAAAAGTAACTATGACTCATCTATCACACTTTTTTTAAAAAAGATGATTACTAGAGTCGTCTTCATGATTATCACGCTCCAAAATCTAAGCACGATGATGACGTGTCTCAATGATCGATGTCGACACAAGGAACATGCGCATCACAGGTCCCCTTCTCGACAGCGCCTCACACTCATAAGAGTATTTCTCTCTTTTTCACTCCTTAATTTTCCTTTTAATCTCACGTACATCAAAATACCCTGGCACCCAGCACGCGTGTGCGTGCGCAGCCACCAAAGCAAGCAGACACAAGCTCCGCGGAAGGCAGGGGCGAGCGCAGCTTCTGCTGATACGTTTGGCAATTATTCATTTAAATTTTAAATCAAATTCGAATTCGTATTCATTTAATCGGATAATTATCCAAATATCCGATGAATAATTTAATCAGATATTAGATATCCGATTATTAATCGGATATCGAATATACGATTATTAATCGGGTACAAATTCGGATATTAAGATATCTATGTCGGATATTATCCGACCAAATATGATCCTTTAGATAAATAGCTAATGACGTGGCGGTGACGTGGAAATGGATCGACGGCAACTCCGGGACACGAACGGGACTGGATAAGATGCTACATCGCGCAGCTCGGCCTCACGCCGGACGGTCTCACACCGGACGACACTCAAACTCACAAGGAGAAAGAGAGAATGGAAATGCAAGAGAGGGAGAGCTCTTACACACACAAACAAGCTTTCATTCAATTCTTTTCAATTCATTCATGTCTCGTAACACATCCCTTGGCCTCCTTATATAGGAAAGAAAGCCATAACATAGATACCATCTAACTTCCACTAATTGTGTTTATATCCTAACCTAACAAAATAAAACACACCCACCTCACTTTGACTTGTGGGTTTTAATCAAATAAAATACAAAAAATACACACATGTTATTTGACTATGACTAGCCTAATAAGACGAAAGGAAAAATACATGTAGGAATACATGTATACATACACACACAAATACATATACTCAATACGCAATATACTACCGTAGCCATAAGCCGAGTCTTCAGGAAGGATCTCAGAGCCATAAGCTCGGTGCAGTGGCGGTGCAGCGTCGGCTCTGAGCATTGGGCCCGGTAGTGGACCCGGTGTCCCCACCAACCCTCCCGGGGCGGTTGGAACTCGACTCCGTCGAGTAAGGGGAGACACTGCTGTGGTAGTGCTCCAGCAGATCTGGATCGAGGCACTGGAGATCTTCCCGGCTGATCCAGGAATCATCTGATGGTGGACGGTCTCGCCAGTGGATAAGGTAGCACTGGTCCACCCTGCTCCGTGTAGTGGTCACCTGCTCATCCAGTATCCCCTCAATGTGCTCGCGCGGTGCGCTCAAGGCTGTGGGACGCACAGGGGTGGGCTCACTCATAATGGGGGGAGAAGGCTCGAAATGGTCACTAGGAATCACTGTGGGTTCCTTGTAGGCCACTAAGTCTGCCACATTAAAAGTCGAGCTAATCCCGTATTCGGGAGGTAAGTCCACAACATAAGCATTGGAGCTAATCTTCCGCAGAATTGGGAAGGGTCCATCACTACGGGCTTGCAACTTTTTAACGGCTCCCGAGGGGAGTCTTCGGGTCGAACCCGTACCATAACCATGTTACCTTCTTGGAAGTCATGGTGACACCTATGCGAATCAGCCAAGCGCTTGTAAGTTTCATTACTGAGATTTATTTACTTGCTAATTGACACATGCAGACTTGTGACATGCTGTGCAAATTCCTCAGCTGACTTAGATGTTCTAGACTCGAGGGGAAGGGGAATGAGATCCACAGGTTTCCTAGGTTTGTAGCCATGCACGACCTCAAATGGACTCATACCTATGGACCTATTGATGGAGCTGTTGTATGCAAATTCGGCTCTGGGCAAAAGAAGATCCAAAGTGCCGGAATGTTCCCCTACAAGACACCTCAATAGATTTCCTAAAATCCTATTGACGACCTCTGTTTGCCCATCGATTTGTGGGTGATAGGCAGTGGAGAATTTGAGTTTGGTGCCAACTAGGTGCCAAAGTGTCTTCCAGAAGTAACTAGTGAACCGGACATCTCGGTCAGACACGATGGTTTGGGGGAGACCATGCACACGCACGACTTCATCAAAGAATAAATGAGCTACTCTAGATGCATCAGATGTTTTAGAACATGCAATGAAGTGGGCCATCTTAGAGAACCTATCAACGACAACAAAGATGGAATCATGCTTATGAGCAGTGCGAGATAAATCAAGGATAAAATCCATGCTCACATCAACCCATGGTCGATCAGGAACGGGGAGAGGAGTGTAGAGACCAGTGTTCTGTTTGACATGTTTGGCCATTGTGCATGTCCTACACTGGGCTACAATCTTGGCCACATCTCTCTTCAGGCTAGGCCAATAGAAGTGCTCCTCCACAGAATGGATGGTCTTGTTGCGGCCAAAGTGACCAGCAAGACCTCCAGCATGCATTTCCCAAATCAGGAAGTCCCGAACAGAAGTCCTCGGGACACAGAGTTGCTGCCCTCGAAATAGAAAACCATCCTGGAGTAGATAGTCAGAAAAGGCTATCGAGGGTCCAGCAGACAGAGCAGAGTAGGCAGGGCCAAAATCAGGACACTCTCCATAGAGTTCCTTCATGCAGTCAAATCAAGTGACCTCTACCCGAACAGTGGAAAGAATGGAGACCCTTCGACTCAAGGCGTCGGCCACCTTATTTTCCTTTCCAGCCTTATGTTTTAGGATAAATGTGAAAGACTAGAGGAATTCTACCCACCGACCATGCCTCGGGTTTAAGCCCTTCTGTGAGCTAAGGAATTTCAAAGCCTCATGGTCCGAGTATAAGACAAACTCTTGTGGCAAGAGATAGTGTCTCCAGTGTTTGAGGGCTTGGACCACGGCAAAGAACTCATTATCATAGGTGGAGTAACGAAGCTTTGCATCAGAAAGCTTCTCACTGAAATAAGCCACGGGGTGACTTTCCTGGTTGAGCACTCCTCCTATTATTATGCTAGATGCTTCACAGGATATCTCGAAGACTTTGGAAAAGTCTGGCAGGCGGAGGACATGGGCTTTAGTCATGAGCTCCTTTATGGCACGAAAAGCCTGGGAGGCAGTTTTGGTCCACTCAAAATTCCCCTTACAGATACAATCTGTAATGGGTGCCATAATGGTGCTAAAACTCTGAATGAAGCGTCTGTAGAAAGTGGCTAGCCCATGGAAACTTCGAACGTCATGGACATTCTGGGGCTCTGGCCAGTCTACTATGGCTCGGACCTTGGATTGGTCCACAGACACTCCATGACTTGAAATCACAAATCCGAGAAAAGTGACTCAGTCTGTCATGAATTCACATTTAGCAAGGTTGACAAACAGGGTTTCTCTCCTCAAAGTCTCGCAAACTTTCCTCAAATGGTGGATGTGATCCTGAGGGTTGTGGCTATAGATGAGAATGTCGTCAAAGTAGACGACAACAAAGCGACCAATGAGAGGACGAAGGACTTCTGTCATAAGTCTCATGAAAGTGCTGGGGGCGTTGGATTGCCCAAACGGCATGACAAGCCACTCATACAGACCTTCTTTTATTTTGAAGGATGTCTTCCACTCATCCCCTGGTCGAATTCGGACTTGGTGGTAGTCACTTTTCAAGTCAATCTTGGAAAAGACGGTGGCTCCACTCATCATGTCAAGCATGTCATCAAGACGGGGAATGGGAAACATATACTTGACAATGATCTTATTGATGGCGCGGCTGTTAACACACATCCGCCAGGTGCCATCCTTCTTGGGTGTGAGCAAGGCAGGGACAGCACATGGGCTCTTGCTCACCCTGAGGAAACCTTTTTGGATAAGGTCCTCGACAATCCTTTGGAGCTCAGCATGCTCCTTTGGGTTCAATCGGTAATGGGGAAGGTTGGGTAGGGTGGACCCAGGGACAAGATCAATAGCGTGTTGAATGTCACGCATGGGAGGGAGTCTAGAGGGTAAATCCTCTAAGAAAATATCTGGGAAGTCCTGCAGAATTGTCTGGATCTCGGGTGGGACTGAGACTCGGGACTCCTCGGGGGTGATGGTGACAATAACAGCCTAGACAGGGGCACCTTCGGCAACCTCCCTATTCAGCTCACAGACACCTATGAAGTTAAGACGCCTAATCGGGTCATGGTCAACCTTAGGGGCCTTGGGGATGGATATGACAGGTGTAGGAGAGGAGGGCATGAGAAGCTTCCCTTTGGTGGGGGTTGGGGCATTCTCCTGAATTTTGGGGGATGCAGCGGGTGTGGAGGTAGGACTCTTTCCCGTGGCCACCTTTGGGGGTGTCGGGCACAACTGAATCCTCTTTCCATTGTGGGAGAAGGAACACTGATTGGACCGACCGAATGTAGTAAGGTCTACATCGTAGATCCATGGCCATCCTAGGATGATGCTCCCGACCTTCATAGGCACTACATCGCATAGGATTTGTCCTTGGTAGGACTGGAACTGGATGGGAATGACACATGTAGTGGTTACTGGGATAGACGTGTCGTCAACCCAAACCACGTTGTATAGCCTCGGGTGAGGATGGGTAGGTAGACCTAGACGGGATACAAAATCTGAAGAGACTGCATTGATACAGCTCCTGTTGTCAAAGATCACCTTGCAGGGTTGAGATTTGACCATGATGTAGGTTTGGAAGATGGAGGTTCGACGCCAGTCTTCCTCCTGTGGGTGGGTTAGGATGCAGCGAACTACACCCAGTCTTCCCTGGTTCGAACTCTCGGCAATATCTCCCATTTGCATGTACTCGATATGCGTACTATCAAACCATGCATCTAACTCCTCAAACTGGGCAATGAGATCAGGGTCCGGCTCATATCTCTCAAGGGGTTCTTCTTCCTGAGGTGGAAGCTCCACAGGCTAGGGGTCGGTGATGACCAAGGCTCGGGTGGGGCAATTGGTGACAATATGCCCTAGGTTATGACACCTAAAGCAATGGACTCCCAAGATAGGGGCTGGTTGGGAGGTGCTGGGGACCACTCCATTTCCCTTGTCATCTCTTCTCTCAACTGGTGGAGTATACTCTAGCCTAGGCACAGCAGCGGGTGCAGGTAAGGGGTTCCGTGGGAAAGGAGCAGTGGGGGCAATGGCCCTAGGTGGGGTAGCAGCAGGGACATAGGAAGTGGAGGGACCAGCTCTCTCAGTATAGCGGACTATGGGGTTTCGGGGTTCAGGCTGGCGGTAGATGGGAACCCGATGTGGGACCACCCTTTGAAACCTCTCAACATCTCGTGCAACCTGGTAGGCGTGCTCGAGGGTGTTAACCTCCCGCAAGAATAATTCCCGCTGAATACTCTCGTGTAGGCCATCCCTAAACCGTGAGAGGGTGACGGAGGCATCCTCCATGACTCGACTCCGAAGGAAGAAGTCATCAAAGTTGACGATGTACTCGTCCACGGACTTTCCATCTTTGGTGAGTTTCTGTCATTGGTCTAAAAGACGCTGATGGTAGGAGGGTGGCAGATACTTCTCCCTTAATTTCTCCTTTATTTCTTCCCACGTGCATATAGGTTCCTCTCGTCTCCTTGCTAGGAGATTCTCAACGTTACACCAGTAAGTTTTGACTTGATCTAGGAGTTTCATTTTGGCAAACCTCACCTTTGTAGCAGGGGTCATGCAGCGATGCCAATCAAAATATTGGTCCATCCCGGTCTCCCAATCAAGATATGTAGCGGGGTTGAGGGACCCATCAAAACTCGGAGCGTCAATCTTGACGTTTCGTATGATGATATCATCATCATCATGGTCTCTCTCTCGAGGCGTACGGGCCTCTTGCTCTCTACCTTGGGGAGCCTAATTCGGGCGGACTTGCTCTCTTTCCTCTCTAGGATTGGCTACGGGATTGCCGTGGCTATTCACTCTTCCTTCCTCTCCCTTCAGTCGATCCTCTAAAGCTCAGATCCTTTTATCGAGTTCCATCCGTAGTTGGCCTATGGATTCTTCAAAGTGGGCCACGAGATTATGCTCGAGTTGGACTAGCATAGCAGTCACGCTCTCTTGATCCATGGGTAGTGTTGAGGGGCGCTCTAGACGGCCGGATGAATTCTTAGACCAACGTAGCATGCACGACCTCGGACCTAAATGATGCAGTCCTGGGACCGATAATTAGCAAGCTATAGACCCGAATTTTTTGGCTAAATAGGTAAAGGGCCAAGTTTGAAGGGACTGGTCAGGGAGAGTTGCTCGCCCGTAGGCGAAGTAGTTGTGGAACTACCTCCTGACAATTAGGGTGCCCTAACGTGACAGTGTAGGGCCTAAGGATGGGTACATACAAGCTCTCGCTTTCCGTCCACAGCGATGCACTCAGAAGACAGGCTGCATGGTTCGGGCTCTCTCTCACTTCACGCGGCAATTGAAAAGATACTAAATAAGCAAGTGAGGGGAGCACGTACCTAGCTAGACTGAAAAGTCTAACTCCGACCGGAGACGAAGGAGAGCGGGGACGTGCGTGCCCGCACGGCGTCGATGAAGCTTGACCAGTTACAAAGAATTCACTCTACGCAGGGAGGATTTAATTATTACATATCACTCAAAATTTCCCGCGCAGGGGAACAAATCAATCTCAAATTTTCTCCGTGTAGGGAGACTCTCGGGTATGCACGTTCCGTAATTTACGGACTGTCTATCGACTTCCGGGCGACTGGGGCACGGGTCGAGACGTAGTAGTGGACTTGGGTGTTACAAGAACAAAATTCAAACAATTGATATATATATATTAAACACTTCTTTTCTTTTCGATTTTAAAACTCTTTTTTAAACCCCTTTTTTGACTTTTTTTAATATATATATATATATATATATATATATATATACACTCCACAAATTATCAACCTCTTTTTTTGACTTTTTTCCCACTCTTTTCAAACTCTTTTTTTTTATTTTGACTGCTCTGACATATATATTATATATATATAATATTATATGTATGTTACGCGTGAAATACGCGCCTAGGTGAGGCGGACCGGCACCAAACGCGGAAGGAGCGGCCAACTTGGGGCCCGGGCGACCAGGGGTGCACAGAGGACTATACAGGCAGCGGTGTCGGGAGGGCGTGGAGCGCCGGTTGGCATAGGCGGGTCCGGGCCCGCCTGGGGTTGCGCTGGGTGCGCTGGGCGGGCGTGCCGGGCTCATTGGGTGGGCGCGCTGGGCGTGGGCAGCAGGCAGCAACGGCCAGGGCGCGAGCGTGGCGCTCGCGTTGGGCGCGGATGGCAGCGGCCAGGGCACGGGGCACGGGCGGTGGGCGCAGGGGCCGGGCGGGCGCGTGCTCGGGCTCGGGCGGGCGCAGGGAGGGCGCGGCAGGCGGTGCGGCCGGGCGCGCTCGCGGGCGCGGGCAGTCGCGCACGTGGCTCGGGCGCGGATGGCGCAAGGCGGGGGGGCTAGTGGCTCGGGCGCGGAGCGCGGCCGCAGGTGGCGGCGAAACGCGGCTGCGGGTGGCAGCTCTGGCAAGGCGCTGGGGGTTGGCCGTTGCGGCCAACCTCCTGTTTTGAAATGGGCACGAGCGACGAGGCCCATGCCGCTGCGAACAGAGAAAAAAAATTTTAAATTTTTTTTAACCTCTATTCTCTCTCAACTTTTCTCAACCGAGCTTTCTATTCAAATTTTTTTTTCAACCTCTTTTCTTCCGAGAGAAGAACCTAATGTTCTTCACTCTTCTCCTCTCAAGTAAGATCTTTTTATGCTAATCTTCTTTTTTTTTCACATCAAATAATCTAGAGAGAGAAAGACCGACGACGGGGACGTCGGGGTCGAGGGAGGCGTCATGTTAGGCTCTGATACCAATTTGGCGTGGCGGCGACGTGGAAATGGATCGACGGCAACTCCGGGACATGAACGGGACTGGATAGGATGCTACCTCACGCAACTCGGCCTCACGTCGGACGGTCTCACACCGGGCGACACTCAAACTCACAAGGAGAAAGAGGGAAGGGAAATGTAAGAGATGGAGAGCTCTTACACACACAAACAAGCTTTCATTCAATTCTTTTCATTCATATCTCGTAAGCAGGGTTTGCCGACCCGCCCGACCCGGCCGACCCGGTCTCGGCGCGGGACGGGTCGGGTCGGGCGGGTCGCACAGCGACCCGATCCGCCCCTTTGGCTCTCGATGTGATTTTTTGTGAATTTTTTTTAAAAATTTTAATAAATTTATTTTGAAAGATTAAATGTTATATATATTTAAAAATATTAGAATGTAGAGTTTATTTATGATAATAGATCCATGCTACATTATACATAATAATATATATATAAATTACATATTACACTGCTTAATTAAACATCCTATTATATATAATACATAAAAATTTATTTCAATTACTAAATATGTAAAAGTAAACAGTGATATAATAATGGCATTCATTCATGAAGTATAAAATACAAAAACTCACTAATCCTCGTCCATGTGTGAAGCCCGAATCCCAAAACTCACTCATCCTCCTCATCTGTGTAACCCGAATCCCAAAACTCACTAATCCTCATCATCAGTGAAGCCCGAATCCCAAAACTCATCATCAGATACATGAGACTGATCACCCGTATAATCTAACTCTATCCTAGTGGGTGGAGGTACATGTGGGTGGGACTGAAAATATGTAACCATCTGCACAAATGATGGGTCGTGTGCTGTAGTGGAGGGTACATGAAAATCTGTAAAAAAAAGTCATCACTACATCTATAGCTTCAATTCTATCATGTGCGACTGGTGCTGGTGCTGGTGCTGGTGCTGCTCGAACTCTGGACGTGGAGGATGATCTTGCTCCGCCCTGTGCTCGTGGTGGAGGTACCCGGGACGTAGAAGAAGATGTCCTCGGTGTGCTACGAGAACCGTATCTATCCTGTAACTGTATCCGAAAGGAATGTCGAACATCTCCCGGAACTCGGTCGCATGCACGAACATCGCGTCCCACTCCCGCAAGGTGCTCCGCAAACCTGTGTATGCTGGTGACGCGATGTTCGCAGTATCTACAGTGCACATGTCCATCACCCTCAACAGAGTATCCATGCTCCCACGCAGGGTGACGCCGTCCGTCCATGATGACCTGCAAATGATGTAAAAGTTTACATTAGTGATTTCAATGATAAGTACAGAACTCTATATATGAAGAAATCTATAATTAATTATTAGTTAGTTATAAATATAACCAAATGATACATACTAATTAAGAGTATGGACCCAAACTGGGCCAGTGCCCATCCAAACAATTTGACATTAAATGTGGTCCGCAGATAGGATAGATAGTCTTCATAGCGTATTGAACCTGAATAGTTCTCCCAGTACATGCTGACGTAGTATTCATACTCCTGCGAACCTTGTGCGTACACGACCTCTACTGGCGTAGCTGCGGCATAAGGATATGGATACGATGGGAAAGATGAACTACTGTTATCTGAGTCGCCATGATACATCGGCTGCTGCGGCCATGACCGTCCATACGAGCTTCCAGATCCCTGGGAGTCATGTGTGCTCATCCTCTCAAAATCAGACAACATGTCTTGATAGCTTGTACTGTCTGCAACCGAACTTCCATAGTAGGGATCCCAATGATCAACTGCCCGCCTCGTCCCTGCCGGTGGAACACCGTGGTCCTCATCTTGCGTGGCATGTGTGAAGTGCTGCTCCTCTATCCATGCGCCATATTGACGGCCCCCACGACCTCTACTATGACCACTGCTGTAATCTCTGCCACCAACACTAGTATTCTCATGAGGACTCCGTTGGCCACCTTGAGAACCACCACCTCCATGGGATGAAGACCATGTGGGTGTACTATCAGCATCGGAGTCATGACTCCCACTAATGCGGGGCTCAACAGAGGGCTCGGGAGTGTCGTCATCTGCATTGGGATCTAATGTCTCCATGTCTGCAATATCTATCGGATTTAATGGTGGTCCCTTGTCCTTCTTGCTGCTGAATAATGTGGTCCATGATGATTTTTTCTTCTGTGGAGCAGGGGGCGGCTTCCCTGCTGCATGTTGTGTCCCTCTAGATGCCTGAGAAACAGAAGCCTGGTTAGATAATTTTTCAACTTACTTTCTACTGTGTAAGTCTGTACGTATACCTGAGACGACTGACTGGGTCCCTTAGATGTTGAGCGTCGTGGCCCAGCAGACTGAGATGGTTGTTTCGATGCTACCGAAGACTACACAATTGAATGAAGAATATATTCAGTTACCAATGAATTACATATTAACAAATGTATAAATGACAATATAATTTCACCTCTCTAAATGAGGAACTCCTCGTAGCCTCTCTTGAAGTGGATAAATTTCTTGGTTCGGCAGATATTGAATGCCGCGGTGCAGCAACTCGGGACCACTGTTCTCCCGCAATGTTGTCATTTGTCGGACCGACCTGCAATATATTTCTTACATCATCATACATCAATCTATGACTACGCTATCTAATGAAATTTGCGATTCGATTTTCATGTATTAATTCACCTGAGGTGGCTCTTGACGCTCAAAAATTGGAGGTTGTATCAATCGCTCCCATGCTGTATCATCGTACGCATACGATGTGTCTCCACCACCAATGAGGAGGTCTTCATCTAAATTAACTTCATCATCACATCCCGTTGCTGACTCGTCACCACCCAAATGCACATGGGTGTCATCTCCCTCCCCCACTGCCTCTTGTACAGCCGATGCGAGAAAAGTATTAGGCTGTGGTGTCTCGCCAGGTTCTTCAGCCTCCTCGTCCAATTCTGCCTCACCACGCTCTGTTGTGGCTCTTGCAACCCATGCTACCATAGGGTCATCATCGTCTCGCAAGTACACAGCATCCGTTGGGTCGTAATCTCCCTCTCCTCTCCTTGTATCCATTTGTACATGCCGGACCTTTAGCCTCATGTTGTAATGAACATACACCATTTTGTCTAGCCTGCGGTGTGTTAGCCTATTCCTCAGCTTAGTATGCAAGAAGGAGAACGTCGACCAATTCCGCTCACACCCACTCGACGAGGATGTTTGCGATAGAACTCTCATTGCGATCTTCCTTAATACGGGTGCACTTGTGCCGTAATTTAGCCACCACTCAGCTGTGTTTAACACAGATCACGTACAATATAATAATTAGATGTAAAAATTACTTCTCGAGATTTAGAAGGTACATTGTGAAGACACATTACCTGGGTCGAGTCTATCACGACTGGCCACGGCATTAGGTGTCGCAAATGAACCAATTCCCTCTCTAAATATTTTCATCTGCATTATCAAAAAATATGAAGTGTATATTTCATTTAATATTGTCAATGTTAAAATATCCAAGTATACCTCATTCAACGCATCAGCAGCATCTGTTGGGGTGAAAGACAATCGATCTACCACAATGTTGACCGATTCTATCAACGTATCGTCATAAGCAAGGGCCCGAGCATATTGGAAGGCCGGATGTAGATAGTACGCTGCAATCGTAAGATAATGAATTACATATTAGTATCAACTGAAAATCACAGCTCATTGATTGGACGAGAATGTAAGTGTTTACCTGCCATGTGAAGATCGCGGCTCATTTGTCTGTCCCATCTGTCCTCCATAATCTCTAGAATGGTGGGTCCATATTTTTTGGACGTTGTAAGGATCTTCCGCTTGGCTGCTTCTATTTTGCTGTACACCAACCCCATGGTTGGTACTCTATCCCCATCCACGCATCGTAGAACCTCATACAGTGGCTCTATCAATGACACTAATACCTTCACTCGTTCCCAAAAATTCGAGGTGTTGACAATCCCCTCGACCTCCGCCCCTTCACGTGAAGCAGCAAAAGAGGAACTCAGCCAGGTCTCACCTCTAAACATTTGCTTCAACCCATCTTTGTGCTTCAATAGGCTCTGCAATGCGATATAGTTGGTGGCAAATCGTGTGATGCCAGGCCTCAACAGTTCGCCGCCACAGTGCTCCCTCATCCATGCCAATACAAGTGTGTGGTTGTAGATATATTTCGTGATTTTTTGTGCCACCTCGACCATAGATTTTACCATACGAAGCTGCCCAATCTCCTTCAGCATCAGATCTACACAATGTGCTGCACAAGGGGTCCAGAAAATGTGTCATTTTTTCTTCATTAGCTCCTCCCCAGCCTTCTTATAGTTCGACCCATTATCAGTCACCACTTGTACAATGTACTCCTCCCCAATCTCAGTCACCACTTGCTCCATCAATGACAAAATATATTGGTGACTGTGAATTTGACCAGACGCATCCACTGATTTGTGAAAGAATACCTGTCTGTCACAATAAACAAGGAAGTTGATCAGGCTAGATTTTGTGGTACCTGACCATCCATCACACATCAGTGTGACTCCGTACTTTGTCCATTTCTGCTTGAATGAGTCAATGTAACTCTTGATCTCAGCAACTTGTTCATCAAGGTATACGCCAGTCAATTCTCTCGCTGTAGGTGGCTGCACGTGTAGCCCAAGGACCTGTGCTTCCTGAAACATTGGCTTATAGTAAGGGCTATTGGCTGCATTGAAAGGCAGACCCGCGTGGTGCCACCATTTTGCAACAGCTTGACCAAGTTTCTATTTAGGTCCCTTCTGGCCATACGCATCGTCCATCCTCGTTTGCTTACCATGCTCTCGGGATAGTGCACCGAGCTCCACATCTTCAATGTTGATCGATTGTGTCCTTTTTCTTTGTGTCCCCGAGTCACCAGTCAATAAACTCCTTATGCCTCGTGATTGTCGAGTCATAGATGAACCACCACTCCCTGATGCTCCGGTCCTCGCCGCCTCGCGACTACGGACTACAGTCTCCTCGGGATGTCTTGACTCTTCCCTACTCTGACGTACTGCCTCACGAAACTGGGCTTCGTATGGATCGTTCACAGTGACATACACATTAGGCTGCTCAGTACGTGCTTGTTCGTCTTCGTCACTGGGTGTCCATGCACATTCCTCCTCGTTGCTGCCACTTGGGCGCCCGCTCACTGCCACTTGATCCCTTTTCTTCTTTTTTTCCTTTTCTTGCATCTCAGCTCTCTTCTCCCGCAGGTGCCTAGCCATTGTAAGTTTCACATCTCTAGGCACATGGGTACACCCAGCAACCTCAGAGTATCCTGCCCCGGCTCCTCCTGCCAAATGCTTCTTCAACCGAGACACCCCTCCTCCCCGGTGTTCTATTTTACAATAGTTACAACGCCAACACCTACGGTTGCCATCCAACAAAACTCCGTGTGACCACCCAATATCATTTGTTCGTTCCTTAGGAGCCATATTAAGTACTTAACTGTATCTCCTAAATGTAAGAAATACAAATCATATTAAGTACATTATTTTAAATAGAGACTAACAATGAAAATAATATCATTATTTCTACAATATGCAAGACTAAATTCAATATTTACTACATGTCAATATAATTTAGTTCAAAATAATATCATTATTTCTAAAACATGCATATAATGCTAATTTTTTATTTAATACACCTACATTTAGTTTAAATTTATTTGTAACATATTTATCACTAATTATATATTTAAATTATAAACATGTCTAATTAAATTACATTATATTAAATTATTTATCAGTAATTATTACATTAAATTTTAAACATCTCTAAATAAATTTTAAATTATATTATAGATCTAAATTAACTTTAAAATTATTTATAAAATATTCAACACTATTTACATTAAAAATATGTCCACTTAAATTACATTATACATCTTAATTAAATTTAAAATTATTTGTAAAATATTTATCAATAAATTTATATTTAAATTCAAAACATCTCTACTTAATTTAAATTATAAATATTACCTTTAATTTTTTGTAAAATATTTCTCACTATAGATATATTTAAATGAAAAACATCTTTACAATTTTTGAATTAAATATTATGTTATTTTACGTCTACAACTAATAATGAAAATAATATCATTAATTCTACAAAATTAAATTTTAATTTTAATACATCTCAATTAAATCTAATATTTAAACATGAATTAAATAATATATCAAACATAAATATATTTCTAAAACATGAATTAAACGATATTTATATTATTTCTACAATATGAATTAAATAATATATCAATATATTTAATTCTACAACATGAATTAAATAAAAATTATATTTTTTCTACAACATTAATTCAACAATACATCAAAAATAATATTAAACAATGACAATCTAACAAATTTTATTCTTTTACTTTTTTAAATTAAAAAAGATATAAAATTTTAAAAAAAATAAATTTTTTTCCCTCCCCCCCCCCCCCCCCGTCCCCCCATGGCGGCAGCACCCCCACCCCCCGTCCCCCCACGGCCCCACGGCGGCAGCACCACGGCGGCAGCACCCCCCCGTCCCCCCACGGCCCCACGGCTGCAGCACCCCCACCCCCCGTCCCACGGCGGCAGCACCCCCCCGTCCCCCCACGGCGGCAGCACCCACCCCCCGTCCCCCCACGGCCCCACGGCGGCAGCAACCCCACCCCCCCGTCCCCCCCCCCCCCCCGTCCCCCCACGGCCCCACGGCGACGGCCCCACGGCGGCAGCACCCCACCCCCCCCCCCCCCCCGCCCCCCCGTCCCCCCACGGCCCCACGGCGGCAGCACCCCCACCCCCCCGTCCCCCCACGGCGGCAGCACCCCCCCCCCCCGCCGTCCCCCCACGGCCCCACGGCAGCAGCAACCCCACCCCCCCGTCCCCCCCCCCCCCCCCCCGTCCCCCCACGGCCCCACGGTGACGGCCCCACGGCGGCAGCAACCCCCCCCCCCCGTCCCCCCACGGCCCCACGGTGACGGCCCCACGGCGGCAGCAACCCCCCCCCCCCCCCCCCCACGGCCCCACGGTGACGGCCCCACGGCGGCAGCAACCCCCCCCCGTCCCCCCACGGCGGCAGCACCCCCACCCCCGTCCCACGGCGGCAGCACCCCCCCCGTCCCCCACACGGCGGCAGCACCCACCCCCCGTCCCCCCACGGCCCCACGGCGGCAGCAACCCCACCCCCCGTCCCCCCACGGCCCCACGGCGACGGCCCCACGGCGGCAGCACCCCCACCCCCCGTCCCCCCCCCGTCCCCCCACGGCGGCAGCACCCCCACCCCCCCCCCCCCGTCCCCGCACGGCGGCAGGCGCCCAACCCCCCCCCCCTCCCCCACGGCAGCATACGCCCCACCCCCGACCATTTAAAAAAAATTTCACCTACCTACCTCCGATCGCCGCCCAACGCCGCCGTCCGCCGCCGCTGCACCGCCGCTCGCCGGTGGGAGGGATGGAGCTCCTCCTCCCCCTTCGACTGGTTAAATGGGCGGCCCGCCCCGACCCGCCCGTACCGAGCCGGGTCCCGCCTCGCACCGGAGCGGGACATGGCGGGACACACGGGACGGGGCGGTCCAGTGCGACCCGTCCACGACCCCCAGCCCGTGCGACCCGGTGCCCGCCTGGGTCGGGTCGTGCGGGTCGGGGCGGGACGGCAAACCATGCTCGTAAGAAAGAAAAGCATAACATAGATACCATCTAACTTCCACTAATTGTGTTTATATCCTAGCCTAACAAAACAAAATCCACCCACCTCACTTTAACTTGTGGGTTTTAATCAAATAAAATATAAAAATTACACACATGTTATTTGACTATGACTAGCCTAATAAGACGAAAGGAAAAATACATGTAGGAATACATGTATACATACACACACGGATACATATACTCAATACGTAATATATTACCGTAGCCATAAGCCGAGTCTTCAGGAAAGATCTCCGAACCATAAGCTCGGTGTAGTGGCGGTGTGGCGTCGACTACGAGCATTGGGCCCGGTAGTGGACCCGGTGTCCCCACCATCTAATGATACACATATTCTATATATATAATTAACTTGAATCTTAATATATTGTTTGATTACTCTTTTTTTATCTTTTTTTATCTCAAACTATAATTTAAAAATAAGAACTCCATTTACACCCATTTAGTAAGTTATCTCTTATTTTCTACGATGAAGTCTAATTTTTTGATAACATCTCTCAAAATAAAAGTAACTTCCACTCTTTCTTATTTTTGAGAAAATAATCTACGACACCCCTATACGGCTCACATGACTCACATGTAAGTAAGTCTAATAATTATTCGTTTAAAATTCGAACTGAATTCGAATTCGTATTAATCTGATAATTATCTGAATAAAATATCTGACGAATAATTTAATTATTAATCAGATAATTCGATTATTAATCGGATACGAATTTAGATATCACGCTGTGCACTTCATATCCGATCCATTTACAGGTCTAACTACTGACACGCACAAACGCTCACGTGACGATCGCGTGCACACCCAGTCGAGGCCACGTTGGGCGGGCATGAGCTACGCGGTCGCACCTGCCGACCCAAACGGACATTTAACCCATTAACACGGCATAACTTTAATCCCCAGTCAAAACGTTGGTGAGTGTAAAAGCATGTTACATATGAACCTACAAAGGTGAGGGTCTTTTAATTTCCCGGTTGGATTGCCGTATCTCATTCCTATTGCACACTTTGAAAAATTCCAAGCATCCTTTCTTTCCGTCTTAATGAACTAGACAGATGCCAGGGATGTCTCAATCTCACATAACATACCATGTTCGCGTCCCATAATTTCTTTGAGAAAAATTTTGTGAAACATCCCGAGTAATTATATCTCGGTACGGTGTACATGTAATATTATAATATTTATGTTTTAATTTTTTTGAGTGACTCTCACTTTAAGTTATTTGAATGTGAGTGTCGTCGTTAGATGATGTGACATAAGAATCACGTTAAAAAAAATTATCCCCCTGAATAATGAAAATAAAAATTTTCACTATTCATAAAATCTTATTCTTTTACGTAATTCTCAAATCACGTCATCTGATGACAGATATTCATACCCATATAATTTAGAATGGAAATCACTCGAAAAAATAAAAAAAATAAGTGCTACGCAAGTAATATCTCCGGATGTACTTAATCTAGTTGTTACACAAAACTTTTCTCAACTTCTTTTGATTAGACAAAAGAAAACCAGCGACATTGTCAAGTTCGTCATCTCTACATTATATATATTGGGCGTAGTGGTCTCTGCCTCTGAAAAGTCTCTTGATGCCTTAAGAATCATATACCTTCATGTAATACTTTATAATATTGTATGAGAGATATGATATATGTTCAAATTTGAGTGACAAGTCAGACGATAAAATAACTCCGGTCGTCGGATAATCCTTTTATGAAACCCCCAAAAGCCCAAGCTTAAGAACTGCGTTTTAACCACAGTGACCGATAACAGTTACGGATTCACATCACATCCGTATGTGGCCGGAAGAATAGCTCTTATCTACTCGCCATCGGAATCAGGGTTCGTCGACTCAGTGATCTATATCGGATCGATTCTTTCTTGATCGGGTACGATACACTCGAGTCTCTCAAAAATACACTGTGACTCAACCCGATTTGACTCGAGTCGGGACGATCCACACCGTATCAGATTTTCTCAAATATGATACGACACACCCGAGTCGACCCGAGTCGACAAATCATGAGCGGAATACAAGCCAAAAGAGGTCCAGTATCCACGAACCCAAAAAATAATGAGTAATGATTGCTATACACATTAGAGTGTCCGATAAATCTTATGTTACGTTTGGAACGGAGATGACCTCGACTCTTTTATAGAAAATCATTTTTTTCATATTCCTTGTAAAATGTTAGAGAATTTGTAATCATTTGAAATCTTGAGAAAAAAGTCACAAAAGATTGAGAGATTTAAAAAAATGTATGGTTCTCTCTCCTCCGAAGAATCAAATCTTCACAAAAGTCAAGACGCTAATATATTATTTGATAACGATTAAAACTTATTAAAAATTCTAATGATTAGAATTCTTGTGCATCTACAATGTACCCTAGTCTTTTATTGGATAATATGCTGAGACGAGAGACCAAAAAATAGCACGCTAGACTGAAAGATGAAGATTCTAATGAGATATTCATATTTTGACTTCAAAATATAAGTTTGGACTGAACTATACGTTTTCTTAGTTCGATGTTTTATTTTTCAACCCTATAATTTTTTTAATATTGTGTTTTATTTTTCGATTCGAACGGATGGAGTTACACTTCTGACAGATCACATGAGTATGTTAGTTTGAGACATATGCCTACTATTACTGTATTACATCGTCTCGTCACATGACCCAATAATAAAAAAAAGAAGTGGGTGTGTTTTGCGATTATACTGCACGGTCAAGGTGTGGTGCAGCAAGTATTACTGCCCACATAATCCGTCCGAGTAACAATAGCTCACCGGGTGCGCACATCCAACACCGCATGATTTCGGCCCCGTTGAGGGTCCCATCCGCCAGCACAGACTAACGACATGTTGAGTGCTGTGTTGCACACCCAGCGTGCATCGCGTGCCGTGTGTAGCACGTGTTACTCTAATAATACCGGCGATGACCTGGATTAGCTACCGCCCCTCCAAAATCTCCATCCACTCATTTAGTCGGGACTCCGAGGGTACAAAGCAATGGCAGGCTGGCAGGGGGGTAACATCAGCTCTCCTTAATTGGGAAGATCATCGGATATTTATCGGACAGGATACCACTGGCTGGCTCTATCCTTGTTTTTTCCTGTTTGAAATAAAGGTCTTTTCCTTATTATTTCTAATCTTTTAAAATTATCGGGAGTGGATACGAAAAGATTGAGTTATCGAATTTCTATTGACCAAGTTTGTTAGAATGTTATACGGATAAAAATTAACTTTGAAAACAACAGAAGCCTAGATGAGAGTGAAGAAAAAAACAGAGAAATAAAAACACCTCCACTCTTATCTTAAAATTATACAAATGCTGATCATTTTCTCATCCTCACTCTAAAAACCTAAAAAGGTTGTACCTCTATATTTCCCTTTAAGCTTCAAAAATAGACCAATGAGTTGGGCAAAGTTGAATCGTAGGTTGGAACCTGGCAAGGATAAATAAGTTTGAATCTTTGATCTGCTCCTGGTCAATGTTTAGGCCTACATATTATTATTATTATTATTATTTTCAATGGACAATGTTTCACCCTTTTATTCTAGGAAGCAGTGTACTCTTTCTAACCATAAAGCAATGCCCTTAATCTTTGAGCCCAAGACTTTTTGGTTGTAAACCAAAGGATCTACTACCCATGCATTTGTATCCTGGTTCAGGTATATCTAATTTGTTTGTAGATCTAACCTCATTAGGCACCAGAAAAGTATCAGTAAAATGGCGGCTCCACCGGCACTTGCTCTTGACATGATTGCTAGCCTGCATTTCCCAAGACAAGGATGGTTCACGAACATTAATCTTGGGAGACTGGCATTTGACTTGGGAAGGAACGTCAGCATCATGCACAAGCCCAACCTCGGGGCTATTAATTTGATCACCAGATTGTCATTAAACGCCAGTTAGAAATTCAACCTACAATCTTAACTTTGAACTCTGAAGAAATCAAAAGTTGTCGATTGATAAACAAATGCATTATGGTCATTCTGATCTTTCTTGTAGAGGCATGCTCCAAAAAATTTGTTTGCAAATCATCTGGGAAGTAAAGTCTAGCTCTCTAAAGGAACGATGCATATGTCTAAAATTGGTTGCTAATTTTCACTGCTCTAAAGATTTAAGTGACAGAGTGATAATGCATAATGCCAAAGCAACAACAATGTTGGCTTGTGGTATCATGAAAAATGAAAATGCAGCCCAATCATTGAAAGATTAGAACCAAAATGCGTCTAAAGGTGAACTATACATATTACATCAGTTGATAAGATACAATGGCCCACAACTATTTCATTGGAAATTCATGTTATAAGGTAAACACAATTAGACGCTATTAAAATGATAGCAATATATACACAAAAGTTACACCGACTTGGCTTAGCTCCTCTGCTCAAGAAGAACTTTTTCTACAATTCCACTATAATTAAGCAGTAGCATAGCATATGATAATGTGCAGAAACCTATGGTCATTGTCAATCATGGGAGGAATTTATATGGACTTAAGTAAATGGTAAGTACAAAAGCACAAGTAGTCTAGCCAATTGTCAATGCGCTCTATTGGATCTTCAGTGTCCTGACATTATAATGATGTCTATTAAGATAACTTCCTATACAGTGGCAACAGTGTCATGACCCGATCCAACCTCACGAGGTTTTGTCCACTTTGGACCAAATCTGCATAGTCTTGTCCCCAAAAAGGTGCCTCAAAAGTTATGGACACAAGCCTTATATATATCGCCTAGTAACTTTTTCTCATTTTTTTGATAGCGACTAATCCAATTCATTCCTAGCTCCACACTGGCATGCATTCACTCTCATGGTCAGGTAGCCCTTCCCTACAAGTAGCCCTCTCCCTCTACTCGACTGGCAACTAGGTCACTATAGGGCCACTAGCTTCCACCTAGTACATCCTTGAACCAGCCCACATCACACTTTTTTGGATCCACCTATGTTACTATACTATCACTGTAACACCCTCAAATATAGCTAAGTTGTACTCTATATCATCGAGATACCTTTTGAAGTATCGGCTCACTTCTTGTAAAGAACTCCGTAGTTAAGCGTTCATAATGGGGAGTAGTATTATAATGGGTGACCTCTCGGGAAGTCCCCTCATTCTAGAGCCGATCACTGTTAGAAAGGGACAAAACTGTTAGGCCGGTAGGTCAAAGCGGACAATATCTCGACGGTATAGAGTACGGGACGTGACAATCGCGACTTGATCCAACCCTTGTGAGGTATTGTCTGCATGTAGAGCTTACAACCTAATCCTCCTCTCGTAAGTTATAGATCCAAGCTTTACATATACAACTCAATAACTTTTCTCATTTTTTGATATGGAACTAATCTGGCTCATTCTTGCCTGAGCCCCTAGACATGATAGTAGCTGCACATTGTGGTAGCTCCACAATGACACACATTTGCTCCCACAATGAGGTAGCCCTCTCCTCTTGCCCGGCTCATGAGTTGGCCACTACAGACAGTGCCACGTATTATCAAATTCACAGGAGATATTCCATGATTCACTAGATCAAGAAAAGACTTCAAGTGTAAACAACAACTGTTACATAAAAAAAAAAGAAACCAAAATACATGAAACTATGGCTGGTTCGCATTAGATCTCTGTTTTTCATTTTTACACTTTTGATTTATATCCTATATCAAGTGGCAAGAATAGAAGATGGGACCTTCCTCGGAGAATTTCTTCGAAGGTAACTTGAAGACCCAAAGACAAAACAATAACTATTTTATCAATGAGAAATAAGAAAGAGGTTCAATGACGAAAGTCTATGCTGAAGATTTGACTAGACAAATGTGAATGATGTGAAATTTTGGCTTTTCATGAGATGAGTATGGTTCCACATACACAAGGATAACTACAGATAAAGGAACACAGAACAAAGACAAATTTATTATTAGGGACAAGAAGTTGATCAAGAGGAGGAGCTCAAGGTGACGCCTAGGTGACCAAGCGCTCTTAGGGGCCAAAGGTGCCAGCCAGACTTTCTGCGGCCCAAAGAGACAAGAGAGGAATCTGCTCAAGGCGATGCCTACATGACGAAGCAATCTTAGGGCCCAAGATGCCAGCCCACCTTTCTGCAGCCTAGAAAAGCAAGCAAGGAGCCTTATATATATATATATATATATAGAGAGAGAGAGAGAGAGAGAGAGAGAGAAGGGGCATCGATGACAGTGATGAAGCAGTAGTGGTTGCAAAGAGAACAGGGTAAGGAGTCGCCTTACCACTTTGACAACTATGAGTAGGACAGGGAATGCAGATGAATTCTTTGACAAGGAAACTGGTGTTAGGCAAATGACAGAATCCTAGGAAATGAGCTGAACTGAGCTTTTTGGAACTGCAAGATACACTGAATTGTGTAAGATATACTATTGAGGGATTTCTTGTGTTCAGATGTCATGCTTTCAACAGATTATATGGAATTTCTAATGCCTGCAGGAATCAGAGTGAATAGACATCTCTGTCCCATTGATTATTTTTTTAATAGATTTATTTTATCTTTTCTTGTTCATGTATATGTCTTTATAGCTCTGTTTTCACTGTTGGTGTCTTAAGTAAGGACAATGTTTTTATCGGATGTTTCACTTCTTTTCATTTAATACAAGCAGTGGTATTACCCACTTTCAAAAAAAAAGTAAGGACAATGTTTTTCTTCCTTTTTTTGTTTGTTACTCTACCGGTGTGGAAAAGATTAGAAATATCACTGCATGGAAAGAAGGAAACCAGTAAAATAGTGAGTATCCAGCAATCTCTCTGGGCCTTTAGCCGTAAACCATATGCCACCTCAGTCCCATAACTACTAATAATAAAAGCAATTTTAAAGTTATCTATCATCTCAAAATGGACGGTAAAGGGATAAAGATGAACAATACGCCATCACACATAGACAGCAGGACTGTAAAGTTGCCTCATGAAGCAAAGACAAGGGTTCCCAGGTTGAGGAAGCAGGGTTCTTAAGGTCAGGTTCCACATGACCCAATGGTTTACCCTACCTCAGAGCTACAGAGTCTAGGGAGGGTTAACTTTCCCAGCAATACCCTTGGTTTTTGCAGAGAGGCCAATTCCAGTTTAAACCCATGGCTTCCAGGTTAAAAAGGAGTAATGTCAACATTATACCAAGAGCCCTCTGCATTAAATGACTCACACAGGAACTTAAGTACCACTACCTTGTAGCACCATAACTAGTCAGATGGTCACTTGAATGTGCTCTTTATACTCTCTCCTTTAAACTTTTGGGGGTTGAAGGCTGGGATGTACCACCAATTTTACCAAGACAATAAAATTGAGATAGCACATCTGCAATCATCCCCCTTAACCTTGAGCACTAAAACACTCATTTATCATGCTTATGCTCCTTTTCCCATCCATCTGGCAAACTAGAAGTGTCACCATTCAAAACAGGGGCTACTTGACCAGTTATTGACAACCACTTGACTGACTCAGTTCCCCATTGTTCATTAACTTCCCATACTGCCACCAGTCTTACTATAGATATTTCAAAAGTTGCGACTTCACCGGGCATAAGAAACTCAGTTCAGCTTCTCTTCATATTTCCCAATAAAGAACCAAAAAAAGAAGAAAATAGAACAATGTGACTAGATCGTTTTTCTCAGCAGATAAGACTTGCCTACAAGACCACTAAAACATCGCGATATATTATCCCATAAAAATAATTATGCAGTACAATTCAACTACCATCTTACAAAGTGGCATGCCTTCGTATTTGTCCATATTCATCTCAGCCTGACAGTAAAATAAATATTAATGATTCAATTACCATATTTCCAGGTTCTCAAGGTTGTGGTATACATCACAAAGGATATGAAGAGGATAGAAGCTAGCCGTCATCAAGGCTCGGAGGTTCTTAGAGCCATTCAGGCTAGACAGAGTGTGAGTTGGGCAAAGTTGAATCGTAGGTTGGAACCTGCAAGGATAAATAAGTTTGAATATTTGATCTGCTCCTGGTCAATGTTTAGGCTTACATATTATTATTATTATTATTTTCAATGGACAATGTTTCACCCTTTTATTCTAGGAAGTAGTGTACTCTTTCTAACCATAAAGCAATGCCCTTAATCTTTGAGCCCAAGACTTTTTGGTTGTAAACCAAAGGATCTACTATCCATGCATTTGTATCCTGGTTCAGGTATATCTAATTTGTTTGTAGATCTAACCTCATTAGGCACCAGAAAAGTATCAGTAAAATGGTGGCTCCACTGGCACTTGCTCTTGACATGATTGATAGCCCGCATTTCCCAAGACAAGGATGGTTCATAAACATTACTCTTGGGAGAGTGGCATTTGACTTGGGAAGGAACGTCAGCATCATGCACAAGCCCAACCTCGGGGCTATTAATTTGATCACCAGATTGTCATTAAACGCCAATTAGAAATTCAACCTACTATCTTAACTTTGAACTCTGAAGAAATCAAAAGTTGTCGATTGATAAAAAAATGCATTATGGTCATTCTGATCTTTCTTGTAGAGGCATGCTCCAAAAAAATTGTTTGCAAATCATCTGGGAAGTAAAGTCTAGCTCTCTAAAGGAACGATGCATATGTCTAAAATTGGTTGCTAATTTTCACTGCTCTAAAGATTTAACTGACAGAGTGATAATGCATAATGCCAAAGCAACAACAATGTTGGCTTGTGGTATCATGAAAAATGAAAATGCAGCCCAATCATTGAAAGATTAGAGCCAAAATGCGTCTAAAGGTGAACTATACATATTACATCAGTTGATAAGATATAATGGCCCACAACTATTTCATTGGAAAATCATGTTATAAGGTAAACACAATTAGACGCTATCAAAATGATAGCAATATATACATAAAAGTTATACCTACTTGGCTTAGCTCCTCTGCTCAAGAACAACTTTTTTCTACAATTCCACTATTATTAAGCAGTAGCATAGCATATGATTATGTGCAGAAACCTATGGTCATTGTCAATCATGGGAGGAATTTATATGGACTTAAGTAAATGGTAAGTACAAAAGCACAAGTAGTCTAGCCAATTGTCAATGCACTTTATTGGATCTTCAGTGTCCTGACATTATAATGATGTCCATTAAGATAACTTCCTATACAGTGGCAACAGTGTCATGACCCGATCCAACCTCACGAGGTTTTGTCCACTTTGGACCAAATCTGCATAGTCTTGTCCCCAAAAAGGTGCCTCAAAAGTTATGGACACAAGCCTTATATATATCGCCTAGTAACTTTTTCTCATTTTTTTGATAGCGACTAATCCAATTCATTCCTAGCTCCACACTGGCATGCATTCACTCTCATGGTCAGGTAGCCCTTCCCTACAAGTAGCCCTCTCCCTCTACTCGACTGGCAACTAGGTCACTATAGGGCCACTAGCTTCCACCTAGTACATCCTTGAACCAGCCCACATCACACTTTTTTGGATCCACCTATGTTACTATACTATCACTGTAACACCCTCAAATATAGCTAAGTTGTACTCTATATCATCGAGATACCTTTTGAAGTATCGGCTCACTTCTTGTAAAGAACTCCGTAGTTAAGCGTTCATAATGGGGAGTAGTATTACAATGGGTGACCTCTCGGGAAGTCCCCTCATTCTAGAGCCGATCACTGTTAGAAAGGGACAAAACTGTAAGGCCGGTAGGTCAAAGCGGACAATATCTCGACGGTATAGAGTACGGGACGTGACAATCGCGACTTGATCCAACCCTTGTGAGGTATTGTCTGCATGTAGAGCTTACAACCTAATCCTCCTCTCGTAAGTTATAGATCCAAGCTTTACATATACAACTCAATAACTTTTCTCATTTTTTGATATGGAACTAATCTGGCTCATTCTTGCCTGAGCCCCTAGACATGATAGTAGCTGCACATTGTGGTAGCTCCACAATGACACACATTTGCTCCCACAATGAGGTAGCCCTCTCCTCTTGCCCGGCTCATGAGTTGGCCACTACAGACAGTGCCACGTATTATCAAATTCACAGGAGATATTCCATGATTCACTAGATCAAGAAAAGACTTCAAGTGTAAACAACAACTGTTACATAAAAAAAAAAGAAACCAAAATACATGAAACTATGGCTGGTTCGCATTAGATCTCTGTTTTTCATTTTTACACTTTTGATTTATATCCTATATCAAGTGGCAAGAATAGAAGATGGGACCTTCCTCGGAGAATTTCTTCGAAGGTAACTTGAAGACCCAAAGACAAAACAATAACTATTTTATCAATGAGAAATAAGAAAGAGGTTCAATGACGAAAGTCTATGCTGAAGATTTGACTAGACAAATGTGAATGATGTGAAATTTTGGCTTTTCATGAGATGAGTATGGTTCCACATACACAAGGATAACTACAGAGAAAGGAACACAGAACAAAGACAAATTTATTATTAGGGACAAGAAGTTGATCAAGAGGAGGAGCTCAAGGTGACGCCTAGGTGACCAAGCGCTCTTAGGGGCCAAAGGTGCCAGCCAGACTTTCTGCGGCCCAAAGAGACAAGAGAGGAATCTGCTCAAGGCGATGCCTACATGACGAAGCAATCTTAGGGCCCAAGATGCCAGCCCACCTTTCTGCAGCCTAGAAAAGCAAGCAAGGAGCCTTATATATATATATATATATATATATATATATATATATATATATATATAGAGAGAGAGAGAGAGAGAGAGAGAAGGGGCATCGATGACAGTGACGAAGCAGTAGTGGTTGCAAAGAGAACAGGGTAAGGAGTCGCCTTACCACTTTGACAACTATGAGTAGGACAGGGAATGCAGATGAATTCTTTGACAAGGAAACTGGTGTTAGGCAAATGACAGAATCCTAGGAAATGAGCTGAACTGAGCTTTTTGGAACTGCAAGATACACTGAATTGTGTAAGATATACTATTGAGGGATTTCTTGTGTTCAGATGTCATGCTTTCAACAGATTATATGGAATTTCTAATGCCTGCAGGAATCAGAGTGAATAGACATCTCTGTCCCATTGATTATTTTTTTAATAGATTTATTTTATCTTTTCTTGTTCATGTATATGTCTTTATAGCTCTGTTTTCACTGTTGGTGTCTTAAGTAAGGACAATGTTTTTATCGGATGTTTCACTTCTTTTCATTTAATACAAGCAGTGGTATTACCCACTTTCAAAAAAAAAGTAAGGACAATGTTTTTCTTCCTTTTTTTGTTTGTTACTCTACCGGTGTGGAAAAGATTAGAAATATCACTGCATGGAAAGAAGGAAACCAGTAAAATAGTGAGTATCCAGCAATCTCTCTGGGCCTTTAGCCGTAAACCATATGCCACCTCAGTCCCATAACTACTAATAATAAAAGCAATTTTAAAGTTATCTATCATCTCAAAATGGACGGTAAAGGGATAAAGATGAACAATACGCCATCACACATAGACAGCAGGACTGTAAAGTTGCCTCATGAAGCAAAGACAAGGGTTCCCAGGTTGAGGAAGCAGGGTTCTTAAGGTCAGGTTCCACATGACCCAATGGTTTACCCTACCTCAGAGCTACAGAGTCTAGGGAGGGTTAACTTTCCCAGCAATACCCTTGGTTTTTGCAGAGAGGCCAATTCCAGTTTAAACCCATGGCTTCCAGGTTAAAAAGGAGTAATGTCAACATTATACCAAGAGCCCTCTGCATTAAATGACTCACACAGGAACTTAAGTACCACTACCTTGTAGCACCATAACTAGTCAGATGGTCACTTGAATGTGCTCTTTATACTCTCTCCTTTAAACTTTTGGGGGTTGAAGGCTGGGATGTACCACCAATTTTACCAAGACAATAAAATTGAGATAGCACATCTGCAATCATCCCCCTTAACCTTGAGCACTAAAACACTCATTTATCATGCTTATGCTCCTTTTCCCATCCATCTGGCAAACTAGAAGTGTCACCATTCAAAACAGGGGCTACTTGACCAGTTATTGACAACCACTTGACTGACTCAGTTCCCCATTGTTCATTAACTTCCCATACTGCCACCAGTCTTACTATAGAGGCCTCCATGTTCCAGTCTTACCATAGAGGACTGTATTGAACATGGATCATGTGTTCCAGTCCTACTATAGAGGCCTCCATGTTCGTTGCCTAAAATCATGTTAATTATATTACAACGCTTGGCTCCACTTGTCTATACACCACTATATACAGAAGCTGGGAGGATATGGTTAATAATAACGAAGAGGGACAGCTAATGCCTCAACTGAAAGCAGAAAAGCTGTACAGTAATATCAGGGTTACCCTGCATTTACTACAATGCCACCAAAGGAAGCCCTTATTTCTTGTCTATCTTCCTCATTCACTCTCACCGTTTAGTAACTGCAGCAAGGTAACCTCATTTTCTCTTCTGTATATTGCCCTTCATGTCCCCTTCCCTGGCTACCACAACAATGCTTCATTTCACACCCTTCCTATTAAGGAATTCAGATATCAATTCTTGCACTTGTTGTAAACTCAGATGTGAATTGAATGTCTCGCAAAGCGACCTCACCTCCTTCCTAATGTATGCAGATCTATTGTAAGTTTAATTTTCAAGTCTACAGCTAAAAGTTGAACTGTCTTACCAAAAGCTTTTGGACAATAGGTAAAGGTGTGCTCTAGACAATCACCCAATATAATAGTATTAGGGTCGTCCATCAAAAGCCATCTAAATTGATTTTTGCATGTTTTGAAGTCTGTTTTGGATGGTCAACTTTTCAAAACAGGTATGCACCCCCTACCAAGAAGCTGCACACAGACACTGTGAGCAAAAATGTGGCATAAGTCATCTTAGAAGCAATTGGATTTCGCCTGCATCCCTTCCCCATCTCCCTTTCCAAGCAGCCCGTCAAAACTTCTCTAAGTGTTTACATAAAGGTTTAGCAATGGCCATGGCATTTACTTCATGTCCTTTTTTATCATGCACCATCCTTGTCAACTTTGTAACCCAAAAGCCAAATGGCAAAACTTTTGACATTTTGCTGACCCCTACAGATCATGCATTACTTTGCTCCAGCACAAGAAACTGAGAGAAGTTAAATATTGTGCATCAATAAGTGTCTATTCTCAGGTACACTGCACAAACAGAATGGGTCATGTAGCTATTGAAATGCCGCATGATTTCAACTAGAAGAAAAAGAATAAGACATAAGTTAAAAAGTCACCAGATGAACTAGAACATATTACCTGAAAATTGACTTGGATGGCAATAAAAGTCCCAGGTAACAAGCTAAATGAGCACACTTATTTGAACCTTGGGTCAGGTTGCATGTTTTTATTTGAACCTTGGGTCAGGTTGCATGTTAGATTTGAACCTTGGGTCAGGTTGCATGTTATTGATCATATCAAGTGTCATATACTAACAAGTAGAACAAGCACTATCCAGAAGAAAGGCCAAAACAGAAAGGCATAAATAAAATGTCTGAACCTTCAATAAAAAATCTTATTTTGATTGACAAATGAAGACATCCTATCTAGATTGGAATAAGTCGAACAATGAAGATGGGCATAGATAAACAAGAAGTCGTTGCATGTTAGAAAGGCAAAATAGAAACTAGAATGCAAGTAAAACAAGGGGTAAATTGTGAGAATCAGACTCACCCATTCCCCCGGGCAAAGAGACCTATAGTATCTAGCAAACTTTTCACACTCTATGGACTCTTCTCCTTTGGCTGCCAAGCACCTAGATGACAATAAATGAGTTAAACATCAAATAGCAAACAATGTATATCAAAATAGTTAACAGCCAAGAAGTTCTACTTGTGATATTCAATGTAGCGTGTGAAGCAGTGTCTTGTTTGATTTGTTGTAGGGAAGCGGAAATCAGCTGGTGCAGTTTTTAACTTGATCTGATGAACAAACAAGGATGTAAATAAGAGGCTCCGGATGAACAGGGAGGACTAGCCATCAGAAGAGGCGAACCCAGATTATCTTCTGGAAACAACAATGAACAAAGAACAATTTTAAAGCTGAAGAGGACAGGATAGTTACAAACGATGTTCAAAGGATCAAATGAAAAAATACCAAAAGGTAGAATTTATGCGACAACGTTATGCTTTTAGGCATATGACACAAGACAATATTCAAACAAAAAAATTGAAACAACTTCAGAAGATTACAAAGACAGCAACATCTGACAACCCACACGTAAATTCATCAGAGACTAGTAGACTCTTCAGATTCATTCAACAATCTTTTTTCCTAAATGAAATTACACTAAAACTTGATTAATAAACATTAGGTAGGTGATGGGGGATGACACCACATTCAGAAAAGCCGCACAAGGAAGCTATATTTTCTGTTCTATTTTTTAAATTCCAATAAACTGGTGGCGACACCGAGTTCTAACCATATGACGAGTTCTCTGTGCGATGAAAACTGCAAACCTTAAATGCGTTATGACAAACCACGTGTCTCTTTCATGGAAACAAGATTCTAGTGGCGTCTATTACAGGCTTACAAAACTCGTAGAAAGTTCAAAGTCCCCATTTTCATGCCTATTGCTACTTCAAAGGTCAATCATGGCAAAAGATGTGGGATCAATTCTTAGCTCCCGCTGCCACTAATTCACTGTTTCATCTGCTTTCTATTAAAGTATTAAGTACAGTAACATCGCATCTTTCTCAAAGTCGTTTTTTTTTCAATCCGGATCTTCTGAAAGCAAACAACTAGAAACTGTTGCAAAAAACATTCCACAAAAATTTTATCTTGTCAACGTGGAATGATCATGATGGTATATAAACAGTGTAAGGGACTTCAAAGCCATAAACGTAACATTTATCGATTTTGCGTTCTCCAATACCATAATCACGGAAGATCCCAACAGAACAGACATTCGGGTAGACACACAAGCCCTCATCGTCAGAAAGATGCATCTCGAGATGGGCATCTTATAGCAAAAAACGAGCAGGAACAACCAGAATAATAGAAGTAAATAATGGAGATCTACAGTATACAAGAGGACGAATCCCGCCCAATCCATGCCAAAACAGCAAAGTACCGAGTGTTCGAAAACGCGAAAAAGCATGCCTATACACGCCGAGAACCATGACAGATAGGGAAGGACGGAGGAAAGAGATCGGGGTTCTGGCCGCTTACCTCCGCCATTGACAATATCGGCCTCTCTCTCTCTCTCTCTCTCTCTCTCTCTCTCCCCGGTTTTGAGGAAACGAAGCAGGAAACTGTTTTAATAGGTAAGTTAAACTGTTAAAAGTGGAGGTGGGAAAATATGATGCAGCTGATTTGAACCCACGACCTCGTGCAAAGTGGAGTGAACTACAAAGCGAGTCAGGCTCGGTTGAAGCCTGAAACTGTTGGTGGCCAACGTTTTAAACTTCATAGGATTTTTAGTTGTAAGTCTTTAATTTTTTAAAAAAATAGAAAAAAAGTCGTGCAATCCATTTATTTATAGTCAAAAAAACCTCATATCTTCTAATCCTCTGTCAAGAGCTTATCATGTTACCAGCCGTTCAAGATAACAAATATTTCAGGGTATATTTCTTCCATGGGTAACTGTGGCACTTTCTATGCTCAAACTATCCTTCCTTTACCCCTTCCCTTTTGTGAGCCATGTAGGATCCATCTGAACCATCTCACACGGTGGCGGCCTACAACAGGTGCAGACGCGAAACAACACCCCCTCCGACGGTGGCGACGACTAGCAACACCTTGCTGAGCGACAGCGACGGCGATGACAACGGACTCCTAGTTCGGCATCAACAACCGGCACATTGTATGGAGAGGTAAAGAGCATACAGCACTGGGCATAGCGATAACCATCATAGACCCCATCTTTCTCTCCCTTACAAACCTTCTCTCTCAATTGCTGCGTGAACTCTGCTTCCCCTAATCTCCAAAACTCCTTTTGCAGCGCACCTCGTACAAGCGCACCTCACCTTTGGCCCGGAGCAATGTCTCAAATGATACGACCTTAACTTGCACACAAAGTGTTTGGTCTTGTGTCAATATGAACTAACTCTTCACAGACGTTTTTTTTGTTTGACAATCTTCGAATGCTAGCGGCAATGCATAAGGTGGAGTTTTCCTCCGCACCCTACCACTGTAATGCTTTTGCAAGAAGGGTTTATGCTTAGTTTTCACTTTGTTCAGAATATATTTTTTCACAAATTTATTATTTTAAATTATGATAAAATAAATATATAAATAATTATTCATCCTAGTTTTGTTAAATCAATTTATAAGTTTAACGAAATTTAGGTCTCCATAAATTTAAATCAAGAGTAATTAAATATCGAGGATGAAATTAACTAAATCAATTTGAATATCATTTTAGTAAACAAAAAGACTAAGTGTTAGACGATACATCGACTAATCAGACTCAACATAGACGATATTTAATCTAATGAGCAAAACAAAAAGAAGCTAATTTAGATGCTCTTTTGTCTAAATCTCCAGGATGGATAAAAGGTTAGACGATACATGGTCTAACGTAACTAAGATAGATGGAAAATTAGACAATACATCACCTAAGTGAAAGTAAGTAGACGATACTCCGTCTAAGAGCGTAAACCAGCATTAGACAATCTTCGTCTAAGAGAGTAAACTAATATTAGACGTGTTGGGTCCCGTGAGGTGTAAACGGATCTAGAAGGGGGGGTTGAATAGATCCTATCAGAAACTTTGGCCTATTTAAAAACTCTTAGCTAGCGGAAGCTTAAACCACTCTTATAAAGTGAATAAATCACTTAGTCACAATGCACAGCGGAATTAAGTAGAGTGGCTCAAATGAAAAGACTTGAACTACAAGCTATGAAATGTCCACACTTCTTTAAGTGAATTACAAAGCATAACACATAGATGAACATACAATAACTTGCAACAACAGTGTGTGTGTGTGTGTATGCTATGTTGATCACTCAAAGTGCATATGTGTGTGAGCAATATAACCAAGTGTGGAAGCACACGAACCTGCGAATGGGGTTAGAAGATATAGATCAATCACACACAATAAACAACCCACAACACATGGATTTTTAAGGTGGTTCAGTTGCAACCCCGCAACCTACGTCCACCCCTCACCAAAACCCAGTGAGGCTTCCTTGCTGGCTCACAGCTTGACCCGGGGACACGCCCCAAACCACAGAACAGAGAAGACTCTCTTTCTGTCTTCCTACACATAAAGCCGGCAGGGACGGCTACACCGCAGATCGGAGAACTCCCGATTGCCTTCCTACTAACCACCTGGTAGGGACGTCAACCGCAAATTGGAACACCCTCCAATTGCCTTCCTACTAACCACCGGTAGGGACGAATCACAACTTCAATGTTTAACAGTATTGAAAGTAAAACAGATGTGAAGGAATTAAAACAAGAGATTGAGTAAGAAGGAATTGGCCCTTGTATCAATATGCTTTGTTGATCAACAGCAGGGATCTCTTCTTCTTGCAAATCAATCTTCTTGTAATCACCCTTGAATGGATGATTGTTCTTCACGGAGTACTGTTCATGTGAACAGTAACTGTTCTTCCAATCCTCCTCTTTTGATCTTCCTTTTGATCTCTTTGAAAGGATGAAGAAGTGAATAGATGCTACCTTGATCCTTGCTTCCTTCTTCACAGATCTTGGAAGATGATCTCTTTGATATGAACTTTGAATACCTTGGATTGGATGAAGATGTTCTTCACGGAATACTGTTCACGTGAACAGTAACTCTTCCTTCAATCTCCTCTTTTGATCTTCTCTTTGTATCTTCTTGAAGTGGATGAAGAGAGTAATTGATTCTACCTTGAATATTATTTCTTCAACAGCTTCTAGGAGTTTGAATGCTTCAGAAATCACCTTGGATGAATCGGAATGATGTAGATGATTTCTCTTGAAGATCTTGAATGAAACTAGCTTCCTTAGATCACCTTGATAGCCTAGCTTGCATCTGATCTTCCTTGAAGGTTGTTTGCCTTGATTTGAGCTTGAATCAACCTTGCTTGGATGAAGAACTTCTTCACGAAGTACTGTTCACGTGAACAGTACTTCGTCCCCTTTAGATCTTCAATTAAGCATATGGAAGCCCCCTTGAAGCATTAGATTTTCCATCCCCTCAAGTGTTGGTTTTATAACCCTTGAATGGTCCATAGATGCCCCCTAGACCAGATCCACAAATCATGGAAGATTAGGTAAGATTTGATTAAACAAATCCATGGAAAGGGGCTAGCCACGAGGTGGATTTCGAAGTCAAACAAGGCTGCTTCGGGGCTGGCGATCGACCGGCAGCTTCTGGCGGTCGACCGCCACTGTAAAAGGCTGTAGACGAGTGGCCCCTGGGAATTCCGGTCAACCGCCACTGGCTGGCGGTCGACCGGCAGCAGGCAGACCTGTAGCCGGGGGATCCCTGGCTGGGGCGGTCGACCGCCCCTGTGCTGGCGGTCGACCGCCAGCTGGGCAGACCCCCAGTTCAGCCGGGTCAGTCCATTAACCTTTTTAGCTCCGTTGCTTGACTCCTTTAGCATCCCATTCATGTCTATAGCATCAACCTTGACTGTCTTGTAGATTTGATTATAGAGTATTCAATCAAATTTTTGTTCCGGGGGCTCCGCCCCCGGAAACCCCCGCAAGGGGCGCTGCCCCCTTGACCCCCGCGACCTGACCGGGCAGGTCGATCCCCGCGACCTGACAGCGCAGGTCGATCCGCGTGCGAGGGCGCAACATTGAGCTTTCATATTTGCCTTGAGCTTTCACATTTGCATTGACCTTTGACATTTGCATTGAGCTTTCACGTTTGCCTTGAGCTTTGACATTTGCATTGAGCTTTCACGTTTGCCTTGAGCTTTCACATTTGCATTGAGCTTTGACATTTGCATTGAGCTTTCACGTTTGCCTTGAGCTTTGACATTTGCATTGAGCTTTCACGTTTGCCTTGAGCTTTCACATTTGCCAATTCCACTTCATTCCTTGGATTATCTTGTAGCATGCTATCGAGAAGTTGCACCGACCTTGAATCATCCATAAGGTGAGACATGCACTGACCATATGAAGAATATGCAATGACCTTATGTGGGATGCTATTCAGCTTGATTTCTGTGCTGGAAACATGCTATATTTTCATGCATCCAATATTGTCATATGCCTTGATATCTGTCAATTCAGTTGTCTAGATGGGTGTGCCATTCTTGAGCTTTTATACTGGAAGTATAATGACCTGCAATGTATGAATATTAACATTATCAAATGCAGGTATAGTTCATTAATGACTAAAGAGGCAGACATCATCAAAACCAACTAAAGAGGCAGACATCATCAAAACCATAAAAGGATTAATCATGTTGCACACATGTTCAACATTCTCCCCTTTGTTCAACAGATACATCGTCTAATCAGACTCAACATAGACGATATTTAGTCTAATGAGCAAAACGACAAGAAGTTAATTTAGATGATCTTTCGTCTAAATCTCCAGGATAGATAAAAGGTTAGACGATACATCGTCTAACGTAACTAAGATAGATGGAAGATTAGATGATACAGTGCCTAACTGCAAGTAGATAGATGATACTCTGTCTAAGAGCGTAAACCAACATTAGACGATCTTCGTCTAAGAGGGTAAAACAATATTAGACGATACTTCTTCTAAGTCTCAAGTTAGAAGGAACATTAAATGATACATTGTCTAAGATAGGAAGGATAGACGATGTGAGGACTAATAGATGAAACTCTGTCTAATATGAAAATGACAAAAGTTGATATAGATGAAACTTCGTCAAATCCAAATAAGGTGAAGCAATAGACGATACTTCATCTAATCCAGATTAACTAAAGCAAAAGATGATACTTTGTCTAATCTAGATTAGTTGAAATAATAGACGATACTTCGTCTAAAGACTCTACAATAGATGAAGCAATAGATGATACTTCGTCTATCTAAGAATACGATAAAAAGTAAGGATAAATATTATTTCATCTAATATAAAAGACAAATATAGGTTGATTAGACGAATAGGTAGATGATACTTCGTCTACTCTCACGAAAAAGCTAAAATCCATGACGTCTTACTTTAATCTCCTATTTAAATAGGCGATATATTTTACATTTTTGACCTTGTCAAATATATACATATATATGTTTATGTTGACTATGCTAAATGAAAAATTATATAGTGAAGTGCCTACACAACACTTAAACTCTACAGCGTCGTACACGTAAATTATACACATATTATTTAAAACCTTCTTGATAGCCTTTTTCTGGTAGAATAACAAACACCGTTTGACATATGTATATAAGGCGTTCAATAGTCAACTCAACAAATACGATCACATTAAATACATGATATCTGTTAGGGATACTATTTCATCCTCATGATGTATAAAATACTTTACACAATCTTTTTGAGCATTACTCAATACCGTGAGATATAATTTTATATGTGAAACTTGTATTACGTTTTGCATGCTTTATTGACACTGGCACTTGCAATTTGAATATGTTTACTTTATCTCACATCTTTGTATGGGAAAAATATTTTTAACATCATTTTAGAACATACAAAACGATGACAGCCAGAGATAACTTGCACAAAAGAAGAAAAAGCAAAAGACAAATAAATCTCCAGTAGCAGAAGATCTAATTCACCTATTGTCTTGAGAATGAAGTACACACACTCACAAAGGAGGTGAAAGGTTAACAGTCAATCAGATCATTCGAATGTTGCGACTAGGATTCGACTGTTTGAAGGTAAATATATCTAACGAATGCAATGAAGCCTGAAGCTATAAATGATTTGGGATTCAAGAAGAACGGTGTAGAGAGCACTTCGAAAAGCTCAACGATATATCATCTTCAGGCATCTTCCTACAATCAAAGCGATCATTGAGCACAAGCTTCCTGAGCATTTAAGTCAATGGGAGACTTCACCATGCTAAAAACATCATCTTTGAAACCTCTCATTACAAAAGTATTCAAGAGGAGGAATATGCACTTCCACGGCATGCACTCCTACCTTCTTCCTCCTTTGTATGTCTATCAGTTTATTTATTTTCTTTGTGCATTGTAAATTCCACTGTCTTCTTATTAAGGAGCACATCTGTGAGAACATAAATCTGAACTGACATTGTATAGAGCATTAGTTACTCTGGGCTAACCATCATTGGGCGTGCTAGGTTAGTTCGTTGATACTGTGAAAATCAACTAGGTGACTAGTTCTTGGAAAGCAAGCATGTGCGAAACTATTAGAAAAACTAAGTCACTGCGATGATTGTTGATTCAATGTGACCATAAGAACAGCTGGGTTGCTAGTCTTGGAAACTAGTTGTAAGATTCGCTGAGACCTAGTAAGATCAGTTGGGGAGTTAGGCTCGGGAAAATTAGCCGATGTAACCTTGATTTATAAAGTTAGTAAAAGCCTTTGTAGGTTGTAAAGGAACTGGACGTAAGTCTGTCAAGCAGGATAGACCGAACCAATATAAAAATCTTTGTGCCTCTGAGATTGCTTGCGTTTCTAAGTTTTTTATTTCTGTTGTGTTTAAATGACTCAATCGTTTAAATTTTTAATATGCTATAATTTTATTAGGCACACCTATCACCCCCCTATAGGGTGTGCCTGGCTCTTAACATACTTCCCAACGTCAAAGATCAAGACAAAAATATTTCTATGAACGTCCAAATGCTAATAATCCACACGAGGATTGCGATTTTTTTGAGTTGGTTAATGTAACACCCTGATTCCAGAAAGTCTAAGAATATATTATGTTTTTCATGATAAATAAAGATCTCAATAAGTCATCTCATTTAGTGAATTTGAGCTTGTTAAGCATAATTTGTAATTTTAAATGAGTAGTCTATTATTTATAATTTTATAGGAATGTCTAAATGAGGTGAAATTAGATTCATTGGAAGGATAGCTCAATTATCTACAACTTTCATTGAACACTTTTTGAGATTCTATCATTTACAAGTCAAAAATATCAAATAACAAAGTGCAATGTTAGATAGTAATTTTGGACTTTAAATAGTTAGATGAAGCATAAAAATAGATGAAATATCATCTAAATTGGACAGCTAGATGAAATATCGTCTAAATAAGAAAAGAGTTAGATGAAGCATCATCTAAATAGGAAAAGAGTTAAATGATGTGTCGTCTAAGTGAGGAAAGAGTTAGAATAAGCATCATCTAAATAGGAAAGAAGTTATATGAAACATCGTCTAAGTCGAAAACGAGTTAGATGAAGTATCATCTAAGTGAAGAATGAGTTAGATGATATATTAAAGAGGTAGACGATATATTAAATGATTAAGTGATATATTGAAGAGATATACGATATATTGAAGGATTAAATTATATATTGAAGAGATATATTATATATTAATGATAAATTAGATAGAGTAACGATATATTGACGATAAATTGAAGAAATAGATAATACAAAAGATAAGTAATAAAAGATAGATGATAGTTAACTGTCAGAATAAGATTAAGGACTTTAAATTATAAAACTATCCTTATTAAGATTAATTACACATAGAAATATCAAAATGGGTGGACATTAGGTTCATTGGAAAGATAATCTAATTATCTTTAAATTGTCGGTGAGTCGATGGCCGATGTCACCATTCACTATGCACGGGATTGTGAAAACCCTAGGTCATCGAATGATGATAAAATGGGGTAGAATGCCCACTCATAGGCTCACCCACGGGTTAAAGGGGGGGTTGACAGAAGGGGGCATTATCGTCGGTTCTTATTTGTGAGTTAAGATGAACAATGGTTAGGTTAGCTTAATCAGATTTGCCCACACGGTGATAGACGGCATGGACTTTTTTATCTAACGGCTAAGATTTTGAGAGTTTTTGGCTAAACAGATAAATTGCATAATTTTTTTCCTAATTTTGAAAGAATTTAGGGGCTTAAAGTTAAAAATCCCTTTAAACTTTGACTTCTCCTCTTATAAAGCTTTTTCATATTTGTTTAGTCCCTTTTAATGAAATTGACTTTTGCGAAAACTTCCTACCATCTGTTCATGTTTATTTGGTGATAATTTTAATAAATTCTATTTAAAAATATTTAAGAGTGTAGAACATTTCAAGTGTTATTCCCAATTTAATGATATTTTCAATTTTCAACTACTGTATTCTTTTATATTTATAGATTAGCTCATTCAACGTAGATATTCATTTATAACTCCTCAAATCCCAAATTATTTAGCAAAATATCTCATAATATTATGAACAAGTCCCTTACTTATTTACGAAAAAAAATCATGAAAAGGTGTTTATCAAATAAATGTATTTTGGGGGGGCTTATAATTGGATATTAGAGGAGCAAATCCATGATATGAAAGATTGTAGAATTGAAATTTAAATTTTTAATAAATTTATTAAATAAATTGATATTTGGGGATGTTATATGTTAAGAGCCAAATTGAAATTTTTGGTCTAAAATAAGATCATTTGTAGGACTCAAAATTCGAAAAGAAAGAATCAAACAATCATCAAGAATCTGCTTGACACCTGGCATGATTTCAAGCATCGGAACACTCCTCCTTTATTAAACATTCATTAATTCATTTGGTTTTCGTGAAACTAGAAAATTCTAGCCATTGCAGACGAAAGTGGTGCCCTTTACAAAATCTCAAAATCTATTAACAATAAATTTTGATACCTCATACATTATGGCAATATGAATTCATATGTTCATATCATTTTTATTCGTAGTACTCACTTCTCAACCAAAATGCACAAAGACAATACAGATTTAGGAAAATCTTGTTCTGGTTGTCTTTGAGAGTTAAAATCACATTACCAATTATTTAAAAAAAATAGTGGTCTTTTTAAAAAAATTTACCTTCACCAACTTTTGAGAAAAATCTCCACCTTCCCCATCTCTCTCTCTCTCTCTCTCTCTCTCTCTCTCTCTCTCTCTCTCTCTCTCTCTCTCTCTCACACACACACACACACACACACACACAGTCAATGCTGACCCATCCGATGATGCTTACCTCTGTCTGCAGATTGCAATTTTAATTTCACAAGAATCTGCATAGCATTCACGAATGACATGCTCTCTTCTCATCTCAGTACAGCAATCCAATTACTACAGATAAGCAACCCTTTGATGCCGGGTCCCCATAAGAGAGAATTTTCTCAGACCGTGAAAGTGGTTTCCACTCCTTCAAGGCACAAAGTTGCTTTGACAGTAAAGACCTACCCTGGACGGGGAAATCCAAACTGGCCGATCCTGTTGCATCGTAGTTCTTCTTACTGTATTAGCTTATGTGCCATCATTATTGCCGAAACTACCCTCTGCAGAAGGTGTAATACAGAGTAATAAGAATAACTACTGCTGTCTGAGGCCCTTGAACTTGAAGGCCACTCCAAAAGTCCCAGGTATCAACAATAGAAACCCTTTAAATTTAAGTGACAGAGAGGATAATTTTGTCCCCAAAAGTCTACATTTTGTGGCTTCTGTAACCAATCAGGCTAACAAAAGTAGACTCTGAAATGCCTCATTTAACCTGAACAGTTCAATTCCGAGGCTCATGTCATGCATTCCTTTCATAACCAGTACACTTCGGACTGTGATTGTGCACTGCACTACAAGTTTTCATTTTTCACATAAACACTATGTTCAAAATTTCAAATGACTCTGCATTCTTATGCATACAGTTTATTTTGCATCAATATCATGGGTTGCACTTACGGATGTTATATAGTTAGGACATTGAAATTTGAGGTGTCGACAAAGATGCGTAATTTCTCAAATCACCAAATTCTATGCAAATTTTTTTTTTTCATGATTCTACATAATGTCACAATCAAAGTTGTAGGATCGAACTAAATACAACCACTCCAGTTTTTCCAACATTTTAAGATGCTAGACAAGCAATCTGCCAGGATCAAATTGGAAGCAACAGTATCCATGGAAGAGATGATCAATTCTGCAGGCATCCACCTCCAGGGAAAGTAGCTAGTTTTCGGGCTACCCATAAAATAGACCAACAAAGCGAATCAATACTGCAAAGCCCACACTCCAGAAGATGTGTTGAAAAGTGAAAACACAGAAAACCATGAACAGGTGACCAAAATATTGCTCACACTGAAACAATTCGCAGAAAAGAATGCATACATTGCACAAGTAAGACATGAGAAATCCGCAAGGCTTTTCCCTCTTCACATTCAGAGGATTTCTTATGTGCCAAACTTCAAAACAGCAAGGTAGAAGGAGGCCTCATCGGCGAACTCGGTTATCTGGAACGAATGGTCGGCTGCTGCCTTCTCTAAGCTCAGTTTGTCAGGTAGTTCACTGGTTACCATGTCAGGGTGCTGCTGCCGATGGACTCGTTCCACGGCTTCCCTCCCCTCGTCACAGCTGATCACCACTCTCGCACCTACAGAATTTGAAACTACCATCAGAACTTGAGTGACATATCAAACATCTAGTGACATATGGCACTCCGGTGCTCACGATTCCACATTTTGGGCAAAGAAAGCTAAGTTTTTATGGGGTTTATCCCATATACCTGGAGAGCACCGACTTGCCAACGACCCCAAGAGCCCGTCCAAAGGAACACCCATCGCGGGGAAGTAGCAAACGAACACGGCATCCAACGAAGAGAACCTCTCCGGGACCGCCTCCACCCCGCCCTGCCAGCACCTCACCGCGTCGTGCCTCTCCTTGATCTCCGCCAGCACCAGGAGGGACTCGTGGGTCGCCAGGACCAGCTCGCAGGGCGCTGTGTCCACCAGGCGGTCCATGAACCCGACGGTCGGGAGGCACGCCAGGACCCTGGACTTCTCCCCGACCTCGGCGGCGGCGATCGCCCGGTCGGCCTTGCGGGCGCGGTCGCGGTCGGCGGGGTCGACGTCGAGGAAGGACCAGTCCTTCTCGACCAGGTCCTCGAAGTGGATGGCAGAGATGGCGGGAAGACGGGAGGAGCCATGGGCGGATGGCGAGGGGGTTTTAAGCGGATACCAGTGGGGTTTGGAGAGGAATAAGAGGCGCGGAGGCGGGGGGTGCCGGGCGCCTGCGGCCGGCGCCATGGAGGAAGCTAGGGCCATGGCGGAGGCTAGGGCTCGAGGAAGGAGGGAGGAGGGAGAGGAGACGGCCATGGCGGAAGTGCTCTGCTTGTGCTCTCGGAGATCGTTTTCCGGCACCGACGCGATAGGAAGTAGAAATCTGTAACACCGCGAGGGCCAGCTTGCTCTTTTAGCATTATTCCGAAAGGACTTTTCCGTGCCGGACGCCTCGACAGAAGGACTTCTCCGTAGAGCCAGAGAGTCTTCACTCTTGTGATGGGCAGACGGCTCCGTACGTTGAAAGTGTTTTTTTACTAAAAGATTATCAAATTCGAATTGGTGTCTAAATTGATTAACGAGTTAATTCGGTTCGAATTAATTATACCGTTTAATCGAATCAATTTAAACTCTGACATCATCGTAATATTGATACATAGTCCGATCTGATTTTATAGCCTAAGATAATAAGATATAAGATATAATGATTAAAATAAAATAACATATATTAATGTGGTTCACAGTTCATGGGACCGTCGACGGTTCGCGCACTGCAGTGTAAGGTGTAACTTAAACGGGAGGCAAGGGACGCCGCCGCGAAGGTTCTCCCGTGCGCCGCCCCCTCTACCGCTGCCGAGAGCTGCTGCTCCGAAGCAGGTGCGGAAGCCGTCAGTGGTGGACAGAGGGTTTTGCTCAAGGGCATGGAGTTCTCCGAGCTTGAGGTGGACGAAAACACGTCCCCCCCGAGCGCAACCCCAACTACAGGCTAAGGTCTACTGGGCCGGCCCGGTCTCTGTTCGATGGATTGTCCCAGAGAAACGTTGGTGACGGAGCAGCCAGATTTCGATGAGCAGCAACTGGGATCTGTTCCTGGCTCAGCTGCGGTTCGCGGAGGCCTTGCTGCTCCCTCCTTTGTTGCTGTCTTGAAGGCTGCTGCGCCTGCTCCATGGCCAGCTCCTCCTCTGTCATCTGCTATCAAGGATTTGGGTGGATCTACTTATGTGGCTGCGGCTCCTTCCTTCACTCAGGTTCTCCTTAAATCTGCTCCTTCCATGTCTGTCCCCCTGTGCATCCATCCTCCTGCATCCACAGACCTTGGGGAGCCAGCGGTTTTTTTCTCTCCAGCTGAGATCCAGTTGTCAAAGGAAAACCTTTCTGGTTCTCCAAGTGGTCGATGGAATTCACACCGGATGCTGACTCGCCTTATGTCCCTGTTTGGATGGAGCTGCCTGGGCTTCCTGCTAATTTTTATAATGATGCCATGATTCGCTCCATAGCTGGCAGTGTTGGGCCGGTGTTGCAGGTGGATCGCAACACTTTGTGTTTAACTCGTACCCATGCTGCTCGGGTCTGCATTCAGCTTGATGTCTCCAAGGATCTTCCTCGCCGGGTCTGGATTGGTTTTGGTGCTGGCGGGGGTGCTTGGCAGCCCCTTGTGTTTCCAGCTCCCCCGTTTTTCTGTTCTTCATGCAGAAGACTCGGTCATCTTCCACCGAAGTGCAAAAAGAAAGGTGCTGGCCCTGCTGCCCCTGCGGCTGGTGCTGATTCGCCTGATTTCCATCCTCCAGTAGGTGACCTAGTCCCAGCCCGGCCTGCTGCCCCGCCAAGGACTAAGCAGTCTTGGCGCCCTGTTGCTGCCTCTTCGACTGCATGTTCCAGCTCCGCCCCCGCTGCTCCCATGGCTACTAATGCTGCTCCAGCCCCTGCTGCTACATGTGATCCGGTGCACATCCCAGCGGTTGGCATCGACATTCCGGCTGCAGTCTGCTCTCTTGGTGGGGCTGGCGTCGATACATCCCCAATCCTTGGTGGTTCTGCTGCTGGTGCCTCGGGCCCCTTCCGTCCTAGTCAAATGGCCGTTTCTGCTCCACTTGGCGTTCACGATGTCCCTAATGCTGCAGATGGCGTCGACACTCCTGCTGGTTCTGCTTCTGGTGGCGTAAAGGCACTGGTTTCTGAAGGCTCTACCCCCCTTTTTCTTAGTGTTGATGCACCGGATGCTGTTGGTTCTGGTGGCGTCGACGCACCTGCTGCTGATTCTGAAGGGGTTGACCCCTCAACTCCTAGCGTCGACGTCATGTCTGCTGCTGGTCCTCCAGACGTCGCCGCTTCTGTTGTTGCTATTTCTGGAGGCGTCCCTGCTCCTGCTATTGGGTCCTTTCTCCTGTCGCGAGCGCAAGATCGTCTAGCTTGTTTTGCCGCTCTGCGTGCTACGAGGGATGAATTGAACGCTCATCCAATTTTCTCTCGACCTGGGTTCTCTAGTCGAGCTCCGTCCTCCACTACTGCTGCTGCCTTGGCCCCGTCTCCCCCAGTGGTGCAACCCTGCGATACTTCCCAAACCCCTGCTATCCCTTGTCAGGCTGTTGGTGGGGTTGGCCCGTCTATTGGCCCCCCTGCACTTACGCCGCAGCAGGATGGTCACCCCTCCAACTGTGCGCCAAGCGAGATGGATGACTCGGTTGATGAGCAAGTCACGGAGAATGATGCTCCCTTTCAGCTTGTCTGTAGGAACAAAAGGAAAAATCGTCGTAGACCAAAGCATCTTGAGCTTTATGATGTCAGGGTTTAAATGCCCTCATGTTTTTCAGGGGTATGCCCCGTCGGTTGTGTTTTCCTTTCTCTATATCAATAAAAAAAGTTGAATGAAAAAAAAAATAACATATATGTATAATTATTAGCCATGATTATGTAACTATATAAATAAAACAATAATAATAATATGGTTAAATAAGTTGATCTTAAAAATTTGTGATATTTCATTGATCTTCAATCTTCACAATTAATATATATGCACATTTAAAATTTAAAATTTAAAATATATCTAAAATAAAATGATAAATAACAATAAATCAATAATAATAAGATAATTTTGAATATCTAAATATTTTTTTATTTTTTTATTTTAAAGGGTGAATCGAGTCGGATCGATTCAGACCGGTTCACCGGTCGAACCGCGGTTCATCCGGTTCGTCTAATTTTTTAACATTAGACCGGAACGGCCTTAATCGGACCGGTTCCTGGACCGGTCCGCGGTCGGACCGGTCTGACCAATCCGATCCGATTTTGATGACATTGCTTTTTACCCAGTCCAACCGCCAAAGACGGATAGGCTTTTTTAATAAAGAGATTTTTACATATTAGTCCCTACAAATTTAGTGAATTATTAATTAGTCTATCAAATCCGACTATTGTCTTAAAAGTCCTTACAATCTTCGTCGTTATACGTATAAATCCTTGCCGTTCATTTCGTCGTACCAAAATTAACTAAATTGTAGTTAACTTATACTCAAGGAGAGTAAAATATCAAATTACCCTTGGTTAAGTGTGAGTGTGTGTGCGTGTGAGAGAGAGAGAGAGATAGAGAGAGAGAGAGAGAGAGAGAGAGAGAGAGAGAGAGAGAGAGAGAGCACTGCAATGGCAGTGGGTACGCTCCCGGAGGGGAGACGCCTCCCACTCAGACAGTGACAGAGGAAGGGAGGGAGAGAGAGAGGGAGGGGAGAGAGGGGGAGGAGACGGGGTGAGAGAGAAAGAGATAGTGAAGGGAGGGCGATGTAGGAGTCGTCTCCTCCTTCGACGGTGACAGACATAGGGAGGGGAGGGAGAGGAAGAGAGAGAGAGAGGGGATGGTAGACATAAAGAGGGAGAGAGAGAAATAGTGATAGAGAGAGGGAGGGGGAGGGGGAGAGAGAGAGCAGAAGGGGATGGGGGTGAGAGAGAGTGTGTACAGGGAGGGGAGATTTCCCTTCCAATGGCGACAGAGAGGGAGGGAGAAAAATGGTGGAGAGAGAGAGGGAGGGGAGAGAGAGAGGAAGAGTGTAGGGAGGGGGAGGGAGAGAGAGAGGGAGAGAAACGGTGGAGAGAAATAGAGGGAAGAGGAGGGAGGGGAGAGAGAGAGATAGTGATAGAGAGAGGGAGAGGGAGAGGAAGGGAGAGAGAGAGACATACGGCGGGGAGAGAGAGAGAACGATAAAGTCGCTCCGTGTAGGAGCGACTTCATCTACTCCCTCCACCTCGTCGCCCCCCTCCCCCTCCACCTCCAATCCCCCTCCCCCTCCGATCCACTGTCTCCCTCCACCTCCGGTGGATGCCCCCCCTCCACCTCCGATCCTCCTCCCCCTCTAATCCCACTCCCCTTTCTCGTCCCACTCCGCCTTCCCCTTCACCTCCGGCGGTCTCCCTCCCCTCCCCTTCCCATATTCCCCTCCTCCTCCCCCCTCCCCCTCCGGTGGACTGCCCCCCCTCCGGTCCCCTCTCGCTCGACCTCCGACCCTTAGTCACCCACCCCAGAGAGAGAGAGAGAGAGAGAGAGAGAGAGAGAGAGAGAGAGAGAGAGAGAGTCCACGGTCAACAGAGCTATTTTGGACTTTTTTCACACACTTGAAAGAATATTCTACGGAATATTCTTTTTTGTGGACGACAACAAACTACGTGGATTCATTTGTAAAATATTTAAGATTATAAGAGTTTGTAAGACAATAGTCGGATTTGAGGGATTAATTGGTAATTTACTAAGTTTATAAGGACTAATATGTAAAAATTCTTTTAATAAATTATTATTATAGGTGAAAATATAAATATATTTATTACTAAAAATATATTAATATATATTTCTAATATATTAGAAAATAATAAAAATATCATCATCGTAATCAACTATTATCATCCGTCTAATTAACCATAGTTAGAGTTCACTAGATGAAAATATCTACAATTATATCTATTAGAATTTGAGTTATTTATAAATAATAAATACAAATTTAAAATACAAATAACACATCAAATAAGAATATATAAATAAATAATATTTTTGTAAATGAAGATGTAAAGAGATGCATCTTCTTCCTTCCCTCTCCCCGAAACCCTAATAGAGAGCGATGGCGACCTATCACCCCTCCCCGCTCCCCCTGTCGCTGGCCTGCCCGCCCCCCTACCACCTCCGGCAAAGTTGTCCCCCTCTCTCTACTACTCAACCCCCCTCCACCTCAGTCAAACCCTTCTATCACCTCCAACAATCGTGCCTCCCACCACCCCCCTGTTGCTAGCTCCGCCCTCTCACCCCCCCCTCGCCACCTCCGACGACCCTGTACCAACTCACTCTCCGACTGCGGAGACTCCTTGCTTGCTTCCTCCACAGGCTTCTTGGTTGTCACTTCTTCCTCTAGCTCTATGATCTCTTCCTCCACGGCTCTCAAGTTCAAGGGCTTCTCCGCCATCGCCTTGGCCTCCTCACACTCAATCTTCTAGTTGTCGGGTGCTACTACTTCCCTGCTCTCCTCCTGTAGCAGTGCAGCTGGGCCTCCCTCTTCCGTCGAGCCCTCCGCAGTGGGCTCAAAACTGATCTCCCTCTCCTCACCGGCCCTCCCATGCTTCCACATGGAGGCCAAGCGCTTCCACCCCTCACCTAGCTCCACTGTGACCCAACTGACGAGAGGCGCGCGGCGGAGCATGGTCGAGAGTTAGTTGGCCGTGTCGTTGAACTTCTTCTGGGGCGGCCTTCGAGAGGAGGGTCAGCTTTTCAAGCACATCAAACAGGTGGACTGCCGAGGGGAAGACAAAGATGATGGCATCCGTGATGGTCAATATGTAGCTGTAGGCCCACGAGAGGAGGGAAAGCCACCTACATTAGCACTAGAGAGGGCAAAGAGCAGCGAAGCTCCCCCCCTCCTTGCTACTCTACCCCCCACCCCATATTTGAGTCTATGTCGATGGTAGTTAATTGTAATGGTATTTTTGAAAGTTTTTTAAAATAGTGAGAATATATATATATTAATATATTTTTGAGAGTAATATATCTATAATTTGACATGTAACAATGATTTATTTACCGAAAATATAACATTTTCACGTATAAATAATAAAATTTTAATTTTATCACTTAAAGCCTTTCGAATTTTACATATTACCCTTTCAATCTAGATATTTCTTTGTAACTCCTTGATATCTCAAATTATTTAAGCCTCAGTTGGAAATGGAAACACATTTGGGGTGACATAATCCCTCCCTGATGAATCAATGTCCTATCAACTTGTGAAGAGTTTTTTCTCCCTCTCTTATTATGAAAATAATTTACAACCAATACTCTCTCAAATGCACCCTTACCAAAACATCTCATATTACGACGAGAAAGTCTTTGAAAACAGTCGATGACGAATAAATATGTAACTACAAGTACTTATGAACATATACGTAGATTAATAGGATTGATTAGTAAATATGAACATTATAAAGGGTAGCAGTTAGTGTTGTAATAAAAACTACAAATATCTTATTTTTTATATTTATATCTTTATACGTATCATTGAAAATATCATATAACCTCTTTACACATTTTTAATAGTCTTTTTATAAATATAAATAGCATCTTCACACAATATCGACATTTCTAGTGCTATGTGTGCAGATGCAGAAATGACAAATCAATTATTTTTCTTTTAACAATGACTTATATGAACAATCTTTAAATAAAATGTATTTTTGACACAAACCGCATAAACATGTTACACACATCACCCAGTATGGTCATCAAAGTGGAGCCAAATTAAAATTACATCGTCGTCTCCTTTTATGAAAAATCAATGAAACTTACAAGCAAAAAGAAATGTATTTATGAAAAACCCTTCCATTTCAAACACAACATATCAGACGAAAAGCATATAATACTTTACATGACTCGTGAATTTATGACTCGTAGGTTTGGGAGCAGTTTTTTTTTAAAATCTATTTCTATCTAAAAATTTATGTCAACATAATTTTTGATCTAAAATTTAAAATTGATAAAAATAACACTTTCTGTTTGACAGTATTGTCGTAAATTTTAAAATTTGTATGGATGTGTTTGGCAGGGGTCTTCCTCTCCGAGTTGCCTCCGGCAGTTGGAGAAAGAGAGAGAGAGAGAGCTGCCGGGGGAGGGGAGGTCGCCGCAGGGAGGGGGCCGCCGTCGGGGGAGGTGAGGGGGCGCCGTCGGGGGGAGGGGAGGGTGCCGCAAGGGGGAGGGGAGCCGGAGCCGGAGGGGGGGAAGGGGAGGGGGTGCGCAGGGGGGGGGAGCCGGCGCCGGAGGGGGAAACCGTAGGGAGGGGCCGGGGCCTGCGCACGGGGGGGGGGGGGAGCCGGCGTCGGAGGGGGGGCCTGCACAGGGGGGGGAACCGACGCCGGAGGGGGGGCCTGCGCACCGGGGGGGGAACCGGAGGGAGGGCCTGCGCAGGGGGGGAACCGGCGCCGGAGGGGGGGGGGCTGCGCATGGGGGGGAACCAGAGGGGGGGGCTGCGCACGGGGGGACCCGGTGCCGGAGGGGGGGGCTGCGCACGGGGGGACCCGGAGGGGGAGGCCGACGGGGCGAAACGGGAGGGGGAGGGAGAGGGAGGAGAGGGCGGACGGCGGAGTGGGTTGCCGGGGAGGGGGGCGCGGGGGGAAGGGGGGGCCGGCGGGGGAAAACGGGAGGGGGATGGAGAGGGAGGGGAGGGCGGACGGCGGAGGGGGTTGCCGGGGAGGGGAGGGGAGGGCCGCAGGGGGAAGGGGGAGGCCGGCGGGGTGAAAGGCAGGGGGAGGGAGAGGGAGGGGAGGGCAGACGCGAGTGAGAGAGAGTGAGACGTGGTGAGTGTTTTAAAAAAAAAATTGGTCAAGTGTTGTTTTTTGTTCGAGGAAGATTTACACGGGAGTAAGTTATCTCCCTAAAAACTAAAAGAGGTATGCCAAACAGGACTATAAGACCTATTCCTCTTTTTTTTAAAAATTGAGAGAAAAAAGAGGTAAAAAATTATAACCAAACACCCCATAAATGTATTTTTTAAAAATAATCAAACGGCGATAAACTGAGGGGAATCCGATTCGTCTCCTGCTTTATCGAAAGGGATTCGGAGTTGTTTGGTACTTTGGTTCCATCTGCAGGTCAGCCGTCACAGACGACCAGAAGAACCCGTTTGGGGGGCAAAGAGCCCTTCCGAGGTTCCGTCTTCTTCCCCGCCCGAGGTCATACGGCTCTGATTTCTAGGTTTTTCCGAGGATCTTCGCACCTCGGGGCTCGAGGATCGAAGCGGCAGGAGAAGCCGGAGGAGGAAGAGAAGGATGTGGGCGGCGTCGTGCCTCGCCTCCTGCTGCGCGGCCTGCGCCTGCGAGGCGTGCCGGTCCGTGGTGGGCGGCATCAGCCGCCGCTCGGCCAGGATCGCCTACTGCGGCCTCTTCGCTCTCTCCCTCATTGTCTCGTGGGTCCTCCGCGAGGTCGCTGCTCCTCTCATGGAGAAGATCCCCTGTACGCCCCCAAATTCTCCCGCTATTTGATGTTAACTTCTTCGGTTTGGTTTGGTTATGCCGTTTTTTGATTCATATTCTGTTGGTTGCGATTTGTTGCAGGGATTAATCATTTCCACAAGACGCCCGATCGGGAGTGGTTCGAGACGGACGCGGTGCTCCGAGTGAGCCTGGGGAACTTCCTGTTCTTCACCATCCTGGCGGCGATGATGACGGGGGTGAAGGACCAGAAGGACCCGCGCGACAGGGTGCACCACGGCGGATGGATGGCGAAGATTGTCTGCTGGTGTATCCTGGTATTCTTGATGTTCTTCGTGCCGAACGGAGTCGTGAGCTTTTATGGTGATTCAATCACTCTTCTCTCTTGCTTTTTCTTTTTATGTTTAAATTGCTGTGGTTGTGTAGAGTCTGTAGACTGGAAGGTAACAAAGGTACAGGGTATGCTTTAAGGATAGTAGGGGAAATGTTGCATTCGGGTGCGGAATCTGTGCGGCGAAGTAGCTAGGGTTTCACTTTTTCTTGGATGAAAAGAGCAACCGAATAGGTTATTTGTGTTGATCACTCTGGTTTCTTGCACCTAAACATTTATTATCTTTTAGGGCTTTGAGACTAGCTGACTTGACTTACTTGTTTTGTTTGAAACATACAATATTCTGTTCAAGGTATGGATCAACTCATAAGCTTTGCATTTTAGATACATGTTGCCCTTATAATCTGAATTGTAATATAATTCAGCAACGTTCCAATGGCATTTTAGTGTTGAGACTTTGTCAAGTCATGTGTAACCATGCATGGGCATTGTTTTCACACTTTCACTTGCTTCTGATCCAATGGAAGCATAGGCACACATGATGGATAGTGTAAAGACTGTATCCAAATTGAAATTGTCATTGCCTATTATCCTTTAACCCATAAGATTTGCATTCTAGAAACATATTACCCTTATATTTCCGTTGTCCATTGAAAAAGAAGGCAAAATAGTTGCAGATGCAAAGACAAAAGGGTTGACTTCGTGAGGGGGTGGATGTTGGGACACTTTACTAAGAGAGGAGAAGGAGGCATCTTGGCATGCGGTGAATTACCTCATTCTATTTCTTTAATGTAATTTTACATTAATCTTCAGGAACTAACTGTTTGGCTCTCAAGCTCCACCTACTAGGAACAATAACTCTGTTAATGGAAACACTAATCCTTTTTACTTTAAATTTTATGACTTCTCAGTTTTGAACTTTACAACCTTTTGGTGCGGGTTCTTGTTGGCTGTTTTCCTTATGCCCATTGTTTCAATTACCCATTGAGGTTACTCTATGATCTTCTAATTTATCAAGGATCTGCACTTTAGGTCTCAATATCATGCTTTTTCTGCACTATGTTCATCCATCTCCTAGATTTGGCTGTTAAATGCCTTGAACTTTGAACAAGTGATTTCTCTAGTCAGATGCCATTTACCATCCATTTTTTGTGGATCCTTGTTGAACCCCCCCACCCCTCCTCCAAAAAAAAAAGGAAAAAAAATCCCAAACCAGAGTGACCCCACCCTCAGCTAATCCCAAACCAGAGGGACCTCCCTCCGGTAATCCAAACTGGAGGGACCTCCCTCCGGCCAACCCAAACCAGAGGGACCTCCTTCCGGTAATCCCAAACCAAAGGGACCTCCCTCTAAGCAACCCAAACTGGAGGGACCTCCCTCCGGTAATCCCAAACCGGAGGGACCTCCCTCTGGACAACCCAAACCGGAGGGACCTCCCTCCGGTTATGCAAAGGCGGAGGGACCCCCTCCGGTCTTTTTGCTCTCTCTCTCAAGTCCTTCTCTTCCTTTTTTTCCTCTTTTCTCCCTCCTTTTTTAACCGAAGGGACTAAAATGTTTAAAAAAAACCCTTCATCTCCCTCCGGTAACTCATCTCCACCCCCATAAATAGAAGGCCTTGGCTCATTTGGAAGAGAACTTGGCATCTTCACACATCTTGGAGTCCCTTGAAGGCTTGGAAGAAACCTGCGCAAGAAAGCTTGGAGTCTTGGAGTTTTCTTGAAGACTTGAAGACTTTTGTTATTTGCAAAAACCCACAAAGGGTATGTTGCATACATGCCCCTAACATTGGGGATATGCTCTTGTGAATTGTGATTATAAAGTTTGCTGAAAATGATGGAGGAACCATGTGAGTTTCAGAAATAGGCAAAGTCTATGCAAAAACCTTAGTAATCTTGGGAAAAACCCTATCATGTTCAGAAAGTGCAGAAATACCCTGCATTCTTGCAAAATTGCTGAAATGTCCAAGAAGGTTGGGGAAAAACCCTAATTTCTCAAGAAACTGGAGAAAACCCTGATTTCTCAGGGAATTGTAGAAAAATTCTGATTTCTCAGAAAATTGAGGAAAAACCCAGGCATTTCAGAAAATTGGGGGAAAACCCAGAAGTCTCAGGAAATTTGGGAAAACCCAGTAGTTTCAAGAAATTGAGGGAAAACCTAGTAGTTTCAGGAAATTGCAGAAAAACCTTTCTGCTGTCCAAAAATTATAGAAAAACCCTGAAAAGATCAAAAAATACAGAAATATCCTGATCTATCCGAAAATTACAGAAATACTTCTATCTGGTGGAAATTTACAGAAAAACTCTGAAAGATGCAGAAATTATAGAAATGTCCCTACTTACGGAAAAATTGTAGAAAATCTCTCGGAAGGCATCCACCAAGGACTAAGCAACCAATGAAGGCATCACCAAGAACCAAGCGTCCAAAGAAGGACCACCCAAGACACTCTTGTCTTATGAAGTGTCATTGTGCTTGTGCATCTACAAAAATAATACGAGAAAGAAGATATGTTGCAAGCGTACCCCTATGTACCGCTATGTACATAATTCCTAAATCCTAAGGGACATTTTAGGAAACAAATTCAAGAGAATGAGCATAGGTCAAGTCTCAAAGGGCGGCTAAGGAGATTCAAGTACGAAGACTTGTGCACGTGTCTCGTGATCAGAAAAATCTGTTAATTGTAAATATATTCCAACAAAATCAATAAATGACAGAAATATCCAAAAAAATCAAGAAATGACAAAAAGATATGGGAAAGTCAAGAAATGACAGAAATGTCTCTGGAGAGTCAATTGTTTCAATCTATCAAGAAATGACAAATATATGCAGAAATGGTCCAAATTACAGAAATATTTAGAAATGGTTTAAAATTACATAAATATCCAAAAATGGTCTAAAATTGTAGAAATATCTGGAAAGAGTCAGAAACTACAAATATATCTCTACCTTGTGCGGAAATCCCCTTTATAGACATCAAGCCAACTTAAGGCTCCGATCACAATCAAGAGAGCGATCATGACCATGAAGCAACTCCGACGGTCCAATAGTGATCATATTGACGATCCAACGGTCCAATCGTGATGAAATTTGAAATCAACAGTCGGATCTCGACCAGGAACAAATCTGATAGTCAAATCGTGATCGAAAGCAGATCTGATATGCCAATAGCGATCATCTTAGCGATCCAGCAGTCTGATCACAATAGAATTCAAATTCAACTGTCCGATTGTGGACAGAAGCAAATTCAACTGTACGATCGTGGACAAAAGCTAAATCAAAGGTTCAGTTGCAGACTGAAGTATCCGATGCTCGAATTGCGACCGGATGTAAACCTGAAGACTCGATTGTATAATCAGGACCAAATATAAAGGTCTTAGAAGATCGATTATAATTCAAATTACATATATTCAAGAAAATAAAGTCATCAAATTTCTCTGCAAAAGTATGTATCTTTAATGGGTGATCATCAAGATACTGACCATTAGATAAAACCATCAACATCACAATGGATAGAGGCCAAAGGTGTTTTTTGATAGTTAATTAAATGCGTTCGGACTTTACACCGATGTAAATAAACATCAACCACGGTTGGTGGGGAAAGGTCTAGCACACGAACCCTGAATTATCTGATAAACCCAAAATGCAAAAGAAGCAAATGCAAATAAGCATGACGATGATAACTCGAAATCCCTAAATTTTAATTCATCATTAGCGTGTTCGCATTTTTCGCATGAAACAATCCTCTATTGTAGCTCCCTCTAAGTTCTCTTTACTGTTTTCAAAATTTTTCTCTCTTTGTATTGCAACGTTTTCCCAAAGAAGGCAAGGTAAGAATCACTTCTTTTGGTTTCAACACCATGGAAGAAATGCTTTGGTTTTTTTTTTTTGGGGCGGGTGTAAAATGATTGATTTTCTTTATAAAAATTCTGCCTGTATGTATTTTAGTGTCTCTTCTTTTAAGCATCAACTGCTTTTCATGTATTCTAATCATTTTTTATTCATTTAATGTCAAAAATGGTTAGTATGTGTTTTGCACTCATCAGCCATCTGTTTTTGACCCCAGTGGTTCAATTTTGTTAATGCAGAGGGAATATCAAAATTTGGATCTGGGCTGTTTCTTCTTGTTCAAGTCGTTCTCTTATTGGACTTCGTACATGGATGGAATGACAACTGGGTTAGAAAAGACGAACAGTTCTGGTATGTTCATTTGGATTTTGATATATTCTTTTTTTCACTGCAGCATTTTGTATGGTTGAATTTTAACCCAGTCTATCACTTTCTTGTTTCCTTCATTTTTGAAAAAAAAAACAGCGAGTACTGTAGAGCTCAATTGCTTCTATTTTAATTCAGCCAAAGAAGTCCACTGTGTGCCTATCCTTTTCAAGGATATTGTTTCCATCCTAGGCCATTTTTTTTTGTCTTTTGAAGTCCCTGCCATAGAGGTGGAGCACGATTTATATAAATCAGAAAATGCCTGCCACCCAGGTTCGAGCCCGGGCACTCTCCCAATCTCTTCCAGTCCTTCCAAAACCTCACCCCCCAATGCTGAATCATTCTCGGTCATTTGTTTCCACCCTAGACTTGAATTAGCAATTCTAGTTTATTGCCTCATTTTTCTTTTGGTATGCTTTTTTCTTCATTCCTTTTGATGGAAGATTTGGTTTTTGATCCCTTATTTTTGTCTCTCTTATTTTGCCTTAACAAGCATATTTTACAGGCTGAATTTATTTTCTTTAGGCCTATATAAGAGTTATTCAACAAGTGCTGTTATCTTATATATGTTTCCTTATATTATTGTCCTATGCCGAAGTGCACCTGTTCTGTGGTCCTTACTAGAGCTGTCTCTGTTCTACAGTCAACTTTGATTCTTTTAATTATTGATGCTAAAGTTTTTAAGTGGTTTGTCATGAACTCGTCTCTTTCCTCTAATAATTTCTGTCACTGAACATCAAAGTCAGTGGTATTATCTTTTGTGTAAGCTCCATTTTTGTGGTCGTGTTTGTTTCACTAGCTGGTATATTTATACATCTCTTTTATGAGCATGAAGATATAATTGCTTTCCCAAGAACAAGAGAGGACACAGTTTAGAGAGGAAAGTCTGTCAAATTTTTGATGTGGGTCTTTCTGTTGATGAATTCATCTTTCCTGGTTAAGAATAAAGTTGTATTACCTTTTGACCAATCATAATGGACATTTTTTTGGTTGCTACAGGTACTTGGCATTGTTCGTTGTCTCAATATTTTGCTATGTGGCTACATTCTCCTTCTCAGGGTTGCTCTTCCATTGGTTTACTCCATCAGGACATGATTGTGGTCTAAACATGTTCTTTATCATCATGACTTTGATTCTTGTGTTTGTTTTTGCCATTGTTGCACTGCATCCAACGGTATGTTATCTCATGTTATGCATAGTTCTCTTCGCAACATTATTTTTCTGGTCTGCTTTTACATGCTGGTTATACAATATCTATGGACTAGTTTATCTACTTTTATGTTTCTTGTACTCTTGAATGATATTAAAAATCTAGTTTCTCCTGGTCAATACTTTCCAAGTTGAGTATTTGCATGTAAACCAAGAGATAAAAACATAAAATCTCGCAACGGACATCTGAGACACCCACTTGTTGGGAAGTTGAGGTTGATGCATCATTTTCTGATGCTCTCACGTAGCTTTCTTTCCCCCTTTTTTCTGATTAAATAATTGATAACACTGAGTCAAATTTCTCCCAGAATTGTGCTTGATAAGCCAACTGATGCCCTTGTTTTGGTGTTCTAGCTCACTTTATGGTGGAATGCTTATTAACTTGAATATATGCAAATTGTGGATATATTTGTTTGAAATGATATCCAGTTTATCTTGTTGTATTAATCAAGTACCCTTTGAAGCAGTTTTACTCATCAATGGGATATTCTGCAGTTCAATGCAATCATAAAAGCATAGGTTAGATTGAGATATATAAGATATTTTTGGAAAAGATGGAATATGCCACCAATTTTATTCAAGATAAACATAAGTAGTGCATTTGAGTTTGTAGGAATCTTCCCATTCTCCTACTTGGGGCTCCCACTATCTTCAGGGGCCCTACACTGCAGGGACTGGCAGGTGGTGGTGCAGAGGTATGAGTCCAAACTAGTAGACTGGAAGACGAGGCTTCCATCCTATTGGGGAAGATTGGTCTTGTGCAAATCAGTGTTGGACAGTCTTCCTGTATATTTCGTGTCCATCTTTAGGATCCTGAAGACGGTAACTAAGAAATTGGAGTCCATTCAAGCAAAATTCTTTTTGCATGGCAGCGGTGATAGTAGCAGGGGTAGACATGATATATCTTGGGGCAGAGTTTGTAAAAGTAAGGAGTTGAGAGGAGTGAGCATCAAAGGACATTAGAGACTTCAACCTGACACTCCTATGTAAATGGCTATGGAAATTGGGAGTTGAAGATGGTGGCGTATGGCTGCAGCTCATTAAGTGAGGTACTATTGCAAGGCCAGAGAATGGGACATGACACTGGCTACTCAACATAATAACTCACTCATTTGGAGAGGAATCATTCAGTGCAGGGACTTCGTCAACTCAGGCCTGCGGGTCAGGCTGGGGAACAGACAGAGATGCCTATTCTAAAAAGATAAATGGTGTGGAGACTTCACCCTAGAGACAAGATTCTCAGAGCTATATGCGGTTCTGGCTCACCCATTGCGTATGTGGCACACCACTTGGACGCACGTCTTTCAAGGGGAACATGGGTGCCATTTTTAGGAGGAACCTTAGATTTGAGGAGATGGACCAGCTGGAGAAGCTCCTCCTATTCCTCTTAGATTATGCCCCATACCCTAGTAAAGTTGATAGGTGGTGGTGGAGATGGGACAAGGAGAGTCGCTTCTCAGTCTGCTTGGCCTACTCGCACATCTCAGATGGAGGATTATGTCGCCGTTTTGGCCCGCGATTGTTGATCTGGAGAATATCACATGGCCGGTTGCTGACATGTGACAGGATTGCCTTATTCCTATAGGGAATTTCCCACTAAGTGTTGCCTATGCAGGGAGGAGGAAAAATCTGAACCATCTCTTTCACATGATGCTCTTTTGCTAGGAGGTATGGTCCATGTTGGCAAGAGGATCCAATGCACCCTTGGTCCTTATGAGAGCGTAAATTGCCTGCTTAGGAGATGGCATAGGAAATGGAACCGGAAAGAAGATAGACTGACCTGATGGCACATCCTCCGTGCCTCATTATGGATCCTATGGGGAAAAAGGAACAACAAAATTTTTAGGGCTGAAGGAATAATTGAGGAGAGGGTTGTCTCATTTGTTTGTGAGAGTGAGGGAATAGGCTGAGCACTTGTTTAAGGTGGAATCACACCACTCCCCGCTTTTACTTTTACTGGGTGGCTAGGCTGGTACGCACTGAGATGTTTTGTATATGGATCTTTTGAGTATTTGACTATACTTGTGCACCCCATTTTTTACACTTAATACAATTTTGGTACTACGCACTTAAAAGAAAGGATTTTATTTATTAGTCTCTAAAAATAAGTGCATTTCCTTATTAGTCCCTCAAATACAATTATTTCTTTTTAGTCAGTGTAATCTTCTAACTTGCTAAAAAATCCCTATGGTTTGCAGATGTTAGAAAATGGAATATGCGGGAGCATATTCCATCCTGAGAGTAATGAGGTACTGGAAATTCCAAAAATACCCTTGCTCTCTCTCTCTCTCTCTCTCCAGATCAGCCCACCATGGGTTGGCCTACACCGGCGTGATCACGGGCCAGGCGGAGAGTGGTCGCCGGCCGGCTTGGGGGGGGCACCGGGAGGGAGAGGGGGAGGGAGGGGAGGTCGCCGGGTGGGGTGGGGGTGCGGGGTTTCAAAAAGAGAGAGAGAGAGAGAGAGAGAGATCCCTCCAGCGCTGACATCAGCACCTCCACCTACTGGGTGGGGGTCCGGTCTGAGAGATAGAGAGAGCGAGAGAGAGGGGGAAACTGACACATAGGGCTGTCAATCGGTCGGGCCTGGCCCGATTTTGGGCCAGGCCGCAAGATCTTTTTCGCCCCGTAGACTTTTAGTCGGGCCTAAAAGTCCGGCTCGGGCTTTGAGTTCGGCCCGCGGGTCGGCCCGGCCCGGCCCATTCTCTTTTTTTGTTCTCACTTTAAATTTTAAAAACTACTTAGTTAAAATTCTGCTATTTTACTTAATTAAAAATTTTAAAACTCTCTTTTCACATAAATTATGTAATTAATATCAAAACTCTAATTAATTTAGTGAGATTATAAGTTTTATATTATTAAATATATTATTTTTATTTAAGTTGTTGGGCCGAGTTAGGCTTTAGTCGGGCTTTATATTTTTTTAATGGTGTCGGGCCCTGGTCGGGCTGCGCTTGGGTTTTAATATTGAAAAGTCGGGCCTGGCCGGGCTGATCTAAGCCCGGCCCATCGATAGCCCTACTGACACTTGGCCCTCTTGCTCTGTCTGGTCAACGAGCACGCTGAGCTCTGGCACGTCCTCCACTGCCTCAGCGACAGTAGCATCCCTGGGCACATCCCCCTCACCCATCTGCTCCCTCCCATTCAGGCTTTACCGGCCCCCCTCTCCCCCCCCCCCCCCCCCCCCCCGCTCAGCTGAGTAGACCCCCCTCCGGCACCGACACTGGCACCCCCACCTACTGGGTGGGAGTCCGGTATGAGAGAGAGCGAGAGAGGGGGGGAAACCGACCACCCCTCCGCCCTTCCTCCATTCTCCCTCCTCAGCTCCCTCCCACCCGACACGGATCTTCTCTCGCCCTTCTTCTCCTTCTTCCTCCCCCTCACCGCGCCGCCACCCCTCTGCAGGTGTGTCGCCTTCTTCTGCTGCCCAGAAGAGGGCTGCTTCGCTTCACCGGCCTGCTTCGCCCTCGCCGTCATCGCCTGCAGCAGGCGCTGATGCAAACTGGGCCTTTCCTGCATCGGCCCCCTTGACTAACCCGGCTGCTTCTTCCTCGGCCCGCTGCCAGCGTCCGCCAGCTGCTCCATGTGCCTCGTCTCTGACACACTGGATCTCTCCGGATCTGGCGGCCTCTGCTTCCTCGGCCCACACCGGCGCTACTGTTCTAGCTGCTGCGAAGAGGACAGCTCCTGCTTCCCCAGCTGCCCCCCTGGTCGCTGCTTCACTGCTAGGTTCTCTGGCACCCTGCCCAGCAGAACCGCGGTAGGCTTCCTCCCCCCTCCCGCCAGCTGAGCGGTGGGGCTGACATCTTAACTAAGGGTAGTTTAGTCTTTTACTAGGTTTGGGTTAATTTAACCCGCGTTCGGTTTCACTCTGGTTACCGGATCGAATGGCAGGGACTATTAAGGAAAGCGGCAAAGATTATAAGGACTAAAATAGAAATAGTTGTATTTGAGAGACTAATAAGGAAATACGCTTATTTGTAGGGACTAATAAATAAAAATTCCAAAAAAAAGAGGAGAGATTTTTTCCCTACCAGATAAAAGAATTGAGGTATATAAGATAACACAGAGAAACATAGTAGTCTGATACTTTAGTAGTAAGACAGACTGTTAGGACACTCAAGAACATATGATTTGAAAGTGCCTGAAAGAAGTCGGTGCTTGAATCTTTTGAAGGGAAAGGTTAAATGTCTGAAATTGTTACCTGAGGAGCAATACTTTTGTGAGAACAGTTGTTCTTGGTAAGATAGTGGAGGCGGCCAGGTTGCCAGCGAACATCCTCCAGTTTTTGGGAAGACCTCAACTGAAGATTGTTTTTCTAGATGACAAGGGAAACCCGGCTTTTGCCGGTAAATGCTGGATGGCTGCAGGCGGGGGAACCTCAGCACATCAGTTCATCCACCCCCATGCAGAATCGAAACCAGGGCTTCCTGTTCTTTAGCCGGAGTCATCCCAACCATTTTGCTATGGGGTCGGCCCCCTCAACTGAATTTTGTTCACATCATTTGAGCTGTAAATATCTGTGTTGTCTGTTGGGGTGCATTCTTGGAGATTTATTGGACTCTACACTTCATTTACTCTTAAGGATCCAGTGGTCTTCACTATCTGGAAGGTGACATAAGCCACAATTCATTGGAATAAATAGGTTTTTTTATAAAAAAGTTTCTATAATCTTTTATAATTACAAAAAACCCATGTAATCCATCTATTTATTAAAAGCCCCCAAAATCTACTCCGTTATGGGAATAAGCCCCCCCCCCCGGCACCGTTTGTCTCCATAAGGGGACATCTACAATGCTTAACCTAACCACGGTAAAGGCTAAAGCGGTGTGATAAAAAGACCAAAAAACCCTTGAATAACCCCCGATCAGAGAGAGAGAAGGGCGCCGGTGGCCGACACCCCCATCCAGCGGGGTTGCATGCGCGCGCGCATACACAGACAGGTATTTTTTGGGAAAGAAAAAGTTTAACAGTTGGGTGGAAGGAATATTCTCCTATTTTAATGGAAGTTAACTTTCTGGGTGTTTTTATAAATATTAGTAGATTTTGGGGGCTTTTTAATAAATAGACATATTATGTGGCTTTTTTGTAATTAGGCAAGATTATAGGGGCTTTTTTCTTAAAAAAACCATAAATGATATCATAAACATGTCATTCCGCTTAACATCCCATCACACAACCCTGGGGACCTTATCACTCTGATCAAACAAGATAATACTGCAAAATATTAAATTGAATCAGTAGATCATAAAAGAGTCACTGTAAAGAATGCCAAATCTACAAAACCCTGTCAAAGATATCATACTGAAAACAACCAGAATCCGGATGACAAACTTCTCCCTGTTTCCTTTGTCAGTGACAATTCTCTTTCCTACCTGCTAATGAGTACTTTCTGATCTGCTTGATGCTTCTCTTCATAATTTCACAATATCTGGTGGACATGGATACTGTGACGGCCAGAGACCAGTGCCAGTTGCTCATTCCTGGGTTCCTTTGGTTGTGCAAGTATTATGTATTACTTAATTCACAACTCATTTACCTTTTCTTACCTTTGCTTCTTTCCACTTTTAATACCAAGTTTCAGAATTTGACTTTATGTGTAAGTGGTAGACCATCATTGTATGCAGTTCCTGAAACACAGCTGAAAGAAAGGTCTATCACGTTTGTGAAGTTTTATGTTCAAGTTTGTAGACTTGGAACTGAGGTTTTGGAGGTGAAATTTAGGGGTGGGGTGGGGTGGGAAGTCCAAGAATAGGGAGGTGGAGGCTAAAGGACCCAAATCCAGGTTTTTGAGCTTATGACTTTTTGACTTGTGTGCCTAGCAACTATGAGGTAAACCTAAGAGGCTTATCCACATGGCATGCATTAAGTTTATGCCACATAAATAAATAAAATCCTCTGTAGAACTGAAGAAAGGAGAGTCCTGTTGAAAATATGCTATCAGGTCTGATGAGGGAACGGGCATCTTGATCGCAACTTTGATTTGAAAATTTTATAGTCTCTAGGTTTCACAAAGCTCCGAGGCAAAGTGGTATGAATAGTAAAATATTTCTATCCACGTGCATTTTTTAAATGGAGATTTACGATAAAGCGAGCAATAGATGTGGTTATCCAGGTAGCAGTAGGACAGCAGGACTTTGGGTTTGCAAGTTTAGCAGTAGGGCAACTAGTCTGCTATCAGCAGTTTGAATCTTGTGTTACTGGTTCCTGCACATGGGGTTTTCTAATTTTCAAAAAGAAGTTAGACTTAAAATTTTAAACACTTATGAAGCAGTTTTGGTTAGTGGGAAATTTAGGGTAGTGAATGCTATTGTTGCTATAGTGGTGGTTCTGGTTTGTTCTTATGGGGGGGGAGAATTTTTTTTTTTTTGCTTGACTTCGTTGTTCAAGTTTTAGGATTTGAGTGGTTAAAGAAAGTAAAATTGAATTACTCTTCAAATATGATCTCCATTTGCTCAGTGTGTCAGATGCAGATTGAGAGGCTGGAGGAGCCACTGTAGGTTCAAGGGCCCTGAATGGCACAGTATACTTTCTGTCTTGTATTGGTTTAGTGATTGTAGCTTGGGTTACAGTTTTTGGAGTAGACATTTCGTGCCTGCTACTCTGGTCAGACTTTAGTTTTCTTTACCAGTATATGGGAAAAGCAACCCGACACCCAAACAAGTTGCCGACGAAAGAAGGGACATCAGAAACCATGTTCTTTCTGTCAGACTATAATGAAGTTGCATAATTTCATCTTCATTCATGTCCTTTCATTGAAGCCATTTGATTTCCCTGGTTTGTCATTTCTCACCTTTAGTATTCATTTTCCCTCCTTTCCTAGTTTCTGATGTTTGTTGTTTATCCTCTCGCACAGGTTAATGGGAGCTTATTACCTGCCTCAGTTATATCTCTGTACTGCACTTACCTCTGCTACAGCGGACTCTCTAGTGAACCTAGGGATTATGAGTGCAATGGTCTCCACAACCATGCGAAAGCTGTTTCTACTGGCAGTATGACTTTGGGCCTTCTGACCACTGTTCTGTCAGTTGTCTATTCTGCAGTTCGTGCGGGTTCCTCAACTACCTTGCTATCACCACCCAGCTCACCTCGGGCAGGTTGGTGCTTCCTCTGAAATTTTTAACTGCTTTACTGTCATTCGCTCTGTGATAGATAAGCTCCTTATTAAAGAACTAATTTTTCCTGTTACTACCTTGTGGAAACAGGTTCAGACAAGCCTTTGCTTTCATTGGAGAAGTTGGAGCAGCAGGAGGATAGCAAGAAAGATGCCCCGAGGCCAGTTTCGTACTCGTATTCCTTCTTCCACCTCATCTTCTCTCTCGCCAGCATGTACTCGGCGATGCTTCTGACTGGGTGGTCTACCTCTGTCGGAGAAAGTGGGAAGCTGGTGGACGTGGGGTGGCCATCAGTGTGGGTTAGAATTGTGACGGGGTGGGCGACGGCTGGTCTGTACATTTGGTCCCTTGTGGCCCCTATTCTCTTCCCAGAAAGAGAATTCTGAGCAGCGAACCGGCACCTGCTCTTTCTCTACCGCAGACCATCTTTGATGTCATTGTATATAAAACGTGGGAATGCCTGGGGGCTTGCGTATGAAAACTTAAAAGTGGATTGCGTTGTGGCCTTAAATAACGTCTTCCTGGATATGTCTTCGTCCTCAAAACGGAGGCCTGCTATCCTGGATATACCTTCAGCATGTATTGCTATCCTGATGAGGCAAACTTGTTTCTTATGTGTGTCTGTTGCTGTAGTGACAAACTGAAATGAGAAATTCTCCCGGTCGTTTGTATTCCCTTTTTCCTTGAATAGATGCTACTGAACAAACCGGTCTTCGAATCTTTGCATGTTCGTCTTCTTATAACTCAGAATAAAACGGATTAACCTTTTGAAGATAAAAGTATGTATTCATATGAATTCATGTTCGTGTCGATGTAATTTGCACTTCTACACATCTGACGTGTCATGTTGACATTTCACATGTTAGTTGTTTGACATTACAGGTGAAGTTAGAAATGTACACATCCATTTCTATCTTTAGTTATTCCTTTTAAAGTGGTAAGAATGTCATTTTGTACATGTCACTATAGTACCATTTTAAAATTTTTTATTTCATTAAAAAATGCAAAAAAATCAATTATGTTGGTAGGGTTGGACCCCTGTTTATTAGATGATACGGATCTAATTGGCCTCCATTTTCAAGAATCATGTTAGTCTACAGCCACATAATTATAGGACTAATTCTGCTGCGGTATTAGATGGATCACAATTCGGCCTTGCATTATCACATCTTAACTGCCTTTCGCGTCACCGTAATGAGAAATGAGTCATAAAAGGCAATGAATTTTAACTTACCATGATCATAAGAATATGTTTTTAGACACATTTTCGAGTCGTTGCATGCATCCATGCACCTGCCATATTATCAACCTTCTGTTTACATGCAAATACTCAGCTCATTAATGGAAAACCGCAATAGTCAATGATGCTGAAAATAGACGTGATGATTAAAGAGCGTATAATTTTTGGGAAGTTTTTGGCCCATGCAATGGCAAACCCAACAGAGGGGCTGAGCTGACCTTTTCAAGAAAATTACTGAGAATGATAATAAAGATATAAAAATAATAATTTGAGGAGGAGGAAGAGGCGATGGAGGAATTAGACGAGTAGGCAAGGACTTGTATGGTGGATCTTAACTACAGATGCATGATTCTTCACATGACTGTCATAAACCAAAATTTAGTTGTTTATGACTTTATTCATCTGCAAATGCAAAATAAACTCATGTTTCTGTTGGTAAACATATATCATATAGATGTATGTGTTGTTTACATGTCTGCAAATCACACAAATCACAACCATTACAAGGTCATCATTCTACCAAAGATTTCCTTAACCCCCCCCCCCCCCGCCAAGAAGATTGAACAAAAGCTCTTCTACAGCTCACAATCTTCTGTGTGTCCTGACAAAATTTGTTGTGATGAGTGCAACTACACTTGAACATGCATATGCCCCCATCAAACAGAGTCCCCCTGATGCCAACAGGAGAGCCTTCCACTGCCTTGTGGATGCCAGAATGGCCATGGCTGCAGAAACCAGAGCCAGCAGCTGCAGTGCGTTCTTCCATGCTTGGAAGGACCGCACCACGCTTCTGCACCCCTTGCAGTGCACCACATGGCGGAAGTAGCGGTTGGCCGGGTTGGGGGCGTGCTGCGTCGTCGCCGCTCCCTTGGCGGGCATGGAAGCGGAGATCCCGGCGACAAGCCCCGCCGGCGCGTGCTCCACGACGGCGGGCTCCCGGGGCAAGGAAATGGTGCTGTGCCCGAAGTGGTAGGGCATCCCATGCCCAACCCTGTCCATCCACTTCCTGTACTCTGCAACCCAGGTGTCCAAGGATCTCAGGTTGAGGTAGAGCTCCTTGGTGGGCACCTTCTCCTTGATCAGGACCTCGTTCTGCGAGGACAGGAATCCCATGTCCTGCTCGAACACCTTGCCTGCGTTCTGGTGGAGGTACCACTTGGGCACGATCTTGGTCAGTGGGGAGCTCGTGGTGGAGCCAAACCTCACGAGAAGCATGGACTTGCCCTGCCCGGTGGGGCGGCAGAGGAAGAGCGCCGAGAAGTACTGCTTCACCCCCTTCTTGTCGACGAACTCCAGGTTGTTCTGCAGCACGCAGGGGGCCTCGAAGCGGAGGGTGTTCACCAGGTTGGGGGTCCGGGATCGGTGCCACTGCCCGGCGAAGCCCCGGTGGGTGCGCTCGGTGACGGTGAACACCAGCGGCTGGGCGTCCTCACGCTTGGCGGTCCAGTCGGTGCGGTCGTGGGAGATGGGGACGTGGGCGGGGTCCATGAGGTTCTCCAGGAGGATGGAGTGGTCGTAGGGCAGCTCGTGGATGGTCGACAGGTCGCTGAAGCCCGGCCGCGCGTAGTGCTCGAACCATGGCAGCTTGGCGTCGTCCGGCTTGCACTTCTCCGACATCCATACCCAGACGACCCCCTGGGAGTCCCTAACCTCGTATGTCCTGACGCAGGCGGCGCGGGGGATCTTGGCGCCTTCCGGAAGCTGCAGGAACACAGCAAGGGGAGGAGATAAGCTCCTCTTGCTCGTGGGTGGCGTTGAGATCTGAAGGTTTTCGATGGTGGGTAATGGTGGCGAGCACAGACCTGAGGGATCTTGACGCATTTGCCGTCGCCTTCGAACTGCCAGCCGTGGTACAGGCACTCCAATCTCCCATCCACCAGCTGCCCCTCGGAGAGCTTCGCCAGTCTGCGGCGGGGAACAAACCAACGATAAATTTCTGGGAGAAGACACGGAATCGCCGATCATGGTGCTGGGGTAGCCCCCCCCCCCCCGGAGAACGCTAAAAAAGATCGCATCTTTGATGATGCGATATATTTTACCTGTGGGGGCAGCGGTCCTCGTAGCAGCGGAGGACCCCTTCGCCGTCCCTGTAGAGGACGATCTGCTTGTGGAAGACGGTGAGGCCGAGGGGGGCGTCGTCGGGCACGTCCGCCGTCAGGTACAGAGGGTACCACTCCTCCCTCCAGTCGTACTCGGCGGCTGCCTCCTTTATCTCTTCCCCCTCCTTGGGAACCAGCAGCTTCTGCTCGGCCCCCCCATCGTCCTCCCCGGACGACTGCAGACCGATGTCCTCGATGTCCTCCGCTACGGCCGCGCAACCGCCTCCCCGCTGCCTCTGCGGCCTGTTCCTCCGCTGGACCAACCCTGCGCTCTCGGCCCCTGTGGTGGTACTGCCATGGCTGCTCCGGCCGCCGTTGCTGGGCGCGGTGGTGACGGAGGGGGTCGACATGGGGCGGGAAGAGAGGGCAGGGGAGATGGAGAAGTGAAGGCTCCGGTGGGGGGAAGAGAGGCAGAAGAAAGAGCAGGGATGAGGCAGTAGTGCCATCATCTGTGAGACGATTTCCAGGGGAATAAGGAAGACAAGTACCTGGGGTGTAAGAGGGAACAGAAAAATCTACCGGCCTTGTCGTAGAGACCCACAAGCAACTGGCTTGGCAGGGAGCGGAGAGAGAGAGAGAGAGAGAGAGACGGTGTGGAAGGAGCAGAGTTGGATTTGGGCAGTCGGCGGACAAGGATGGGAGGCGTCCCTGGCCATCTCCGGACCACACGAACGGTCAAATTGGCCACTCTGATCAGGAAGAACAGCCGCTTTGCCACCATGCTCTATCACATGTCCCACACGAACGGTCAATGTAAAATTTTCCCGTCTCATTTTACATTGAATTTTATGGATGTTTTTACGTGCTTATGATATTTTGATTTAAAGTAGACAATCAATTGACTATATCACTGAATTATTGCTAAAAAATTCTGATTTTGTGGCATAAAAAAAGTGTAATACACATGTTTTTGTTTGACTGACAGGTACTAGCGTTAATTTAATGATTAGATACTTAATTTGTTGTAATGGGGAAGATCATTTTTAACATTTTTTTTGCTTAATAGATTAGTTTTCTTTTTAAAATAATAAGGGCCTGTTTTTGATAAAGTCAGTTTTTTTGTCATGACCTTGTAGCTTGGACGATTGACAACAGATGTGTTATGAACTGATCATTTGAGCTTTATCATAAATAAACTCAGAACCTCCTCATAAACATATCTGTTATAAATAAGTAAATAAATAAATAAATTATGAGTTAGTCTATGTTGGGGAGTCTTCCTGTAAATAGAGTTTATATTATGAATTCAGTTGCATCTATACACAACACTCAAACATGAATCAACAGAGAATGTGCTTATTATAAGCATGTTTATGATAAAAGCATTTATGCCCAAATGCTTCTAATAAGTTGAAGGGGGGGCCTAAATATAGATTGGACGGCCAGCCTCTTGGTGAAGACGGGCCTGCGGACGACCATCCTGCGGTGTACACTGCAGTTCTGCTTTGGCGGTGGCCGGCGGGTCGTGGCCGGTTACCGACCTGGTCGTCCGGAGGGTAGCCGTCGTCGAGGAAGGATGGCTCTTGGTGTCGAGCATAGTCTTCTATCATTTTCTTTACCAATATAATTTAAGATTATTTTTATAAATAAATCATTACTATTATAGTTAAAATTATAGATATATTGTTCTTAAAAATATATTAACATTATATCATCGTTATTTGAAAACAAATTCAAACGTGCGGTCGCCGGAATATCCGATTATCACACGGTCAACTTAATTATGGTTAATGTAGCAGTCTAAAAATGACTATCCATTTCTTGATCTACACTCCCACTAATTTGTTTACTCTTCGTCGTAGAGGAACCTGTAACCGCCAATAAAAAGGTTAGAAAGAGTTCTGGGAGTTACTAAAATGGACAACCCTCTGACAATTAAGTTTGACGATAAAAGAGCAGGGGGAAAACGCTCGAGAGAGGGAAAGGTAAAGTGATAGAGAACGGGTGAGCTCTAGGAAGGATTTTTATATACCTCGTGACCATTTGGTCAGAATCTTACTTATACTATTACCGGGAGAGTTGATCGTTGGGTTCTTGTGGCCGGAGGAGACGTGAGTTGCCTAGCTCGTGTGTCTTACGAGGCAAGAAGGCATGGGTGTTGACTCGTCATCTCCGGCCGGAGAGATAACTCTGTCATTAATGCGGCATGGACGCTAGTCATTAATGAGGTAGGACTCACATGAGAGAGTGTGAGCATGCACTGGCAGGGTGAATGGCGTGGAAGGTGTCCTTATCTCGTCGCCAGACTGGGATGCCGTTCGTCATTAATGCTCTGCAATAGTTGTGTGCCGTGGCCGCTGCCGGATAAGGCGCACACGATTATGGAGCGTGCACTGGGCCTAATCTAGGTCAGGAGACATGTTGGGCCGACTATGCGACGTAATAGGCCTGGAGGGTTGGGCTCTCATGATGGACTGAAGGATGGGCACTTACTAGGTTAGCAAGATAGACCCTCCTCAGTTAGAACTAACTATGTACGATAAAATAAGAAAATATCTACGATTATATATCTTAAAGTTTAAAACTTTTGAAAAAAATTAAATAAAATCTTAAAGTATAAATAACACATCTAACAGGGACATATAAATAATCCTACCTGTATGTCTTGAACGTGGAGGTTTCATACCATTTGAAGATGGGATTGATCCAAGTGAGTGCTCATATCTGCCCAACACTTGATGGGTGAGCTCGAGCACTCACATGAACCAATCTCATCTTATAAGTGTATTAAATATTTCATATGAATAAATTAAAAAATTGTAAGGTTGGAACGTGCCATCTTCTTTCCCCTCTCCTTGATGGATTTCCCATCAAAATCTAAAAGAGGATGGTGGCGACGCAGTGAAAAAATACGGCGGCCTCGTGATGGCTGTTAGTGTTGGTGTGCTACAGGTCAATTTCGGGTCGGGTAGACCCAATAGTTGTACGATCTTGTTCATTAATAAAGTGGTATTTGAGCGTAAATATGCGATTGTGTTACTTTACGTTGTCCCTATGATATGTGGTTGTAAAGTCAGCTCGAGATGGGATCTCGAACATGAGATTGACTTTACATGTACACATACCTTAAACTGTTCCTGGTTGGAGGGTAATCACTCGGGGACTTTGATTACCTATTAAACCAGTACACATGATGTGTCAGTACTGACCAGTCTCATGGTCATTGGTGCGGGGCACCAACACATATGTGTAGGTGTATGTCCTTGGAGGATGTACACTAAACTGATCCGCTATTGGATCTTCAGATGGTTGATTATACCTAATGTCAACTGAAGATCCAACGGTCTCAGTAGCATCGTTGGTCCTTTGACCTGAGACATTGATCGGATCTTACACGAGGACTGGAATGGTTTAATTACTTAGCTAAGTGACTTTAACCATAAGTCATGAGTTGCCGAGTCATTAACCACTCCAGGATACGTGTGAAGATCATCAATGGTCAAGAGGGGATCGCTCACTGTCGGGTATATATCAGACAGTTAATGGGTCATGACATTGACGCTCCGTTAAATCCCTGGCCAGGGTCGTGTGAGTTCGTTTAGAACGGACGTCATACACTTTAAGGAGGTCATAGTCAAATAGCACGATCATGGGGTTTGACAGAAACCGTACCCTCGATCGTACCAGACTCATAGAAGGAGCGAGGGATTATATCGATGCGGTAACTGTGGACTTACAGGTACCAGACAGGTTGGTTTAAACCCGGGGTCATCTAGGATCACGCGGATTTGCTTGACCCAACGTGATCAAAGGTTCGGAATAAATTAAACTATTGTTCGGCTCTAGTAGAAGCGAAGAATACGTTTAATTTACTTCTAATTGGGAATTAGAAGTTAATGGACCTTAAACTAGAGTGACTATGGGCCTAGAGGATCACACACAATGGATTCTTGGGTGACGGATAATTATTATACAAGTGTATATATTATTTCCATTTAATTCCTTTTGGAAAGGAGTGTAAACGGAGTCTAATACATATGTATAATATGATAAAGGACATATATACAGTTTTGGTCTTTTAGAACCCTTTTCTAATAAACCTAAACTCTATATATAGCCACATACGTGAGTTCATTCGAACTCTTGTTTCCTTCCTTCCCATAAGCTAACAAGCATTAAGCTTAAGGGAGAGGATTAACCTCCCCCTTTCTCCCTCTTGCTCTCTCTCTCTCCTGAAGGTGATTGAGCTGGGGAAGGTCGTGCCGGGGAGGTACCGTCGCTGCGCAAGGATCCGTGTGGATCATCTCTAGAGGCCGTACAGCTGTGCGGTTCGGTTTTTCTGCATCGGACTTAGCGGACAGCGTCGTTCCGCGCAAGGTGAAACACGCAACCCGTAATTAGAGTATTAGAAACACCGATTAGAGCACAGATTAAGCTTTCCATAACATCGGGATCGGGCAAATTAAATTTTTGTTATCCGCTGCGTCGCCCGTAGGTGCTGTGCGAAATCTTACAATGGCATCGTGATCGAGAACAACCATGTCGGCGAACTGACGGTCGACTGTGTTCTCCCCGACCATGATTGCCCACGGGACCTCGTCAACCTCTCGCTCTACACTAACCGGCTCTCCGGCAGCCTCTTGCCGACCCTCGACAGCTGGTCGTGCTTCGACTTCATCGACATCTCCACCAACCTGCTCACCGGTCTGATCCCACCGTACATGTGCAAGCGGGGCACCATGAAGAAGTTGCTCATGCTGGAGAACCAATTCACCGGGGAGATCTTGACGTTGTACGCCAACTGCACCTCCTTGCTCTGGCTCCGCATCAGCAACAACCCACTCTCTGGCGAGGTCCTCGTCGGGATCTGGATAAGGCTATCAATAGGTCGGGCTCGGGTCGAGTTTAGGTCGGCCCGGCCTGGACCTGACTTATCAATATTAAAATTCGAGCTCGGCCTGTCCCGGACCCGAGTTATGTCGTGCCGGGTCCGATACTATTAAAAAATTATAAAGTCTGACTAAAGTCCGGCCCGGCCCGATAACTTAAATAAAAAATGAAAATTAATGAAAATTAATATATTTAATAATATAAAACTTATAATCTCACTAAATTAACTAAAATTTGATATTAATTACATACTTTGTATGATAATAGAGTTTAAAATTTATAATTAATTAAAATAATATAATTTTAACTAAATAATTTTTAAAATTTGTAGGAAGGAAAAAAAAGAGAACATGCCGAACTGACGCGCGGGCTGAACTTAAAACCCGAGTCTGACCCGTGACTCTAATCGGGCCAGATTTTTAAGCTCGGCTAAGAACTCACGAGCCAAAAAAGACCTTGTGACCTAACCCAAAATCGGGCCAGACCCGCGAGCCTACCCGACCTATTGACAGCCCTAGATCTGGAGCCTTCCCAAGGTTAACATCATCGACCTCACCTCCAATCAGCTCTCATGTGGCATTGATCCCCGCATTGGCAAGGCCAAGAACCTCTCCCAGCTCTTCATTTCACACAACTAGTTCTCCGGCGAGCTGTCGACAGAGATCGAGGGGGTGTCGGCCCTCATCTCCATCGACGCTAGCTACAACGAGCTCTCTGGCGCGATCCTAACGTGCATCAACGATTTGAAGTCCCTGGGCAGCATCTCCCTCCAGGGAAATAGATTGGGCGGCGAGTTCCCGATCTTGTTGGTGTTGGAATTTATAGCCCTTGTGTTGATTCAAATTCCTCATTTAATGTTTAGTCCTGTATTGGAAGTTGGAAAGACTTCCTTGGTTTTATGAGGTGGAGAGCTCACCCTTGGGTCAGGACCCAAGGGGCATAGGATGTGGGCTCGAGTTGTGTGTGTTGGATTAAATGGTTGATCGAATACAAAGTAAATAATTTATTTATTTATTTATTTATTTATTTATTTGTGGCGTGCCGAGCCGAGCCGAGTTTTGAATTTGATTTGGGCCTACCGCTGGGTCACACCTGTTGGGCTTTGGCCAATTATGGGCCTACCGTTGGGATCGCATCTATTGAGATTCTAACTGCCCGAGAGTTCTATAAGGGGGCGTGTTTCAGAGAGACAGACGATTCTTCTCTCTCAGTTTGCGAAATTGTGCTCTCTGCGAACAGTGCTCTCCGTTTCCTTCTTCTGCGACTTTTCTTTTGCTCTGGGCATTCTTCATCAACAAGTGATCGGATTGGGACTACTCTGGCCTTGCACCTGGAGTAGTCAGTGGGGGAGTCATATCTCAAGGACGAGACGCCGGTGAACCCTGTGCTAGAGGAGGGGGCGTCTTTCGTTTCAAAGACAGTGTCATCTACGACACGTTTCTCTCCTAAACAGGCGATTCTAAAACTCGTTTCCTTTTTGCTGTTATAGTATATTTATTTGATAATTGGTTCTATCTTCAAATCGTATCTAGACTAGCATATTGCCCTTACTGTTTATTCCAACAATTTTGAAACAAAAGACTATTGCTATGTCTGGATTTTCGCTGTCCAGTATGGAGGACCTAAGGCCTGAGAAATTTTCGGGCACTCACTTTAAGTGATGGCAACAGAAGATGAAATTTCTCCTGACCTCTTTTGGTCTGTTTTCTGCTATCAGCGAACCTAAAGAAATGCCATCTTCTTCTGATACAGACCATACTCATGATTCATCCACTCCTGCTACCAATGTTTCTGTTAAACCTGCATACACCCCTGATGAAAAAGATTACTTATGTCATGGTCGAATTCTTAGTAACATGCATGATACATTGTATGACATTTACTGTTCCATTCCTACTGCACGTGAATTATAGAAAGTATTAAAAGATAAGTATGGTAAAGAAGATGCTGGAATTGAACGTTTCATTGCTTCCAAGTTTCTACATTTTACCATGTCTGTTGTTTCTCAAACCCATGAATTCCTCAACATTGTATGTGAAATGAAATCTAGAGGTCAAAACATGGGTGAAAATTTAATTGTATCATGTCTGATAGATAAACTCCCACCTTCTTGGCATAACTTTGCTAGATCCCTACAACATAAGCATTCTAAGATTTTATTAGATGAACTTCAATGCTCTATTCGAATTGAGGAAGAACAAAGAAAATTGATTGAGTCTAAAAACTCATCCAATGTGAACCTGACTGAAAACAACAACAGAAATAGAAACGGTCATAATCTCAAGTTTCAGAATGCTAATCCTAAGTTCTATAACCAAAAGAATGTCAATTATCAAAGAATCAGAACTATAAGGCTAAAGGGAAAAATTTTAAGAATCAGTCTAATCATAAGTGTTGCTATGTGTGTGGAAGACCAGATCATTTTGCCAAGAATTACTATGAGAGAAAGGATGGTGGCAGACCTTGTCCCAAGTTCCATCGCCATGATCATAACCAAACTCCAAATCCTTAAGCTTCCACTTCTGAGCCTTCTGATGGGTTTGTAACATTATTCCCTGAAATAAATTTAATTAATTTTTCTAATGATCGGTGAATAGATACGGGGGCTAACACTCATGTTTATTTTGATCGACATGCTTTTGCCACCTATCAGGTCACCAACAAGAGTGCAACTTTGGGGAACTCCAGTGCTGCTCGAGTTGTGGGGGAAGGACGAGTTGATTTGAAGTTAACTTCAAGAAATGTCCTATCTCTCCAAGGAGTACAGCATATGCCATCAATTCGGAGGAACCTCATTAGTGGATTCTTGTTGAATAAGTGTAATTATAAGTTAGTTATTGAATCTGGGAAAGTTGTAATCACTAAGTTTGGAAATTTTATTGGAAAGGGTTATGTAAGTGAATGATTGTTTAAGTTGAATGTACTTTATCCTAATGTGATCAATAATATCAATATTTCTTTTGATTCCTCAACTTCTATTGTTAATTCATATTCTAGTGATTTATGGCATTCTAGACTATGTCATGTGAATTTTAAGACAACGAGAAGGATGATGGGTTTAAATCTAATTCCTAAAACGGATATAAATAATAAAGTTAGATGTGAAACTTGTGTTGAAGCAAAACTCCCTAGACATCCCTTTAAATCTATTGAAAGGAGTAGTGATCTTCTAAATTTAATTCATACTGATGTATGTGATTCTAATGGTGTATTAACTAGAAATGGCAAGAGATATTTTATAACCTTTATATATGATCACTCTAGATTCTACTATATATATCTTTTGAGATCTAAAGACGAAGCTTTAGACAAATTTAAAATCTATAAAAACTTAACAGAAAATCAAATAGGGAAAAACATCAAAAGGGTTAGGTCTGATAGAGGAGGAGAATATACTTCTAATGACTTTGCTTAGTTTTGTGAAGAATGTGGTATCATACATGAAACAACTGCCCCTTATTCTGCTCAATCAAATGGTATAGCTGAAAGAAAAAATCAAATTTTATTAGATGCAGTAAATTCAATGTTAACATATTCCGGTTTACCTAATAATATGTGGGGGGAAGCTTTGTTAACTGCATGCTATATTTTGAATATGATACATCATAAGAATGTTGACACCTCACCCTATGAATTATGGTGTAAAAGAAAACCTAACTTAAATAATCTTAAAGTTTGGGGCTGTTTTGCAAAAGTTAAAATTCTGAAAATAAGAAGAGAAAAATATGTCCTAAAACAGTAGATGCTATTTTTATTAGATATGCTGAAAATAGTGCTGCAAACATGTTCTTTGTGATAAAATCTGACATTAGTGATATAAGTGTTAACACTATTATTGAAATAAGAGCATCTGATGATGTTTATTATGAAAATATTTTTCCTATGAAAAATAATGTCACAAGACATATTGAAGAAGGAACATCATCTCATAATCTCTCTTAGCATAATACTTCTATTATAGAACCTGAACTTGCTGTAGAAAGACCTAAAAGAGTAAGAAAAAGAAAAGAACTTTGGTGATGATTTCCTAATTTATTTGGCTGAGGATGATCCTCAGACTTTTCATGATGCTATGTGTTCTGTTGATTCTAATGTTTGGAAAGAAGTTATTAATAGTGAAATGGATTCAATCAGGAATAATCATACATGGATTTTATGTGATTTACCTCCTGGGTGTAAACCAATTGGTTGCAAATGGATCTTTAAAAGAAAACTTAAATCTGATGGTTCCATTGATAAATTTAAGGCAAGATTAGTTCCAAAAGGATACACACAAAAGAAAGGCATGGATTATTTTGATACATACTCTCCTGTTTCTAGATTTGTCACCATACGTGTATTAATTGCCTTGGCTGCTATATATAGACTCGAGATCCATCAAATGGACGTTAAAACTACTTTCCTTAATGGAGATTTAGAAGAGGAGATCTATATGGAACAGCCAGAAGATTTTGTGGTGTGTGGATAGGAGAATAAAGTTTTTAAATTAATTAAATCTTTGTATGATTTAAAATAAGTACCAAAACAATAGAATGAAAAATTCAATATGGTTGTCTTAGAAAATGGCTCTGTCATAAATGATTCTGATAAATGTGTTTATAGTAAAACTTTTGATTCTTCGTGTGTGATATTATGTCTTTATGTTGATGATATTTTGATATTTAGAACCAACATGAAAATCATTAATAAAACTAAGTCATTTTTATCTTTCAAATTTGATATGAAAGATTTAGACATTGCTGATGTGATATTAGGAATTAAACTCAATAGAACATCTAATGGAATCTCAATGTCTCAATCTCATTATGTGCATAAAATTTTAGAAAGATTTAATTATTTAGATTGTACTCCTGTTTCTACACCTTTTACTCCTGGTACAAACTTGACAAAAAATTTAAACAACCCTGTTTCTCAAGAAAAATATGCACAAATCATAGGTAGTCTCATGTATTTAACAATCAGTACTAGACCTGATTTAACTTATGTTGTGGGAGTACTAAGTAGATTTACTAGTAACCCTAGTCAACAATATTGGCATGCTTTAGAAAGAATTTTTAAATATCTTAAAGGAACAAAGGATTTAGCATTAACATTTTCTAGATTCCCTGCTGTCCTAGAAGGGTATTGTGATGCAAATTGGATAACTAATTCTTCTGATATCATTTCTACAAGTGGTTATGTGTTTACCCTAGGAGGGGCAGCTGTGGCATGGAAATCTACAAAATAAACTATAATTGCTAGATCTACTATGGAAGCTGAATTAATTGCATTAGATATTGCATGTTCTGAAGCTGAATGGCTTAAAAATCTTTTATCTGATATTCCTATTGTGAATAAACCTTTACCTGCAATTTCTATGCATTGTGATAGTCGTTCTGTGATAGATAAAGTAAAACAAACGACAATTAATGAAAAGAGGAGACATCTTAGTATTAGATGGAATTCTGTGAGAGAGAAAATATCACAAGGTGTAATCTCATTAGAATTTGTAAAATCATTAGATAATTTGGCAGATCCTTTTACAAAAGGTCTAGCGAGGAGGCTAGTATTTGAATCATCTAGGGGGATGGGGTTGAAATCCCACAGTCAATTACCTTAGCAGATACCCAACCTATGTGATTGGAGATCCCATGAAGTAGGTTCAATGTGGAATACGAGCTATTGGGTAATTGGAGAGCACTACTTTACTTTGTTTACCTATCTTTGTGTATGATGATTAGTGCTCTACTATAACGGCACTAGGATGAGCTGTGCTCTTAATGGGATCAAGGCCTTATAAGGCAGGGTATGGACCGTGGCAGGTACCCTTGGAGACCCACCTACGTGAGTGTGATCGTGGGGCCGCGATCTATGGGAATTGTGTATTCTCTTGAGCACTCATGAGATGAGATATCAGTGCATGGCCTATAGCACTACCATATAAAGATTCTGATCACTGATGTACTATGTTGTGAATTAAGTAACAGTCTGAGTAAAAGGACTTAGTTCAAGGCCTAGTCCACTACAGTCTCTTTCAGATGATGACTTAATTTTACTAAGTGAAGGTTCAAGTCTGGAAGACACCTTCACCCATGACATAGTAGTTTCTGCCCAGAACTTTATTTTATTTTGTTTACTTCATTGATTTTGGAATTTGAATCAAGTGGGGGAATGTTGGAATTTATAGCCCTTGTGTTGATTCAAATTCCTCATTTAATATTTAGTCCCGTATTGGAAGTTGGAAAGACTTCCTTGGTTTTATGAGGTGGAGAGCTCACCCTTGGGTCAGGACCCAAGGGGCATAGGATGTGGGCTCGAGTTGTGTGTGTTAGATTAAATGGTTGATCGAATACAAAGTAAATAATTTATTTATTTATTTGTGCCGAGCCGAGCCGAGACGAGACGAGATGGGCCTACCGTTGGGTCACACCTGTTGGGCTTTGGCCAATTATGGGCCTACCGTTGGGATCGCATCTGTTGAGATTCTAACTACCCGAGACTTCTATAAGGGGGCGTGTTTCAAAGAGACAGACGCTTCTTCTCTCTCAGTTTGTGAAATTGTGCTCTCTGCGAACAGTGCTCTCCGTTTCCTTCTTCTGCGACTTTTCTTTTGCTCTGGGCATTCTTCATCAACAAGTGATCGGATTGGGACTACTCTGGCCTTGCACCTGGAGCAGTCAGTGGGGCAGTCATATCTCGGGGACGAGGCGCCGATGAACCCTGTGCTAGAGGAGGGGGCGTCTTTCGTTTCAAAGACAGTGTCATCTACGACACGTTTCTCTCCTAAACAGGCGATTCTAAAACTCGTTTCCTTTTTGTTGTTATAGTAGATTTATTTGATAATTGGTTCTATCTTCAAATCGTATCCAGACTAGCATATTGTCCTTACTGTTTATTCCAACAGTTGGGTTCATGCTCATCCCTGGCCTAAGTCAATCTCACGAAGAACTCCCTTTCCTACCAAATCCCTACCAGCCTAGGCAGGCTGTTGATCCTAAATTCTCTGTCAAGCAACGATCTCTCTGGCGACATCTCGAAAGCCTCGCGTCACTGAAGCTGAGCGTGCTCGACCTGTCTGGCAATTGCCTGACGGGTGCGGTGCCGTCGGAGCTGGCGATCGAGCCCTTCAGCGACGGCTTCATCGGGAACACGGGCCTCTGCAGTGACCCCGTCCAGTTCCTGCGCTCGTGCTCCACGTACTCCTCTACGTCTGCATCAGACTGCCTCTGGACGGTGCTCACTTGCTTGATCGTGGGCGCCGCCATCGCCTTCGTCAGCTTCGGCTACTTCGTCTACATGAAGTGGCGGAGGTCCGAGGGAGAGGGCGGCCAGCTGGTCTCCAGGGACTCCTCGGACATGAAGTCCTTCCGGGTGGTCAGCTTCGAGGAGCAGGAGATCATCAACGCCATCCAATAGGAGAACTTCATTAGCAAGGGCAGCTCCGGCGACGTCTACGGGCCGACCTAGGCGGCGGCAAGAGTACCGTAGTGGTGAAGCACATCTAGAGCTACCCCGACGCCAGCAGCAATGCACAAGTTTGATGGAAGAATTTAATTTTTTATTAAAAATGGATATACCAATAATATTGAGATATTACAATGTCAAAATAATATCAATATATAAAATAGAGGTGTGTATAAAAGTAGCATTAAATGTTCTTTGAATAAAAGGAGTATGGAAGTTAGTTACGGAGGGGAGAATGGATTTTAGTTTGAGAGTGAAAAGTCATGTGACTACTTTTTTTCATTGCCTCCTAAACATCACTCCACCATTTTTATAGTTATAAATGTTTCAAATGACAGTAATAATATGATCAAACTTGATCGAAATTTTTTTAAGATTTTCTTAATTATTTTTCTTCAATTTTATCCCTGTAGCTTCTAATTGACTTACGATGTAGACAACTCAAATAAAAAATACTTGAATAACTTTATTATATTTTATCATAATATTATCAAACTCTCTCCATAATAATTATAATTTAATGGAGATTACCTTCGATGACCTATGAAATTCTTGATTTAGATAATCCCAAACATCTTTCGAAGTTGCGCATGTCATAATACGGGAAAATATAAGTTTACTTACCCCTTGTTGGATGAATAATAATGTATTTACATATTTCTTTTTATTTTCTTTATACTCATTTTGCTTTGTTAATGTCAACGATACAAGAGTTATCACATCTCCTTGTATCTCATATCATTATTCAACGAGATCCCAGAGATCTTCATAGATGAATAGAGTTTTTATTTAGATACTCTAAAAATCATAATTTTCTACGTAAAAATAGAGATAAGATTTTGAAAATAGTTAAAAAAGATGGTGGGAGGTGTTATCATGATTGAAACTTGAGAGAACGGAGGTTATGACTCTAATGTCAAATTTGTTGGAGCAGAATAAAGTGAAATGGGGACACCCTTGATGAAAAAACTTGATTTTCTATAAAAATAGATATACGTGCAATATGAGATCTTACAATGTGAAAAGAAGACCGATATATAAAGTAGAGGTGTGTACAAAATAGAGCATTAAATGCTCTTTGAAGCAAATGTGGATGGAAGGGTTAGTTAAGTAAGAGATAATGACTTTTAGTTTTGGGAGTGGAAAAGCTCGTGACTATTTTTTTCATTACCTCCCAAGCACAACTCCACCCTTTTTATAGATATAAATGTTGATAGAGAAGAGCTTTGAAAGTGGTTATGGACTCCTTTTTTTTACCACCATTCTAGAGATTTCAACGTCACCATCTTTCTTCCACAACATGTTTAAGTTTTCTTCATTTTTCTAAAGATATCAAGCATATTCAAATTATTTTAACAATAGAGGGAGATGCCTCTAACGTCGGTGGGGGTGGTCGAGGGCGACCATGAAGGAGTTCGAGGCTTACTATCACCCTTCCACTGTCGCCCCCTCCTCCCCACCCCCCTTGTCGCCGGCCTGCTACCACCCCCATCTCTCTCTCTCTCTCTCTCTCTCTCTCTCTCTCTCTCTCTCTCTCTCTCTCTCTCTCTCTATGTGTGTGTGTGTGTGAAGGAGGGATATTTTAATCATTGACCTCTAATTAACGGGAATAAAGAAATCTTTAAAAATATTCAAGATTCGATTGACGAAAGTTGACTATAGTGGTATTTTTATATTTTTTTTCAAATAGTGGTGATATATATGTTAATTCATTTCTAAAAATAATAAATCTGTAATTTCATCTGTAATAATAGTTTATGTATATATATATATATATTATGGCCTTTAAGTTATGTGGAACTCGTCTAAAATTACATTAACTGATGTCATTTATGATGGATCTCATCAACCCAGAGCCAATGACATGCGGGGATAAAAGACCTTTGGTGAGGTAATCCCCCCCCCCTCAATCTTTTGATCTTTCAGATGTACTCTCTTCTTTTCATGAGGGGGAATCTAACCCTACGTGGAATGTGAGAGACCAACATTTAAGTTCAACAAACCTCCAACTCACAGACATCTCTTTTTTGATGTACTTGCAATATGAGAACAGGGATGCACGCCGATCCGGACAGCACTTGGCAATAACATGCTGCTGGTTTGTTGTCACCGGCCAGTGTTTCGGCCACCCTTGACGAGGTAAGGCAGGAAAGTTTTAACCACTTGGCAACCCCTTCTTGGAAGGCGATGTAATGTTAATGGGCGCAGGGAAAACTGAAAACCATTTAAATTGATTAAATGATCAACCGAGTCTATGATCTTGCGACAACATTTGAACAGGTATTTTGAATTTTTCCATTGGGTGGGGTTGGCAATGAGTTTTAGGGGCCGTTTGATATCGGATTAGAGCGGGGATATCCCCGCTCTAATCCCATTCTACGTTTAGTACGACTAAAACGGGCGGAGATAAGTTGAGTTAAAGGGAAATATGATTAACCCCGATTTTAAGATTGAAAACAGAGATAAGTCATTCCAACCTTTCGTTAGAATGATTTATCTCCATTTTTCTAATCTCATTTCACCTCTTATGTATCGAACGTACATGAGAGTAAGACTAGATATAAATTATCCTAGAATGACTTACACCTATTCTCCTCAAGTTTTATCTCGATATCAAACATCACCTGAGAGTCTCAACAATCCAATAACTGACTTCAACGCTTGCCAGATTGGCGATCCCCACCGACTCGGAGCCGACCTGAATTGGCACGAGTCGACCTAGTCAAATTGACTCGAGCCAACTTGGGCCGGCTTTGCCAAGTCACATGTTTGAGGTCTGCTTTTTTATTTTTTTAAAAAAATCAAAACAACTTGTAACGATTAGATTATTTACCCTGTATTTTAACTGGTAGAACTATCGTTTCATCAATGTAAAGTATGTATAATTTTTAGGACTCGGCGGAGTAGCTGCTCGATTCAAGCAATTTGATATCATTTTTATTTGTAAAATTAAACTTTTATGAAATTTCGAGGCTTTTTACTTTAGATTTTGGCCTAGTTGTGGAACATAAATTACTTAACCCAACAACTTAATGTTACAAACTATTTTTTGTTTTAAACTAATTATTAAAGATTACATCATTTAGATAGTCAATAAATCAATAAACACAAGAATAGTGTTTTATGCTCTTTATCCATGAAATGCGAGATCCCTGATTAATGTTAAATCATTTATAATTTTTTAAAAATTTTAAACTTATGCCCAAGTATTATACTATTATTTAAATACTTGATATCGTATTGGACGGATGTACCCCTGGATCATGGCTTGAGCTCGCCGTGATCCCACTGGGCAAAATTTGGAAAAACAAAAAACAAACTTGGTTCACACCCAAAGTGTGCAATAACCTTGAGCATGCAGCAAGTCTCTCTCTCTTTTTTTAGTTGTCTGATCTAACCATGCCTTGTACAAAAATGTCTTTAAAAATAAAAAAAATCACCCCACATCCAAGGGGTACAACTAGCCTGAGTGTGTAACAAGTTTTATTCTCTTGGAATTGCACAAGAGACTCCGCTGGGCCGCAAGGAGGGTTCCTGAAATGCTGCTCTGGCACTTCGGATAGCAGAGCAGGGCTCCTTTGACAGAGTTTGAGGATCCCATTACTCCGGGCCCTCCACATCTACCAGATTAGTGAGAACGCATAACACGTTACACTGGTGTCCTCTTTGCTCCTACAGCAAGGAGGGTCGCACCACTCCCAAGAGTCTATCGACAAGCTCACATATTAAGTCAACAATTGGAACCTAGTCCAAGACCATATTAGCAGCAGTACACTTTTAACGCCATAGTTAACGACACAAAACTCTTAGTTGTGCACTAAATACCATATACTTCTTTTTACTCCATCTCAGGAATGGAGTGAAAGGAAACAACAAATACAGTGCAATTCCGATGATGAATACATAACTGCAGTCTCACTGTAACTCCTCGCTTGTTGGCCAATGGCCATGTAAAAGGAACGTCTGCTAAGAGTACTCATGCAATACACATGCGTGCGCATTAAACTATGCAATACCAACTATGCTGTGCCAAGATGAAAGCCAAACTACCAGGTAGGTTGTATTCCTAGAAAGAATACCACAGATCTAGTACACATTCTCGCACAGGCAATAAATGAAAACCCCAGTTGGAAACAAACTTTAACTGGAGCTGACCCACCAGAGAGAAACATGCAGGGTCCATCGCCAACTTGTGCCTCCAGAAAGTTGGGGGAACCAAAAGCCCCTGGACAGAATTTGAAGAGTTTGAAGCCGCTCTGCCGGTATTCATGGGTATATATATCACCTGCACAAGCCACAATCGACAAATTTATGGCTCCATAATCGACAAATTTATTTTGAAGAACATTAATGAAACGATGATGGAAAGAGACGACTTCATTAAACAATGATAGGAAATGATCAAGTAATAAACTGCAGTGGATTCATCGCAGAAAATAGGGTCAAATATATCAACTGTTTCAAGACAACTTAAATAATAAAACAGTCCAAGAAAGTAAATCTGGGGACGCATGCTTTCTTCAAAGCAAGTAGATTTTCTTAGTGATTAGGTGGCCCCGTAGCCAAATATTTAAATGACCTAGAGGGCGAGCAACCACACAAACATGAGAGATATTTTCACACAACCCATGATAGTTCTGCCTTCTCCAGGTACCTACTCCAGGCACAAGGTCCCACCGTAACAAGATGCCCTCCTCCCAAAGTCCCTGCCATATGGGATAAATCTCCCTCCTGCTCACAGAAGAAACGGTGGTTGTGGAAGAAGCCCGGTGCCACAGAGCCACACACTTGCTAACTCGAAGGAAGTAAAATGGTCACTAAGTCCTGCTGGAGGTGAATATTCTTGGTAATCGTAATCCATGTAGAAACTCTAGAAGAAATTATATTTTTAAGCTTTAGAAGTCAAACAACAAGGGCAGCCCAGTGCCATGAGGGGGAAGGTCAATTGAACATAGTCTTATCCTTTTTCTTCCCCCCCCCCTGTGGTTTGCAAGGAGGCTGTTCCTGATTTTCAACCCATGACCTACAGCTCACAGTAAAGCAGCCTTACCATTGAACCAAGGCTCAAAGTCAAGTGAATATATTAGTTCATGAGGGGATCCGGATAGATGATAACTAAATCATATTTGATAGAAGGGTGGTCACAATTCCTGAAGAGGAGATGATTCGAGTGTAAATAGGAGATAGTGAAAACATCAATACAGAGCAACCTTTAGGATAGAGACCGCAAAGGTAATCCTTTTGGAATTTTTATCCTAATTATTTCGTGGCCACGGAGCAGAACATTGGCAGTTGGAACAAGAATGAAGACCAGGTTCACAAATGAAAAATAACTGCCACAAAAGATGTCAGGTCTTCAGGTTGCCAAAAAGTGGAAATGCATGTGAAAGATGGAACAGCTAACCATTGGAACTTACTCAATCATCATCACCAGCATGCTCCAACAAATAATTTGCAGCCAACTCCTCATTCCTATCACAGGCAAAAAATGCCTCGATAACACGAGCTCTATCAAATCCCATTGCTTCAAGCTAAATTAAAAATAAAACAAATATACATTTAGACATCAATAAACCTCACAGGCAGAAGAAAAGAATATGTAAGAAACAGACATACACGCCCGATAGCCTCTTGCTCGGCAGGAGTGACAGTGATTGTCTCCTGATCAGGCTGCTCATCAAATAGATCTCTGATAAAAACAAAGAGGATAAAGAAATGTAAGAATAGGTCAAAGTTAATGCATCATTCAAATTTGAATTCAAAAGGCAAAGATAGGTAAAGAAAATAAACTAAATTAAATAAATTGGTTGATTCTTTGAATATTTAATCAATTAAGAACAACAAAGACCCACGTGAAGTACTCCGATCAACAAAATATGGGGGGCTGTAGGGAGTAGGGGGTATCAAGACTTCACCCAAAACTGTAAGAGCAAGCGCCCAAGGAGGAAGTCTTGTCCAAAACCAAGAATGTCAATGCACAGCAGCCTATTACTCATACGTAAGTGCTCATTCTTTTTCTCTCTCTTTAGTCTTTAGTGGCGAGAAGAAATTTGATTAGCAAATACATAAAACATATGCAGTCTCAAGTCCTACACAGAATGGTGGGGTGGGGTCTTTCTTCATGTGGGGTGGGGGAGCTGTCAAGCACACCAACATGAGATGAAAGCCACTGGTTCTCCATGGCCCATTAGACAATCTCCCTCACTCAATATTCATGTGATTTTCTCTCTCTTTAGTAGCGAGAAGAAATTTGATTAGCAAATACAAAAAAGCATATGCAATCTTCAAGTCCTACACAGGGTGGTGGGGTGGGGTCTTTCTTCCCGCGGAGTGAGGGAGCTGTCAAGCACACCAACATCGGATGAAAGCTGCTGGTTCTCCAAGGCCCATTAGACAATCTCCCTCACTCAATTCTCATGTGATTTGCTACATCAGCATCTGGTGTTCCTGAATGGTGGCACATGCCAGCTTGACAATGAGATTCAGCTAAAGAAAATAAGCCAGGGCCCTTCTTCATTTTCATCTTTTTGTTTTTAATTATTGATCAGGCCATTGAAGAGTCGGAGCAGTAGGAGGAGAGGAGCAAAACCTATGAATTGACCACTAATGGCCAACTCCTTGGGAATATGATTGGGTAAACCACGAGCCTACCCACAATTCATCTATACAAGCAGTGAGCGACCACCTTCCAACCCTGAACCCACCGTTTATGGTTTGAAAAGGTGCATGATCTGCTACATCTCTCAAAAAATCACCTGATCAACACTAATTTGGTGCTCATCACACAACAGAACCAGTATACCCGCAATAAAATAACTGGTAAAAGCACCTATCCACCCTCAAAAGCTTGAATTTTAATACAAAACCAAGCCAGCGCAAACTAGAATTGATCAATCCACATTAATGCCAAGCCTGGGTAATTCATGGATTGCATTACCGGATCAGGCCTGTCCGATCCCAATCCAATCCGGGCAGATTGGCCAACCATGGATCAGCCAGATTAAAAAACATTTAAAAGGTTAAAATTTTAGAAAAAATCAGATAACATCTGGAGGGACCCGTTATGCGCCAAACAGATTGGCGGCTTTTAAACCCCCTTCAGTCAGATCAGCAGATTCTGGTCCTCTCCGGCCCAACATGGGCCGATCCTTCTATTTCTTTTTAAGGACTTCACAGGAGTCAACCGAATCAGTCCAGATCGAGCAATCCAGCCAATAGCCTTTTCAAGGGGCGCATTTATGGCCTAAACTCAGATCGCCACCCAGCCATCCCAACCCAGATCAGAATCAGCCAATTTTGCATCCCAAGTGCAGTAATTTGGGGTAACACTCACTTACAGAGTCTTGTGTTTTATCATAGTGAGAAAGAACATCGCAAGGAAAAAATGACGATGCAGTTGCATATGAGACCTATAGTGGATGAATTAAAAGAGCACAGAGATTTGATACTCACCCTTCATCACCTTCTTCAGGTGGCTCATTTATCAGCTGAAGAAACTCAGCCTGATGCTCCTGAAGCAATCTTAGAAGCTCAGGATTCTGTTTGCTCAGTTCCTGAAGCATTGGCTGCAATACAAACAACAGTTCAAGCAGTTAGGTTGGTGAGATAAAGAATGGCCATAATAATCAGCATAAAAAAGGCTCTCAGAGAATGTCAAATGAACCTGCAAAATTTGTGGATTTGCTTGGACCATTGATCGCAAAGTTTGGAACTAAATAGCACAAGAAAAAATTAGACCAACTTTTAACATGTTTGGAGTATTTGTCATAAATTTCGTTCAAAGCCAAAACAATCAAGAACACATTTTTCTGTTTCAGACTAAAATGAATAAGATAAACAATGCAGCATCAGATTGCAAAGGGACATCTATCTCTTTGGTTACATATGCCAATGTAACATTGTATCCACAACTCTATCGCGTGATAAAAGGAGAGGTAGCCATGAGTGATGCACGTTGCAAATAGTAGGCAGCAGCTTTTTATACGATTTGTCATAAAGAAGGTGCATTGTTTTCTTTCGATTTTTCAAGAATTGTGTCTTTCTTTATTTGTAGTGTAGGCTCTCCTAACCTTTTGGTTGTACCGCCTCTATATTTAACCTTGACTAAAAATGGTGGTACATCCACAACATTTTGAGGGAAAAAAAACCTCCAAGTAAACATAGGCTCATTATTGTCCTGGTCATGACCATCAACATTCATCCAACCAAACTAGCTACTAAATCATTGGCATGCAACCATTTAAGCAAGGAAAAAGTGATTGGAATTAGAGTTTACTGGATTGGGTCATCCAACTCAAAACCTTAAGGTGTTGAGTGGAGAGGACTCTATTATAAGTACATTATACTTTCGCATGTTTCCAATACTTAACTATTCTAACATGCCCCCTCACGTGCAGGCCAATTTAGGCTCTGTCATGTGGACTATCACAAATTGAGGGTACAACCCAAGTCATAACCATGGGCTCTGATACCATATTAGAGTTTATTGGATTGAGTCATCCAACTCAAAACCTTAAGATGTTGAGTGGAGAGGACTCCACTATTATAAGCACATTATATTTTAGCTCGTTTCCGATACGGGACTATTCTAACAATTGACACTGGTCCCCACATCAGATGGCCCAAAACCAGTAAGTTCAGCCACATCATCCAGGCTGAACCAACTTGGCTAAGATCAGCCTAAATTTTAGGCCCTTCCTCAATAGAAAATGTCCCAAAAATATAGAAATTTTTTTTTGAAAATTTCAAAGATGAAAATCTATGTAGTCACAGGCGAGACACGACCGAGGCGACCAAGGGGTCGCCTCAAGCCTGAAATGCCTAGGCAATGGCCTAGGGCGTTCGAGGCAACATTTCATTAAAACTATAAATAGGTCAGATATGTACATATTTCATTAAATATGTCAACAATACACATAACACCTATAAGAATACTTAATTTATACATGCACATGTGCTATAAGAATGGGCTGGGTGGCCCAAGTGGGCTCGGCCCAAAGGAATCCATGGCCCTGCCTAATAGCCGAGGCGAGATTGGCTGAGATGAGGCAAACTGATGGCGCCTCGCCTCATCGCCTAGGTGAGTGCATCAAGCGCCTATGATAGCATAGATAAAAATTATATTTTTAAAACACTCCAAATACAATATAATTACCACTCATCATCGTTACCACCAGACAAATAAGGGGCTTTTGCATGTAAACTATTCCTAGAAGGAAAATTGCAGATTATTATTCCTCCCTTAGAATTTACATGTACATCATAAAAAATGCGGAGTTTATGTACAAAAATCTCAGTAGATAACTACCACTCAACATCATCACTGCCAAACGAAGAAAAATATCATTTTATCTCCTTAAAAGGATTGCAAAAAGCGTTCAAAGGCTCCGAAATAGCAAAAATATATACAACTAACATAAACATTGGTGAAATTCAAATGCATACATGAGAAGCCATTGTTTTAGAAAAATTCCAATTGTGCAAAATGTCGTCATGTAGCACTATGGTGAACCAAGAGCCAGCAAAAGCATGGAGTTATCATAACTATGCATCTTGAAGCACAAACCATTTGTTTCCTACTCTTCTGGTGTGGGTATGTAGAACATATAGGAGACTGCTGATGAGATAGCAATTACAGACCTGTTCATTATTTCTAAGAAAATCAAGCGTCCCACTTCCAATACCAGCACCAAGACTCGGATTCTCCTGTTACACATGAATTCAGAACATAAAACTTGTTACAAATGGGTTTGGCTATCAGGTTACTCCAAGATCCAAGATACAACTAGGACAAGTATTACCTGCGGAAACATATTTAATGGAGAAGAATTAGGTAATCCTAATGCAGGAGTGGCACCTACTGCTGTTTCAGAGGCATTTGTAGCCCAATCAGACTGGCTTGAAGGAGAATGGTCAACTGGAACGGTGACTTCTGCTGATGCAGGAATACCCTAAGGCCGAAATCAGATATCATTTATCATTTTCTGAGAAATAAAGTAGATGTCTCTTATAATCAATGCAAAATATCAAGTGAAAAATGACTTACAGAATATAAATATTCAACAGCACGCTCTGGATTATTGTAAGCTGCACGAAGCGCACGAAGCACCGTATCTCTGTCCCAATTGCCACCTCCCATATCCAGCAGCTGCTGAACGATTTGCTCAATATTACTGGCGGCAACTAAATTGGATGCAGCCTGACCATAAGCTGATGCACTGCCAACAAGCACAGCTGATGTGTCTTACCAGATATATTCGTATAACTTAGAACCTCATGCATACCATAGACAGGAGGCCACTTCCAGTAACCACAAAAATCCAAAAGAATAAGGACTTAGATGTCATACATGTATCCATGCACAATATGACCTTTACAGTCAGCTTAACAGACCAAAATTGCCGAAACCCACCAGAATATTAATGTGTTTCTTCCTTGTGTCAATCAGTTGTATCAGCAGATAAATGCACAAGTAATCCGCATTAGATTTCAAAAAATTCACAGAAAATTCTATTGCTGATATTGTAAGTTGCTTAAGATTAATAATAGTCTATCAATATAGAACAAAACAAAAAACAATAAAATACATGAGACAGCACGTCAAGTGCCGGGATAGGTTAAGGAAATAAAGTTCAAGTAAATGCAACAAAAGCCTAGAGCAATGCTCTGTTATGCATATATTCTCAATATCCATTCACCTCACACTGCTCCGATTTACATTTGACATCCACAGACAAAGATCACTCATCACAATTAGATGTACATGTTGGAACCATATTCAGGCAAATAAATGGTATTATATACAATAACAAACTCTTGAACATAAATGAACCAAAATAAATGTTCCAGAGCTCGACCATCAAGGCAAAACATCGTCACCTATGTAATGCCTAGTAAAAAAAGAACGGAAAAACAAAAGGAAAGCCCCTCTGAATTCCATGATTAACCAGGAATAAGTTGATCAATCAAAAGTTACATTTCTTGCCCATGATTTGTGCTAATGAGTCTTCACTCCATGTGATGAAACATATTTTGCATTTTAGTGTGCATGAAATGTTAAGCAAAAGTTGCCTAATGCTAGAAAAATGAGGACCAAACAGCATTAGCTTCCACAGAAGTTGCACGTACCACTTTCTGTAACTTTAGAGTAAGATAACTTTAAAAATGCTTGGAAATCCTACTGCATTAGTATCACAAAAAGTTGGACCTATTAGTTAGGTAGGATGGGTTGGAAGGAGGGGGTGTCAGAAGCTTGCCCTCATGCACCCAAACTCTTATGGTCCCTTCAAGAAGAGGCAGCACAGAAGTTCTTCCTGAAAGGGTGTGAGGGAATCCTTGCCATCAGTATAAACTCAAAAGCAAAGGATACTTAGAAGCCCTTGGAGGGAAAAAAATTACAGATAAGTTGAACCAAAGTAAAGGGTTGGACTTTGAGGAAGCCAACATAGTGAATACCATTCGTAGACGAGCCATACTACCATACATTTTTTTGTTATCTGTGTTCTACTTCCAGAAGGATGGAGAAACTGAAAACAATATCAGCAGCAAATTCAACATTAATGGGCTAATGTCTCAATAGACTTTAGGTATAGTTCGCAACCACCATGTACCATCAAGGTTTTAATACAAAGTACAAAAGCAAAAATAAGACCTGCTATATTGTATGGAGCTCTGTGTTGGGTAACAACAAGAAAATATGAAAACAATTAGAACTAGACTGAAGTGAGGATGGTAAACTGGAGTTGTGCTTTAAGGTAGAGTTGAACCAAAAAACTAAGGTATAGGACCAAGAAAATGATGATATCAAAAGGGGTTGATCTGATGCTAATGGAGGCAAAGTAAACAAGCAATGCGTAAGAAAGTTTGAGCAAGTTAGATGTAGATCAGATGTCTCTCATCTTAACAGAATATCACTTGTTCAAGTTGAAGGCCTCAGAAGGAGACAGAAACAAGACAAGCTTGAATCCAAGTGGTGAGAATGCGCTTAAGAGAACTTGCAGTTTTAGCAAATTTGACTCTCGGTACCAATGCTTGAATAACCAGGATTCAACAAACCTGGAGGCATGAACCTGATCCAAGAGCTTGGCACCATTTAGTGAAACTTGTTGCAACAAGCCCAAACCTAGCCAGGATGCACCTGGGAATTATAAGCAAGAAAAGGAAGTAAGCCCCAATACAGGGGAACCTTGTTAATCCAGTGAGGTTCCTCTGGGTAGACCCGCCAATAAGGAGGTAGTGACCCACACTTACCAACTAGAGGAAGGCCCCATTTCTCTCAGCCCATGTGTTCGTTTGGGGGTAAAGAGTCTACTTCCACGTTTTACTAGATAACTTAGCTTTATATTCTCATTTTGCAACTCATAGGGATCTCAATTGCCAGGCACAAGGGAGGAAGTGCAGGCCCAGCTAAGTTCTTTTGAGGTAGACCAGTCCCACCCATGGCTCAGGACTGTTTTGTTATTCAAGCCTGGGCCCAGACTATACAGAACTCACTCTTCACATCCCGTCTTCAGCTTGTGCAAGAACTGGCATGATGTCAGGGTGCCAGGGTATTGGTGCACTGGAGTGCAACGGGCAGAAAGGAATTGGATCGGGATGAATTCGCAAGTTGCAAACTGCCATTTCACCAATGTTCCAACTGCAGGGTTGCCAACTTGCCAGCCTCTGACTTGCTGGTTGCAGGGTTCCAATTCACCGGCTGCAATGATGCCCATTTGCTGGGGTGCTCATTTGCAGGTTGCAGGGATGCCAATTCACCGGTTGCAGAGGTGCTATTCACCAAGTTGCCAAAGCCAAGCAGATGGGGAATGGGGATGAGGCTTGAGGAAGGAGGGAAATAGGGCTGGCATACCAGTCATGGGTGCTGGGGTTTGAAGGAAGGCGGATACTGGTGTACTGGACCCAGCGACCTGGTACCCTGGAGTTCTGAGGCTTGACAGTGGAGAGTTTGGGAAGGAGAAGAAAGAGGAAGAGAAATGGAGGCATCAAAAGGTTAATTGAAAGAAAGATCAATGAAGAAAAAAAGGAAAAAGGAGTGCATTTAGGTATTTTAAACAAGTAAAAAGATCTCCCATATTTGATACTTGTTAGAAGGGAGAGGTATGAAGTAAACTAACAGGTAAAAAGATCTCCCAGAGAGAGAGAGAGAAAGAGAGAGAGAGGGAGAGAGAGAGAAATGCTAGAGTATGGCCAAGGCACTTGATATAACCTGGCCATACTATAACTTAGTCCCTGGTTGAGAACACCCCCCCCCCCAAAAAAAAAAAAAAACAAACCCTGCCACCACCACACATGCTCTCGGCACAGAGCGCGAGTACAAAACACACAGGCCTCCCATGTGTTTCACGTGTACACTCTGCATATGCGCTCTGCAGTGAGAGTGCTCACAGGAGAAGGTGCAAGCCCCCAATCTTTTGATCGGACAGTTAGCATCACACTTTTACTGCCCCATGATTTGTTGCACACCAAAGGTGCCCACAACAGGTGGTGAGTGGTTTTATATTTTTCCCCTTTTTTCCTAGCCATTGGATTAAAGATGACGGTCAAGTTGTTGTCAAGTGAGGCCAGGCCATACCAGCTACCATGGCTGTGACAGATAAGGATAGATATATTCTCAATGTTGAACACTGACAATATCTATTGACAGAGAGGATGAGTGGTCATAGAGGTGGGGAAAGGAGGTACCTACGCTATTATCTCAGATGGAGGCGTTGATTAGAGGCTCTTCTCATCGGTCTGGAAACTTAAAAGTCCACTGAAGGTGAAGCTTCTCTCTTGGAGGATCTCTCACAGGAGAGTACCCCCTCGGGATAGACTGAGCCGACTCCTCCCGAGTATCCAGTCGACTTGTTGCTTGTGCAAAGTGGACGTCGAGACTCTGGGCCACCTATTTGTAGGTTGCTCCTACTCGCAAGGGGTGCGGGGTGAGCTTGCGAGAAGGACTCGTAGTGACGTCGGACGGCACAACCACGTGCACCACCTGATGGAGCATTGGGGTAGAAGTTGGCCACTAAGAGGTGACAAGACTGTTTGGTGGCTCATTCTCCATGTCACCTTATGGTCGCTATAGGGGGAACGCAACAACAAGATCTTTAAGAGGGAGTCGAGAGCTGTGGAATCGGTTGTCTCCTTTGTTTGTGTTAAAGTGAGGGAATTGGCTGAGCTCCTTTGTAATGTGAATTCCCTCAACTCTTCTCTTTTTGGTTTGTTGGGGGGTTAGGGTGTTCCACACGGACATTGTGTAGCCATTTGTATAGGGATTTTTTTGGGAGCTTTTTTATTATAGTTGTATATCCCGTTTTTCATTTTATACAATAGTGGCACCACCCACTTTCAAAAAAAAAAAACACTGACAAGATCGATTATGAACACATACTCAGTGGAAGTCCTCTCCGGAGTAGTTGATGAGGCCACCGCAGTCCTAAACAAAATATTTGCAAGCAATTAAATTTACAGTTTCCTATCTTTAGATTAAGAGGCAACAAAGGGAGGCAACTTACGGGGTCGGTGGTGGAGGTTCAGTTGGAGTTGGACAAGGTGCTGGGGCAGTGGTGGAAGTCTGCTTGTACAGTATGCTTCATTAGTTCCACACACAATAAGTAGCATCAGCACCGATACTACATAAAGTGCAAATGCAAGAGCTTACCTGTGCAGATGATGATCCAGATGTACCTGCAGTTTTGCTCTGGCAGGAAACCAACATGGTAAGAACCAAAATGAATAGCATGGCTAATAAAATGATCATGAACCAAATATCCTTATCCATAAACATGATAAAAGAGCAAATATGATTGAAAATATAAAAATTAGGCTCAAACAGACGTTACCCATAAAAATAGCATGAAAAAGGAAGATATGCTTCATCTCATCTTAATCTCATGATGAGAGCAATAGAACCTTTCAGTCATTTATTACACTGGTAAACCAAGTTCAGGAAGATGTGAAATTATGAATTATTAAAATGACAGGATCCCCGACTGAATAATGATCCCATACAAGACTGAAATTTTTATGCATAGCAGTAGCTGGACACGACGGCAGTTGAAGTAACAACTAGGTTGTGAGTCTTGTGACAACAAATGGCCATTGGCAATGGCAGTTGGCGGTGCTGTTGGATGGTAGTAAAATGATATCTCAGGTTTATCCTTGTTCGCTCAATTTTCTAAGTTTAGGGACGTAAAAGATCATATGAATCAAGTCTTAAGACAATGCAATTCATTGACATAGCCCATAAATATGGATAAGGAGTGCATAACGGTCGAATAATGGCCAGCCCTTTTAAATTGAATGTGTATAACATGATAGGGCAGTCAGATACAGAAAAATTTTCAACTTCCAAATCAGTCGTCATAGCAACAATGATTTGGAAATGTATGAGCTTTGTCATTGTGGTTCAAAAAATGGCCATTCATCGTCCCTTTGCCATCGTTCAAACAAGCACCAATAGAAACAACAAGATGAAATGATGCTAATGAGTTCCTTTGTTATAGTTCCACGTAAGAAGAAGCACTTGAGAGTTTGCTAAGAGTGGATCCCTAAACCGTATTGGGCTTTCAAAAATGTAAATCTAACCATGATATGCATGTGCAAATAACCATACTTTTCAAAATAACATTTCTGGAGAGGTTACAAATTTTGATGCAAAGATCTGCAGACCATTCAAGGCGAGGGGTTGGAGAAGTGAAAAGGCCATTGGAAGAGAGCAGAAAGAGAAACCACCTTGCTAAGCATAACAACAAGAAAACCATCTTCACTGACGTTGTTCTCTTCCAATGTACTTTCATCTTTCAAGACCTTCCCATTGTGGATCAGCAATTGTTGGCCCCATGGATAACTGTCCTTCCCTTGTACCTCTTCAATATTCTTCTTCACAGCCATGATCTAACAAGGACAAGGAAAAAGTATCATACCTTTAGTACAAAGAAACTGCAGAGAATGAAAAGTGGATATGGAACAACATACAAACAAAAATACCATGTAGAAATTTGTAACATAAACCAGATAAATGCAATTTACTTTTTAAGCTTGCCAACCTAAAAGGATGCAGTAAAAAGTTATCAAAGTAAAAAGTGACATGTCTTTTCAAATATGGACCAAAACTTTGACAATAAGAAAAAGTTTGCAGGTTAAATTTCAAAACATCGATTCCAATTAACTGAAATGAGTATGGCTATTTACTAGCGTGCTTACCATATGGCTTCATGTGCATTAAGCTATAAGCTTGTTTATAAAACTCTCGTCATCCCAAAATATATATACTAACTCAATAAAGCTCAATATATCCATCATAAAAATTAGCATCTGCAACTCAAGAAGAAGTGCACGTGACTACCATCCCTGCATCCCATTTGGAGTCCAACCTGAACACATATAGAGACAACAAACTGAAGAAAGGGAAGTAAAATAGCTCTAAATAACATTATCGTTGGCATTAGACCAACATAGTTACATCAACTTCCCTACCACTATTGACTTTGCTCACAATAATTGTCACTACAATGTCTGACGTTTTGTACAGTCTGGAGCTTGTTGGAACCAGAAAAAGGAGGGGGTGACGTTGCATTTAGGAACTGACAATAAACTCACCCCTGGAAACTGGAAAGATAAACTAACTTATGCTCGCAAAATTTTCCTTTTGTCCTCTCTAACTAGAATTACTTTTCCAGAAAAGCAGTCCGTACCACGTTCCATCCAAAAGAAAAAAAGAGTGCAGATATACATTTATAACAGTAAAAATGTACATATACAACAGGACTGAGGAATCTATATAGCTTAGAACTCACTTTAAATTTCTATGAGCCCCTTATGCAAAGACGAGTACAAGATCAAACCCTCCCCAAACAACACTTTACAACACCCCAAAATGGATGATACTCCTCTGAAACCCTCAATTTCTTGCACACCTCTTGGCATCAACGTCGACTTTTTTCTCTTTACAGACTGATATATGACCTTTTATTCCCTTCTGTATATATCTCCGAATCAGCCAAAGTGCAGCATGTAACAGCACCCGCCAAACTCTTTTCTCTAGCTCAATCCATCCATAAACCAATTTGGAAGAAAATATGTAATGGTACAGGTGCTGTCCAACTCACCTGGAATGAAATAAAAAGCAACTTACATGTCCAACAAAAAGAAAAGCACGTTGTCAATACAGGTGCTTCAGTGACTCCTTATTCATATAGCAAAGCTAGCAAGAAGTATTCATGCCTGGTAAGTATGCCACCAACTGTTCACAGGTTAGTAATCTCCAACTTGGCTACCTCCATACAAAGAATTTGACTTTAAGAAAAGTGGATAGTTTCCAGACTACTTGAACTAATGCCCATCGAGGATCAACATCTTCTGTCAATTTAAAAAAGTACACCAATCTGACTGGAAACTCACCCGTTCGTTTCCATCTCCAAATACATCCAGTCATCTTTCGTGTGGTAGTATGCAGTTTCTCCCTCTTCTAGTAAGGACATTGCATGTTCCACCACCACCTCTAAATAGTGCTTGCCAAAAATAGGTATCCACCGTCTGACACATCATGAACCATAATAGCAACTAGTAAATTTCTCCCTTATCTGCAGCCACACTATACAACTCTGGGAAAGAAAAGGAGTATGCACCCACACAATGGATCCTCCCAAACTTCATGTTTCCAATTTCCTACCTTTGTCAGAGCGTCTATATGTTAAGAGCTGTTGCTAACTAAAGATCCCACCCACCCCCCATAAACTTTTCATCACCCCTCCATAAACCATCTTCCCAGCCTCCACAGCTACTTGCCGACAACTATCGAATTAAGGTCCCATATCTCTCCCTATCTTCTTTTCCTACATGCCACTCAATACTTGCCCAGGTAGCAAATTCTTCCATGCCAAAGAAGTTGGCTATGGTCTGAGTTAAGCCTCTTCTCCATCATTCTTGGAATGTAAAACAGTGATAGCAAATAAGTGAATGTATTGGCTAGTAGCAGTTTACACCTCATATAACATTCCACCAATAAGACTCTTCTCCATTCCCATAATAGACCCAACAGCAAAGGACCCTGTCTGCGGCATAGAATGAAGGATCAGGCAATACCAATCCAATATTGGCCCTGAATGCTGATCCTCTACAGAATTAAAAAAAAACATCCGAAATCAAATGGATCAACCAGCCCAAGCTGGGTGAACTGTCATCAGGTTGATCTGGCACAATCTCCGTGCATGAAAGGAGGCATAGAACATGCCTTTTGCTGCAGAAATCAGCAGCAGTAGGTAGCAGCTGCTGCAGGCCCTCTGCTTTGGGGCATTGGGTGGTGTAGAAGAGGATGAGGAAAAAAGAAGAAGAGAAGAGAAGTGAAAACAGAGGGGAAGCCCGACCTACCTTCCAACTTTTGCTGCCACCGAGCACCGACACAAAAGATGATCCCCCACCAATACCATCATTCTTCTTCCTCCTCTTTCTCCTCTTCCTTTTTCGTCTTTTCAATAGATTAGGGCTGGTGGGACTTGGGGGATAGGGTGGGGCCGAGTGATGGTAATGCAGTGATAACAAAAATACAAGGCTCCAATACAAATGTTCTCTATACAAACTCTACTTCCTCAAAGAGAAAAAAAAGACTGATCATTGCACTCCTTCCAAATGTTCAAACAGATGGCATGCACCAGAATGAAAAGGACTTGACTTCGTAGGCATCTATCAGGAGCAGTCTAAGCTTGTCAATAATTCCATATCTTCAATAACACATAAGAAGGGCTTTTGTACTTTTCTTTGTTTTTTCCTTAATAAATTGTGGCCTCCTTTTTGGTCACCTTCTAAAAAAATAACACATGTAGTTTTCATTTTGGTATAAATATTTTTATGTAAAAAGAATTATATACATAAACACTTTTTACTTTACATAAATAATCTTTTTTACTTTGCATAAACAACCTTTTGATTTGTCAAGATCAGATTGGATCCGTTCTTGATCTAATCGAGATAAGGATAGGGGTATTACCCAAGGAAAGAAGGACCGCAGATCGGACTCGGATCGGCCAGTCCAAAAGTGGTCCAGGTCAGCCGGATCGGCCGATCCCAATCAGTCCAATCCAAGCCAAGCATTTTTTAACTTCAGAGAGTAACCTATGTCGCTGTGGACAACGTCCTTCAGCCAATGATCGAGCAACCAGCAAACTGAGCCCTATGTAGTTAGAGAGGAGAGGTGCCCAAGGTGTCGCCTTAGCCCAAGGTAATATTTTTCAAATATATTAAATAAGTCATATATATATCATTAAATATGTCAAAAACAATTTTATAAAATCAATAAAATTGGTAAATTTATCCATTCAAATGTAAGAAATAATTTAAGAACCTATCAAATTCACATAAAATTTAAACACCTAAATAACTCGATAAGATTCAGATATCGAAGATGACTAAATTTATATATACACAAGTACTAACTGTTGAAAAGGGCGTGTTGAGCCTGATCTAACTTTGAACCCGCCTCGCATCGCAAATCGACCTGATTTTTGGGTGTATTATAATCAAAGTGGGCTGGGCAGCCCAAATGGGCTTTGGCCCGAAGGCGCCTGTGGCCACAGCAAGCTCACCTAGGTGAGCTAGGCCGAAACGAGGTGAGTTATGGGGGCTTGGCCTCACCTCATCACCTAGGTGAGTGCCTCAGGCACCTTTGATAACATAGTTTGTCCCACATACAGCTTTTTTAAGCAGTAGCTCATTATATTCCTACGGTTCTGCCTTCTTTAACTCTACATCCCTCCACGACCCATCTCATCCTTGTTTGTAATGCCTCCACTTAATCATCCAAGCCTTCCTTTCCTCATCTTCATTCTTTTGAAATCATTTTTAAATACTAACTTTAATCTACAATCATTGTTTAAAAAGGCGGCGACTCAAGACACTATCACTTAAGTCTCAAGATGAGACACTAGAAAAATGCATTGAGGCATGCGCCCCATGCCTTTTACTTGAGACTTACGCCCTTTTTTGATTGAGGTGGTATGTCTCAACGCCTTCACCGCCTCAAGGCATTTACTTGAGATTTATGCATCACTTGAGAAAGTGATATAATGAAATGTTGTAGGGTAGACCCAAGACTTACATTTCTTTTATTGTCCTTAAAACATAATTCAATACTTTTTTTCTCGATAGGTACATTTTTTTAACGAGGAGGGGATAACCGGGTTCAAACTCGAGACCTCCCCCATATGGGGAAGAATGGCAAACCAACTGCGCAAGACAGCTGGTTCATTATTCTGTACTTTTGAAATAACTCAAATCTATCATTGAGTTGATATAACATTAACACATGGAAATCAATATTATTTTTAGCTCTTTTGATGGTTTTAAAATTATTCTTAATCTATTGAGATTTACGTCTCGTTGTGCCTTAAAGCTTTCGTCTTATGACGCTTACAGAAAACGCCTCACAACTACCTCAAAACCTTTTAAACTATGCTTACAATATTTGTCACTGGACTATCTCAACATGCTTGCCCACCACAAAAGGGAAACCACCCGACAAGGCCCATGAAAACTTCCTCAACCATACATTTCAAATGTAATATGCCTCTCATCTGATGGCATCTACTAGTATGCAAGACTGCCTTATGATTTGATATCCTCCCAGCCAAGGATGGCAAACTCGGTTTCGGTCTCGGTTTCGCCCGGGTCCGAAACCGAGTCGACTCGGTTTCGATTTCGGTTTCGGCCGAAACCGGCCGAAACCCATATAAAAGGTTAAAAAAATTAAAATTAATTCTAAAAAACTTGAAAAAAAATCATAAAAAATATAAATATTCACTTAAAATCACAAAAATCATTACACATACATTTGACTGTATAAGTTAGTGCAATAACCTTGAAGTAGACAACTACAAAAATTCAACTTCAAACATTGAACATGTGAAAGTTAAAGTCATATTCCATTGTACATTAATAGAAGCAGTACAATAAACCAATTTAGACAAAATAAATGTTACAAAAATTCATTGATTCTTACCTAATATGGATAATAATTACTAGAAGAACCTTCTCCCTCATCGTCTGGCCCTTGATGTCGATACCCATAACCAGGTTGCATGTATGGTCTATATTCACTATAACCAAACAATGAGGTAGCCAAGTCCTGCATCCCTCTTTGGATCCCTCTTGGAGTGTTTGGTTGGCTTGATTCGAATCCAGTATCAACATAGGAATCTTGAGGAAGAGAAGAGTCACTGGTCGGATATGGATGGAACTGAAATGATTGTTCATAATTCTGGGCCCCACAAATAGCTGCTTCCTGTTGGCCACCTTCGTAACCTGGTATACCATATCCTTGCTGACCTTGACTGTATCCACCTGCACCACCTGCACCACCTACACCACCTGTACCACCTGCAGCACTAGTACCACCTGCAGCACCTCCGGGATGATCATCATCATCATCAGAATCATAAGAAACCAGTCGCCTTTTAACCTTTGAGGATGCATTTTTCTCTTTTGGAGTGCTTTTTTCAATCAACTTTGACACGAATCCTTTTCCCCTTGGCGTGCGCCTCACATAAATCTGCTTCAACTCCTCAATTGTCGGGTCCTCTCGAGCAGCAACATTTGCCCTCTCAGTTTGCCCATGCACTGATGTACTTCTTCTTAAGGAGGACATTCTAGGAGTGACTGGCCTGCTATCTGTATCTGAGTGTCTAGCTGGCTCAAACTCGAACTGCTCCTCAGTGTCATCAACCACCCTAGACTGGTGCGCATGAGTATCTCTGGCCCTCTTTGATTTGCTTCTTAATTCGGGATCTCTTGCCTCATCTTCATCAAGTATGCCCTCTGCCCATCTTCTATCATCAACATCAAAAACGGGCTCATCAACCTGCTCTCGTGTCTCCACCAAAGACTGCAAGGGATTATCATCATCAAATAAGACATCCACATCAATCTTTGCGGCGGCATCCTCGGCGACGCGTTTGTCTCGCAGCTGTTGTCTCAACCTCATATTCTTTATTCTCAACCTCATATTGTAATGGCAGTACACTAATTTCTCTAACCGATCAGCCTTTAGCCGATTGCGAACCTTTGAGTGTATAAGGCTGAACGTGCTCCAATTCCTTTCACATTGGCTTGCTGATGTGGTTTGACTCAACACCCTGATTGCAATGAAAGCCAATGCAGAACTGCCCAATTGTCTATTGTTCACCATGATGCACCAGTCAGCTGTTACACCAACCAACCATAAACAAATAAATATAAGATGTAAATAAAAATTAATTAAGGAAGATGTAATTGCAAAGAAAGCACAAAGATGAAGTATACCTGGGCTCACTCTTCCCACTGCGTATTGCAATTGGAAGTCAGAATACGTTCCACTTCTCATTCTATAGTTGTTCATCTACAAAAATTACATAATAGATTAGCATAACTACTTAAATAAATTCTATACCTCTTATTCATGAAATCAAACAGGCCAACCTCTACTTCCGCCTGAAGCCTCTTATCTTGTGTCCTCGATAAACGACCAATGACTTTTAAAGTGTCTTGAAGCACCTCGGCATCAACATGTGCATTGGCATTGTACATTAATCGAGGGTTCAGAAAATAACCTGCATTTGTATATAGTTAATGTATGGTCAATAATATATGAATACAAATAATCACTCACCAGCTGCATGCAAGTCGTGGTGTAATGTGGTGTCCCATCTATGGTCAATAATCTTCCACCACTTTGCATGTTCTTTGGGAAGGGACTCCTGCAACTCCAATTTCGCACGGTCCATGGCCTCATACAGATATCCCATATCATTCTTGTCATCGCCATCCACCAATCTTAGGACCTTCACGAGGGGGGTGACTACTTTCATGTATCGTGTTACTCTGCCCCAGAATTTGTTGTCGTCCACGATTTGACAGACATCCAAATAGTCCATCTGAGCATCAACATTGCCCTTGTCGATGTATTCCCGCAGGGCATTGTGGTACATGAAAGCTTTCAACTCATTCTTATACCTGTGCAAAGAAATAAAATTTGAATCAAATACGGATCATAATTATAAGGATAAAGAAGTAATAATTGAGTTCAACAGTATACCCATGTAGAGACTCCAAAGAAATGAAATTTGAAGCAAATCTGGTTGGCCCTGCACGGATAATATCTCGCCCCCCACTTGCATGCTCCCTGAACATGTTCAATATCCTAGGATGGCCATAAATATACCGGGTAATCTTTTGTCCCCTTTCAACCGTATTCTTCACATATTTGTCCTTCCCTATGTCTTCAAGTATGAGATCAAGACAATGTGCTGCGCATGGAAACCAATATAAATGCCTGCGCTTATGCATCAATTTCCTCCCTGCAGCCTTATAACTGGCTTCATTATCAGTCACAACTTGTACAACATTTTCTTCACCAATTTCGTCTACCATGTTGTCCATCAAATGAAACAAATAATTGGCATTTTTTTCAAAATTTGATGCATCTACAGATTTTACAAATACTGTACCTTCGATGCAATACACCAAAAAGTTAATCATGGACTTTTTCGTGGTACCAGTCCAACCATCACACATAATAGTGCATCCTCTCTCCATCCATATATGCTTGAAGCTTTCAACCCACTGATGGAGCTCCTCAACCTCTCCCTCAAGGCCACGCCCGTATATGTCCCGACGTGACGGCGCCTTCAAGCCAGGGCCAGCATCTGCTATGGCATCCAACATAGGTTGAAAATATTCACTTTCAGCAGCATGTGCAGGGACACCTGCATGAAAAAACCATTTACAGATGCTTTTAAATGCATGCCCTGCAACTTCTGCAGATTTTTTGACCCCTCTTAATGCACTTTTGATCTTAGGTTGTGTAGCCTGGGGCTTTCTGTGGAGATAACTGTCCATGGGGCCTGCTCTCTGCGTCTGCGGGGCAGCAACATCAGGACGTCGTGCAGCTGTACTGGAGTAGGTCCCTCCTGAACCCGTGGGTGCCTTTCCTTTCCTTCGAGCGGCTTCTTCACGCTCCCTTGCTTCAGTCAGCTACGGATCAGAATCTTCAGTGCCTTCCTCATCATCATCCCTCCTAACCCTTCTACCAGAAATCTCCTCAGCAATTTCCTCCTCATCCTCAGCCCTTTGTTGCACCCTCTCCTTTTTCCCCACAAGGCACTGGCGCATCTCCTCTCGCACCTCTCGTGGACAGTGGTCGCATTGTCTCACCTCTCCTCGTACCCCTGCCAAATGTTGCTTGTCTCTGGTAATTCCGCCATACATCTCCTTACCACAGTAATTACATTTAACCTTCCTTCTCTTAGCATCAACTAAGGACATGTGGGCCCACCCCGGATCCTCCTGCCCCTGCTGCTCCTGTGTTTGTTGACGTCTAGACATGATGCTACATTAAGACAATCAAGGACAATCTCTTGTAAGTATAATGAAAAAAATACAATTCAACATGAAAGAGCTCCAAATTAGTCAATGAAGCTTAATTGAGCTTCAATTGAACTTTACTAAACCTAATTAGAGGAAAACCTCAAAATTAATAATGTAATTAGGGCTTAATTAACACATATAGCCTAATCACCTTTCATAAAAATTAATCCCGAGCATGAAAGAGCTCCAAATTAGTCAGTGAAGTTTAATTGAGCTTCAATTGAACTTTACTAAACCTAATTAGAGGAAAGCCCCAAAATTAATAATGTAATTAGGGCTTAATTAACACATATAGCCTAATCACCTTTCATAAAAATTAATCCCGAGCATGATAGAGGTCCAAATTAATTAATGAAGCTTAATTGAGCTTCAATTGAACCTTACTAAACCTAATTAGACGAAAGCGCCAAATTTAATAGTCTAATTAAGATTTAATTTATAATTTTAGCCTAATCACTCTTGACAAAAATTAATTACCAACATAATAGAGGTTAAAATTAGTCAATGGAACTTAATTGAACTTGAATTGACCCTTACAAAACCTAATTACATGAAAGCCCTAAATTTAATAGTCTAATAGGAGCTAAACTAACATTTTTAGTCTAATCACTAAATTAACAGAATTATTTAACAAAATAATCATTTAAGAAATCTTACCTAGCCCTAACCAGAGCTAATTAGGGCAAGGTGGTGGGCGCCGGGCGGGAGGGGATCGCGGGCTAGGGCTGGCCGGCTGGCAGGTCACGCGCGCACGCAGGCACGCACTTGCAGGCCAGGCCGCGGGGGGAGCGGGCAGGGGGGGCTGCTGGGCTGCTGGCCGGCCTGCTGCTGCTCCTGCTCCGCGGCTGCTGCTGTTGCTGTTGCTGCTCCGCGGCTGCTGCTGCAGTGCTGCTGCTGCTGCTCCTGGCTGCTGCTGCTGCAGGGCGGGACGGGATCCGCGGCTGCTGCTATTGCTGCTCCGCCGGCCTGCTGCTGCTGCTCCAGTTGTTTCCGCCGCGGCTGCTGCTAGGGCAGGGGGGTTTCGGGGGCGGGAGGAGGGGACAGGAGCAGGAGGGGACAGGGGCAGGGGGTTTCGGGGTCGGGGGAGGCTCACGTGAACTCCTAAGTTTGGAGTTCACGTGAATCGCCCGAAACCGAATGGTTTCGGGACAAAACCATTCGGTTTCGGGCGAAACGGGTATCGGTTTCGCCCGAAACCGATACCGTAACCCGAAACGGTTTAAGCTACAGTGAAATGGGCTTAAACGGTTTCGGCCGAAACGGACAACCATGCTCCCAGCTGCATAGTAGGACACAACCATGAGGGATCTTCCATTGAGTCCAAAGACAGGACTCTATCAAGCTGCAAAAAGGAGGGATTCTCTGCATTTTGGCGTATAATCACTTAGCGACTTTTTTTCAGTTTGCGATGAATTATCGCAAAACCTAGTTTCAAGGAAATGAATGGCCCACATAATGACATTATTGTTTTTTTTGGGGGGGGAGGGGGGGATGATGACGAAATTCGCTCTGATAAGTACAATTGTCCCTTCTTCCAACATTAAAGCAGTGCCACCATTCAAAAAGGGAATCTTCATCATGACAACCTTTGCAAGCTCCTAGCTGATCGAGAGCATGACTATACAAATATTAAAACACAACATTCTTTGAAATATCCTTTTTGACCTCAGTCCAACAATGTCATCAGATAATCTAATTTGATTTTACCCACAGCACATTCTTTGCCATAAAGATAGATACTCATAAATACAGCTATTAAAAATAATTCTCAAGTTCATGTTTCCTAAGAAGAAATGTGAAAGTAATTCTAATATGAACAGGACCTAACTCTTTAATGCTCATATTAAAAGAAAGTGCTAAAAATGGTTAGCAATCAAATAGAAGTAGTATCTGAAGAAAAGTATTTGAGTGCCAAAGGGGTTTGCAAAACATATTATGTTTACATTTAAAATTTTAAACAATTGTGTGAAGATGGAGAATATAAAAGGAAACACAATAGTGAAAACAAATGAGGATCGACAAGAAGAAAACTAAATGAGATGGGTACTATCAGACTTAAGCTAGATACTCTAGTCAGAATTAAGCAAGAGCCAAAATACACTGACGTATGAAATAAATGTTCATGTTAGGTCATGATTTCCAGATCAAACTTTGAAACCAAATCAGAGTAGATTATGACAATTAAGGGTTAAACTTTTGTCTAGGGCTGTGGTTCTTTTGACTAGCCAAAGTAGATACATTGTCAAAGCTCCTGTAGATTGTTCCTCATAATTTAACTTCTTTCAGTAGGAGGAATCTCTCTTCCTTCTCTTTCTTGATTGTACTACCTCTATTTATCTCAATAAAATAGGTAGTGCAATCTACCTTTTTCAAAAAAAGAAACCAAGTCAAAATTATCCATACAAGTACAATTTCAATGGGCAATTGGGCATCACATCAATGCATAAAAAATAAAAATGAACAAGCCCGAAAATCAACCCAAGCTGAGCAAGCCAGCCAATTACCTACTCAATCGGCCAGTTCCAGGCAAACCTATTGGTACTAGAGAATGCCATATTGGATCTCAACATCATCTCCGAAGGCCAAAGAGAAGAGACCTCAAAGAGATCTCAAAAAGACCGGAAACAACGGCCAGAGACGATGATTGTCATATACTTTTTTTGGGAGGGTGCAGCCTTTGAATTGTATACATTTAGCCATTTAATATGATCAAAATTATATGATAGTAATAAGGGTAACGCAAAAACAAAAACTACTTTCTGATATCTCAATGCCATCTCGGCATATTGGAGAGCTGCTCCTCCTCTTTCACCATAATTAAGTCATCCCCTCTATTGGCATTAGCATTTCCTCCTCCTTTACCGTACTTCTCCCCCACTGCTGTCTCCCTCTTATTCTTGATCTTGGCAAGGATTTCATCTTGAGACCCTTGAAGAGCCATGGATTTTCAAGAGATCACGAGGATATAAGAAGGATCACAAACAATGGCCAGGACATTGAAAATATTCTGTGCTCTTGGACTGACAGCAAAAGAAGTGGAGGAGAGGAAATGGAAATCAGGAGGGGTCCTAGAGATGCTGCCACTCCGACATTGAAGACAATGAGATAATAGAAAGAACTTTTCTTTTCTTTTCTTTTAGTTTGTTTGGATATATTAGGGATAACCATATCACCAGTCCCTGGCCACTGAATCCATGCCATGCCAACCATGAGTCCAGCTATTGCTTGAGACCCGAGTCAGGACCAAACTCAAACCCAGACTCTGCAAAGCAAGTAGGGTAGCAGGTAGGGAGGATAGTATACGAACTGGAAGACCCTCCAAGCAGTGCAGCGATGCCTATATGGGGGTTTGAGTTTGGTCATGCCACCAAGGCACTAAAAACTAACCGAACCAGATGGGAACCGGCTGAACTGGACTGGAAGTGGCCAGAACCACTCTGGTTCTAATAGGGAAGAAGCCAGTCAGAACCGACCTTGGAATCAGAACCAGCCCCAACAAGTTTCACTCCCAGAAACAGTTTTTTAAACCTTCCATGCCACAGAGACAACTACCAAATGTGCCTAATCAGCAACTGCCCCTGGATTTGGAAGCAGTAGGATGAGAACAGTTGCTTCCACCTAATGCTGCTTGCCACTGTTGTGGTACTTGCTCCCAGTAAATTTTATGGTTGCTCCATACCAATGCTAAGGGTCCATTTGGGAACCTTTTATGAAGTACTTCTACCTCCAAAAAGAAGTGACTTCAAGTAAAAGCACTCCTTATTTTAAAAGCAAAAAGAGTTTGGAAACACAAGATAGTTCATAGTTATGATGGTTGGAAGTACCTCTTCATTAATTTTGACCGAAATAGCCTCATCTTTCATTTATAACGGATGATAAATATACAATAATGTACATATATATGATAAACATATGATATGCACGATAAATAATTCTTTTACACATGAAATTATATAAATATAATCTACATGATTATAGTTGCCAAAATAGGTCCCCCCATGTTAACATGATTATGCCATCTATAATATGGCTCAATGTTGGACAAAGGAAAGAAGACTTGCAGTTCTGAGTGAGGGAAAAATGAGCGATTGCAGGTTGATAAAGTCCTTTCTAAATTTATGCAGGAGGAGAAAGTGAGTCCATAGAGAAGGAGAAAATTACTCCTATCGCATGAAGTGGGTTTTCTCCTTCTGTGGGGTGGAGAAGTTAAAACTAGAAAGTTGCCAAGCATCTTCATTTTTTATAGAAGTACTTCATTGAGAAGGATAAGTCATCTAGAATGACTTTCCCAGAGTTCCCAAATGCACCCTAAGACATTCCCTAAGGAGGAGCTGAAGGAGGTTGTTTTTTGTTCTCTTCTCTATTTTCTTCTTCTTTTTTCCTTTCCCACATCATCATCCCCCCTTCTCTCATCCTTTTTTCTTTTTTTTGGCTCCAGTTAAGAAGGGCAATCAGGAGAACCTTTATTTGAGAACCAAAAAAGGAAAGGCAAGAAGAGAACAGCAATTAAAGAGGGTAGTTATGAAACACTTTGTGAGAGGCTCAGAAGGCATAAGCTTTGTGGCATGACACAGTGTAAGCCTCGTTATTTAGAAGAAAATCGTAAAATTACCAGAAATGTTAACACAATACTAATTCTCAGAGCATTAACGCAACTCAATGATAGAGTTTGTGGAAGTGAACTATGGGGTGAAACTTGGAAACATGAACTAGCAGAAGAAAAGGGAAGGGTGCAAAAAGTCAAGGATGGAAGGGGAAAAAATAAGTGGAAACTAGAATAGAGAAGAAGAAATGGAAAGGTTCGGGGTTATATTCAAACCATCAAAAGAAGAAATAAGGAAGGAGACAAAAGAGGAGAAGAAGAGAAAATTATAACTTCCCTAAGAAATATTTAAGTCGTGTCATCAACGTTAGGCCAGTTGTCATTCACATGATAGGTGCCTAAGTTACTTCCCTCTCCTTAGGGCTAAAGCTTGGGTAATTCAAACCCTTTATTGTGTCTATGTAATACACTTGTCATCATTGAATCAGGCTTTACGGGCAATAAAAAAAAGCATAAATCGCTGGTCCACCTCAAAACATCTCACTACCTCGCCATGGAAGGGACTTCGTATACAACTCCCACTGTGGACATGAAGGAAGAGCAGGTACCACCCAAGGTCTACACATGTCCGATGTGATTCAGTGAGCTGCTGCCCAGTGGGGGGCCCTCTGTCCAAGCAGACCCATGGCTCAGGGTACCGATGATGCAGGACTCGATCCTGGGTGCAAACATTTACTTTCTTGGTTTCTTTTTTTAAAAAAATCACTGCCTCTCCAACTCAATTAACACATAAGTCTTAAAGTGAATGTCTTGAGGCACACGCCTCAAGGTGTACCACCTCAATTAACAAAAGGCATAAGCCTCAAGGAAATGGCCTAATGCCTCAAGGCATTTTTCTAGTGACTCATGCTGAAGTGTATGTCTCATTGCCTTGAGGCAATGCCTTTTTTAACAATGATTGAATCCTCTTTATGTGCTTTTAGTATATTTTATTACATCCCAATTAAGCATAGTAAGTATCCAGTCAACCTCAACATTGCTTTTACTAATGAGCGGACCAGTGATTGACAGGTAATGGGGTACTGTTGTCGAGGAGGAAGTCAAAGTGTCAACCAGCCACAAAAATAGCTCGTATATTTAGGAGTTTGGCCACCATCCTAAGTTGAGTCTTGAGCATTTTCCTTTTCGTTTTGGGCTTGGGAAGGTGATATACATCTCATTCACTTCACACTATAAATCAACTTAACATAACCTAGTTTAGTAAAAGTCTGTGTTGCTACAAAGAAAAGTAAGAACTATGGTTACATAAAGCCATGGAACATACATCGGAGAGCCATGGAACATACGAAGAGAAGAACTATGGTTATGACGGCCCTTGTATAAGTGATTGTAAAAAATTAAGGCTTCGCAGACTGTTCTACTAAAGTGCATGACAAGGAAACAGGAATTTAGCCACACGATCAACATGAGAGAACGTTATTTTATCATGCTAGGGTGTGACTATGGCCTCAGTTAAGGCACACTGAAACATACATCAAAAAAGGCATCATTTCTATGTTTTCCGTCACAGATTAACCGGTTAGTAATAAAACAACAACTTCAGTGCCAAAAAAACAAGATGGGAGAAAAGAACTGATGGCCTGGGATCACCGGAAAGAAATTAATTCCGAAAAGGGATCAAGGTTTCAGTCATGATGTTAGGTTCCTGACCCTAATAAGAGTCTCGAGTAGGAAAGAGATAGGCACGATCATTTGAATTCACAGCTTAATACTACAGAGGTCAAGCTGCCGCTCCTGGAATTAACTGCACAAACCATCAACAAATCCCATTGTCCATCCAGAAAAAAACAATCAAGTTATCCACCTCCACTTCTCATGCGGAAAAGTTCAATCTTTACAAAGACGTAGGGCAGAAAAACCACGGCTTTCCACAACTGCGCCCTATCCGCGACCACGTAGCACCAGAAGCGGAATGCAAACAAGGACATGACGACCAAAGAACCAGAACGTGAGCTGATCAAACGCAAAGTGCGGGGTGTGGCCTCCTCTTACCGTATCGATGGGGTGGACCAGGATCTCGAAGTGGTTCCCTTTCAGCGTCTTCACCGTCAGCTTCATCGTGGGGGCGGCGGCGGACCAGGAGGAGGACACGGAGGAGGAAGTGCCTCCCGGAGAGATCGATGCCCCGAAAGAGATGGAGGGGAGAGAGCGAAACCCTAGAGCAGGCGAGCCCTCGGGATCGCGGAGTTCGGAAGGGGAGAGGGTGTTGCGACAAGGATCGAGCGGGAGGCGGGTTCCTGTAGAAGGTGTCGTCGACGGGTGGGCACGTGCGCCCCAATAAAGGGTATACGAGCGGGGCTGTGATTATAACGGAAGGGGGTTAGCTTGCGCCGCGGGCAATTGCGACGTGGATTTGGGTATGCGGTGGGGTCGCGATTTTAGGGCTTTGTGGATTTTTTTTTGTCTTTTCGCAGGGGGGGGGTTGCGGATAAATTACACTTCTAGATGGATTTACATATTTATCATTTCTGAAAATATATTAATAATCATGTTAATATTTTTGTCAAAAAAAATCAAATAGATTATCATCTTAACTTCCCGTTACCCTACGTTAATCGAACTATAGTTAATCTTAACTAGACATTGAGGGGAGCGGTGGCAGGGCGGGGGTGGGGGTGAGGGAGCTTCGATGGGCGGAGGAGGGTTGCAGGGTGGGGGGGTAGGTAGGGTCAGGGGGGAGCTCTGACGAGGAGGGGGGTTGCAGGGTAAAAGGGGGAGCTCCGACGAGGAGGGGGTTGACAACAAGGTTGGGGGGTGTTGGGGGAGCCCCAACATGGAGGGGGTTGCTCCACGAGTTTGTTGTTGTCAGCCTCGTCCTCGGACAGCTGTTGCGGCGGGATGAACTTGATGTTCCATAAGAGGTAGACCATGGTGAGTAAGTCCTTACCATCCCGGGAGGCATTGTATCCCTACACCCACAACAACGACCTCAATTGTAGCACTGCTTGCACCAACACCCGCTCGTTGAAGCAACACCCCGCAGCTCCAACTTATGCAAGTCAAGACAGCATCGAAAGAAGTCAAGCAAACCCCGATCGGACTCCCCCGCGTACCCAAGTAGCATGTACCAGATGTTCCGACTTGTCTCCTCGATGTAGCAGAGGCTCGTGTCGACGAGGCTGTTGTGACACAGGTAGAGCGCAAACCTCTGCAGTTTGGTGCACCCACTGAGCTGTCATATCCCGCTAAAGCGAAAACACAAAGTGTTGTACATACGTGAACATAACGAGGAGTATTAACACTTAGATAACATGAACATACGTATTCTACGACATAAAACCATCCATGCTTATCTACACATTAAGTAATGCTTTGTGCAATACCTTGCTAATTACACGTAGGGGTGTTGCACTATTTTTTTTTAAGTTTATGACGTGGCCCCACACCAACCTACCTTGGCATTGCAGCCAAGCTAGCATCCGATGTGGCATCGGGAAGTTCATATTATTTGAGAGGGGGGTGGCTGGAGTAGGGACCATGCCAAGGTAGCTTACCATAGGCCCCACTCCAAAAAAAATTGTTGGGGAAAATAACTCTTTTCTCATATTTTTAGATTTTAGATTATGATAAAATAAATATTTATTCATGCCAATTCTGCTCGATCATTTTACAAGTTTACCATAACTCTGGTCTCTATAAATTTAAATCATCATCAATTAAATATCTATGATAGAATTAGATATATTAAATATCATCTAAGTAAACAATAGGCTGAGTGATAGATGATACACTGTCTAATCAAACTCGACATAGACCATATTCCATCTAATAAATGAAACGACAAGAAACTGAGTTAGACGATCAACCCTCTAAATCTTCAGAATAGACGAAGGGTTAGACGATATATCGTCTAACACAAATAAGATAGACAAAAAATTATACAATGTATTGTCTAAGTAAAAACATATAGATGGAATATTAGACGATACACAGTCTAAGTGAAAAGGGATAGGCGAAAGATTAGATGAGATATTGTCTAAGTGAAGATGGATAGATAGAAAAATATACGATCATCTAAGTGAAAAAGGATAGACAGTACTCCATCTAAGTGGGCAAAGTAGCACTATATGATGCTTAATCTAAAGTCTCTAATTAGATAGAACATTAGATGATACATCGTCTAAGTCAGAAAGGGTAGACGATGTGAGAGATGATAAACGAATCTCCGTTTAAAATAAAAATGACAAAACTCACAATAGACAATACATCATCTAACTGAAGAGAACCGTTAGATGAAACTTCATCTAACTCATGATAAACAGTGACTTATATGATATTCCATCTAAGTGGAAAATGATAAAAAATGTGATAGATGGAACTTCATCTAATCTATCAAGTTGGAGTATTAGGTGATACTTTGTCTAATAGGATCACAACTAGGCAAAGCATTAGACGATGCTTCGTCAAAGTGAAAAATGACAAAAATTAAGTTGAAGCATCAGATGATGCTTCGTATAATATAAAATGTAAAAATAGAATTCTTAGACGAATGGGTAGAATAGACGATATTTCATCTACTTTCATTAAAAGATAAAATTTCACAAATGGGTGATATAATATATATATATATATGTGTGTGTGTGTGTGTGTGTGTGAAATGATCAAATAGGGATGTATGCACTATAATTACAGTGTGGATCCCCCTATTTAGCCTCATTTCGTAGGTAAGTGGGACCCAATTAGGCCCTCTAATCTGGAGTGAGGGCCAAGTCACTTACTTAGAGTGCATCGTAAGAAAAAAGAAAACATGTGTGAATAGTGCTTACTATTCGCGTAATGTTCACATGAATAGTAACCACTATTCACATATGTTTTCTTTTTCTTGTTTTGCACACCGAGTAAAATAGGTGACTGGACCCCCCCCACTAAGTTAAGGGACCTTGGGCCCCTCCCAAAAAAATTCAAGAAAAAACATACCCAATTTTAATCAAAGGGGAGGCATCCGCACTGTAACTATAGTGCATACGTCCCTATTTGATCATTTACTCTCTCGCTCTCTCTCTCTCTCTCTCTCTCTATATATATATATATATATATGGGGGGCGCTCACCTGGTGCCGGCACCAAGTAGTGCCTGCCCCACCCCTCTCTCACAGCGCGCCCCCCCCATAAATGCATGGGGGGGGGCACTAGGTGGTGCCGGCACTACCGGAAAGCCCCCCCCCCTATATATATATATATATACATATATATGGGAGGCGCTCACCTAGTGCCGGCACCAGGTGGTGCCGGCCCCATCCCCCCCCCCCCCAAAAGATGCAGGGGGGGCACTGTGAGGGGGGGTGGGGCCGGCACCAGGTGGTGCCGGCACCACCAGAAAGCCCTCCCCTATATATATATATATATATATATTACACTTTTGATTTGGTCATATCTATGTTGACTATGCTAAATGACAACTTATACAGTAAAGTGCTTACACAATACTTAAACTCCACATTGATATGCACATAAACTATACACACAATATTTAAAATATTACTAACTCATTTTTGAGGTAAAATCACATACGTCGATATCGTCTAAAATACGTCATTGAATAGTCAAATTAACAATGCATCTACATTAAATACGTAATATCTATTGGGATACTTTTTCACCGTTAAGACTTAAAAAATTACATAATCTTATTATGCACCACTCAATATCGGGATATATATATATATATACTATGTTCAAAGTTTGGATTACTTTTTACATATTTTACTTAGACTAGCGCTTGCAATTTGAATTGGCTTATCTCACATCCTTGAGATAATTATTTTTAGCATTATTTCAGGTATGCGGACGGCAGCAGCCAAGGGACAGGTTGCACAAAACAAGAAAGAGGACAGACAAATGTATAATTTGAAGTAGAAGATATGATTCACCTACTACTTTGAGAACGACGTGCACTCATTCACAGAGCGGGTGAAAGCATAGCAGCCAATCTGATTTGCCAACCGTTGTGACTAGGATTCGACTATTGAAGGCAAATGTATTTAAAAGATACAATGCGACGTGGAGCCGTAAATAACCTGGAGTTCAAGAAGAACCAATAGTGAATTCCATTAAGCAGGGCGATCAATCAACTTTAGTCAACAAAGTGATCCCAGAGCACAAGTTTCCTACGTATTCAAGTCAAGAAGAGACTTCACCACATTGAAAGTATCATCCCATAAGTATCTCTCTCTCTGGGAAATATTAAAGTGGAGGAATCTCCATCTGTACGGCATTTCTACCACTCTCCTCGTATGTTTGTCTATCAGTTAATTCAATTTTCTTTGTAGAGGAATCTACATTTTGATAAGTGTTTACTTTTATATATTTATTTATGTCACACTCAGTATTTCTGAGCTTTAATAGAAATAATTATGTAATTTATATATATAATTTTAATCTCACATTAAATTTGACTTTTCATGAAATTATTTAATTTTTTGGGTATAAAAAAACATGTGAGATTAGCAATGCATAGTAGGGACAACTGAATAATTATATTTATTTTATTATTAATCTCTCTACAAGAATAATTTCAGTTCAATTGTTTTTGCTTGCAAGAAATAATATCGGGCTATTTTAAATGACGCCTTGGCACCAGATGTCAATTTGTAAATTGACGACCGACCCTCCGAAAAGGCGTCTTTCGAAACTCATTTGAAGCAGACATGTGGCGACTTAGACACCAGATACCAGGTAAACTCGATACTACTTGGAACCTGCGAGACCTCCCAATAGCAAAAAAGCTCCGAAGGGATAGAAAGGTATGTGAGAGTACATTGAACATCCAGATAAATTAGTAAGCAATTAAATTTCAATGATTAGGATTGCTAAAATAGCAGAAATAAAATTACATTTTCTATAACAATTAAAACTAACAGAGTCCAGTCCAACCAAAGTACAATATAAGAGGATAGAGAACGTACTCTCAAGTTGGGGGAAGCCCGACACTGGCAAACACTGGCACTAAGAACCACGCACTGCACCTCCAAGCACGAGGAAGAACAGCTACACCTGAAAAGTCAGGGGTGAGCCTCCTATCACTGGCTCAGTAGGGATCCGGCAGAACCCTACCAAGAAACAAAAGCGGTAACAGTAGTGATAACAACTATAGCAAAGTAGTAACAGCAGGAGCAGGAACAATAGTAAAGAGAAAAATAGCCGTACCACAGAAACACGGCAGCCGAAGGAATCTCGGCCCTCTAAACTACTCCAAACAGCAACAGCAAGGCGAACCCCAATCTCACAAAGTCGGGCGTTACCGATCCATTGACAAACCATGAAACCCTATCGTGAAAGCCTACCGAAACAAGCAAAGACCTTACAAAAGACCCACACGGTCAAAGGCACAAGACATACACGAACTCGTCGTCGTGTACGCTACAGTAACCTCGGGAAGAGCCAAACACATGCTAATCGGCAAGTCACGAAAACACAAGTCACGCGTCAAGCGACAGAAGCATCTCCTCACTAGAAGAACAGTCAGATGCGTCCGCTGACGTCTTACACTGCACCACAAGTATCTCCCACTCGCCTGGAATGGCGGTAACTGAGATACTCAACAGGAACAAAGTACAAGGAACAAGAGTAACGAGTGACTAGTCAGGGTCACGCCCGTCGGCGTTTGTCTAACGCCCCTGACCACGTGTGCACACGCAAGCTCAATGTCTTGAGCCAGGCCTCTAGCTGGTGTTTCTTTCCCGTAGGACTCTCACGGCAAGACAAAGGGGCCCACGGCTACCAGCCTACAAATCGTCTCAACCGGGACTCGCCCCGCCACCACTCCCAAGTGGGCCGACACACAGGAAAGTGTCATCAGGCTACAACTAATGGAGGCTCACTAGACACAGAGACTCAAAACAGCAAACACCGAAGTATAGATAGGGTAAGCACACACCTGTCGCACGTCCTATGGAGCACAATGCAGTATACAACTACTACCAGACTCAGGACAGTCAACTAGACCTGCTCAAACAACAATCATTGAGTCACAAGACTCGGGTCAAGATCGTCGCACATATCACAACAACACGATATTAATCAACCTAGTCCCGAAGCCAAAAATCACGGGAAACACATTATGGAAGATAGCACAAAACGGTCGGATCCATAACAGCAATAATGATAACAATGAGTCCTCGGCCTCCGAGCCACACAATGGACTCATAATTTTGCATAACACGAAACACGAAACATGAGGGATCACTAAAGCCCTCAAACCACATGGCACGTAAAATGAGGTAAGATGATATCTCCAAGCGTCCAAAATAATGTCTCGATCCTCACGGGATAGACGAGACACTTACGAGGTCACGTGTCAACCACTGAGTCATAACCGGGTTGATCAGAAACCATAATGACCCTCGAAATAACACGGAATACCGTTTGGTATAATGGCACTCCCAAACACCCTATAGCACGGTCACAGCCCTCATAGGACGTCCAAGACATCCACAGAACAATGGGCTAACCAAGGGGTCGAAGCCACGACAATCGGAAGTCAAACTGACGAAGAAAACACCCAGAAGGTAGCTACGGTACTTGCGAGCTAGCCGCGCCAACAACAGACGCAGTTCCCAACAAGCTACGCTCACCCAGATGCGGTTAAAGACTAGCCGCATTTACACTGACGTGGTTCTAGGCAAACCGCCTCAGGCTTGTTGATTACGCGAAAGTTCGTCGTTTAAAACACGCGTATAACAATCTTAAAATCGCACTCGCACAAAATGATCAAAAGAGAATGTAGTATTAGGACAAGCACGGGTCGAATTCACAAGGAAGAAGAGATTTTTAGAGTTAAAAACTTTGGACTCCTTTGGAAAATATTTGTGATTTGATTGTTTGAAGAAAAGTGATGAAACAAAGAACGATTCTAACACTTAATTAAAAACACCTATGATTATGCGCCTATGCTATAGAAATTAATTGCATGAAGTGAAAAGAAGAGATAGAAGAAGGGGGTAGAGATGGAAGAAGATCAAGAACTAGTTTAAAAGAACAACTCTCTTCATTAACTTAAAAGAAAAAGTACATGAAGTGCAAGACAAGCTTACAATAAAGAGGTGACAAGATTACAATGAAGTAACATAACACAAAAGCAATGACAAAAAGAGGGGCCTGATATGTGAAGATAGTAGCAGCAACGGTGATGACGTCGTCGTCTCCTCCTCGCCGAGCCTTGGAGAGGATCGCTCCGCCTTGAAAGAGATCACCGTGTACACCGGGAGGAAGTCGCCTTTGTCGTTGAAGTTGCCTTTGGAGGGTGAATAACTTTGAACCCAAGAGGAATTAGGGGATGCCCAAGAAGAAAACGTTGAAGAGGAGGGAGATAGGAAGAACTTTGATGAAGAACTCAGATAAAAAAGAAGAGCAAAAGAGCTTCAAAATAGAGAAATAATAGAAACTAGCACCTCGGATGAACAGTGAAATCACAGGACAGTAAGTTAAAAAACGAGAAATAATTTTAAAACCAGAAGGAATTAGAAGCTGAGCAAGAAGAAGAAGTTGTAGAACACGTAAAAACAAAGAACTTTCATGAAGAAAGCAAGATGAGAAAATGACTAGAAGGGTAAGAAACAAGGGGAAGAACAGAGAGAAACACTGGTTCACAGATGAACAGGATAGCACAGTGAAAAATATGAAATAGTTTGAAAACCAGAAGGAATTAGAAGTTGAGCAAGAAGAAGAAGTTGTAGAAGACGTAAAAGCGAAAAACTTTTATGAAGAACACAAAAGAATAAAACGAACTTACATGGGAGAAACCGGAGGCCTAAGGTTGGGAGAGAAAGAGGGAGAGTGAAAGATTGCTCAAAGAAAAAACTCCCCTTCTCCTCCTTGCCATGGGCTATTTATAGGGAAAGTTAGGTAAATGGAGGGTGGAGATTGTATCAAAAGGAGATGGATGGCTGAGATTTAAGTGAAATATGATGCATGGGGAAGAGAAAAAGTAGGTGGGCACCCCCTTTCTTGGACTTTAGGCACCCCATTTCCCAAGGCTCATCATGTCTCTCCTTTATTTCAAACTTTGAATGTCCTTTTCCTCCTTTCCAAACTTAAAGTTTGGATTCCTCATTTTCAAACTTTGAATTCGAAATTTTGAACTTTCCTTTCCCTCCAACCAAAATAATTTGAATTCTTTATTTGACTTGGTCAAAATGGTGATGACCCTTTTACCCCCGGCTTCTTTTGTAATTACCTTCGGTGTCCTACACACACATAATTATACTTTAGTCCATAAAAATTACCATAATGTGCACATAAATCTCAAATGCTCATGATTATGTAATGGAGAATTAATGCTCATGACCCTCAACTTTAATTTATTATTAAATAAGACAATTGAATTAATCAATTTACGTGAAAGCTCCAATTTAAATGCGGAGTTGGGGTTAACTATGAAATATACATAATTACCTAATTATATGCACATAAAATGGTGTTCATGCAATGAATTGTCATAAGAAATGACCACTTATCACACCCCCCAACTTACTCATTGCTAGTCCCTTAGCAATGCCAATAAATTACATTTTAGGACTAACAAGAGTTTACAAAATTCATGCTCTCATATCCAGTTATCCCTTCATAGAATCGACCAAAGATTAGGAATCTGGAATCATTAATGCACACTAGCCTTATGTAGTAACTTAATTGTACATGATTAAGAATTCAAGTTAAAGCTCAATAGCACTTGTGCATGTGTAACTACCAAATCCACAGCTTAGACAATTGCATCCCTCATTCGCTATTCCATGCAAATATCTTTCAACCCTGCACCCTTAGATCAGAGCATTAAGTATATTAGCTTTTTGTCTGTCTTATTGTTTTGTCCCTTTGGGATCTTTTATACCACACATGATGCTGCACTACCCTTCACTGCTCAACGTGAACCTCGACTCTTGCCTTAGGAGAAGCAGGCCCAGTTTCGCAGATCCAGGTTCCCTTTTCCGTTTTACGCGAACCTCAACACGTCTTAGGTGAAGTAGGCCCGGTTACTAAGATTAGAGGCATTTTTCATGGTATTTTTTTTCTTTTTTTTTTCATAGTGCCATTGCACTTATTTGATAGATAATTTGGCAGAAAGCTTTGTATAAAGATCTCTTTTTTTAAGAAGTGCAGAATATCAGATAATATACCTAAAATAGCAGAGGGCTTGTCTTGCTTGTTTCATTAGTGTGTAATGTAAATTTTTTTTTTAGTGCACATGAACTTTAAAGGGATTCTTATATCAGTTTTCCATGGCTAGATTGACTAAATTTTTCATCATCCTTCTCCCTAGCCTTTTCTATTCTAGAATTATTTTTAATTTAAGCATGAATCATGAAACTCAAAATGGGGTTTACATCTTTTTACTTTCATGTAATGATGACATGCAAGAAAGAACTTCTATCAGGTTGTAATATATGCATCATGAAAAATTTTCTCTCCCCCCAACTTGAATGACATTGTCCTCAATGGCATGTATAATATATAAACATGACAATGCATACATGAATGTTTGGAAGGAAAGGTACAACCTGGGGTATGCAGACATAACTATTTTGGCAGGCAGTTTTGCGAATGACTTCTTCCAGCTCCTACAAACACAAATGAAAATACTTCACTAGATTTTTGAAGAGAAATGGTTGGGTTGCCTCCCAACAAGCGCTAAGTTTAACGTCTTCAGCCAGACAACATTCTTGTATTTATCATGGGTCACTCAGTAGGATTGCTTCCTTTGATGAAAGTTGTGTGTTCTCCAAGTAGAGTTTGAGACATTGACCATTAACAGTGAAAATTTGACCATTTTTAGGATCTAGAATTTTGACAGCACCATGATCAAAGGCTTTGAGCACAACAAATGGTCCGTCCCATCTGGATTTGAGTTTACCAGGGAATAAGCGCAGCCTAGAATTAAAAAGCTAAACCTTTTGATCAGGTTGAAATGATTTTCTCACAATGTGTTTATCATGGAAAGCTTTGGTCTTGGCTTTGTAAATCTTAGTATTTTCATAAGCTTCATTCCTCAACTCCTCTAACTCATTTAGTTGTAGGGCCCTATGAGATCCTGCTTGGGCCAAGTCGAAATTGAACTGCTTAATAGTCCAATAGGCCCTATGCTCAAGCTCAACGGATAGGTGACAAGCTTTCCCAAAGATTAACATATTTTATGGAGACATGCCAATGGGAGTTTTGTATGCTGTCCGATAGGCCCAAAGAGCGTCATCCAATCTTTCAGACCAATCCTTCCTATCGGGCCTAACAGATTTCTGTAGGATATTTTTGATCTCCCTATTGGATGTCTCCACTTGGCCACTTATTTGGGGATGGTAGGGAGTGGCAATCTTATGAGTGATCCCATATTTTTCGAGAAGACCTCGGAATTGGGCATGAGTGAAATGAGAACCTCCATCACTAATGATCGCCCTCGGACATCCGAACCTTGAAAATATATTCTTTCGGACAAACTTCATGACAACTTTGTGATCATTAGTCCGGGTGACAATGGCTTCAATCCATTTAGACACATAGTCGACTGCCACAAGAATGTACTCATGTCCGAATGATGGTGGAAAGGGCCCCATAAAATTAATTCCCCAAACATCAAAGATTTCGACCACTAGAATGGGGTTGAGTGGCATCATATCCCGTTTGCTCATGTTTCCAATGGCTTGACACCTAAGACAAGTCTTGCTAAATTCATAGGTATCTTTGAAGAGAGTGGGCCAGAAGAATCCACTTTGTAACACTTTAGCGGCTGTTTTCTTTCCCGCAAAGTGTCCCCCACAACCTAAAGTGTGACAAAAGTTCAGAACACTTTGTTGTTCCTCCTCAGGGACACACCTTCTAATTATTTGATCCGGACCCATGTAGAATAATTCAGGATCTTCCCAGAAATAGTGTTTGATTTTGGCAAAGAAATGTTCTTTTTCATGTTTAGACCACCCATTAGGAATTTGTCCCACAGCTAAATAGTTGACAATATCCGCAAACCATGGAACTTGACTATGGGTGATGGACAAGAGGTGTTCATCTGGAAATGAATCATGCAAAAGAGCATTATCAGTTGTGAGAATCCGAGAAAGATGATCGGCATCTTTATTCTCAGAACCTTTTTTATCTCGGATCTCAAGATCGAATTCTTGGAGTAAGAGGATCCACCTAATGAGTCTAGGCTTGGCATCCTTCTTGGAGAACAAATATTTGAGAGCTGAGTGATCAGAGTACACAATGACTTTTGCCCCTAAGAGATATGATCGAAATTTTTCAAGGGCAAAGACAACAGCTAACAGCTCCTTTTCTGTGGTGGTGTAGTTAAGCTGAGCATCAGCGAGGGTGCGACTTGCATAATATATCACCACCGGACACTTGTCAATTCTTTGGCCTAGAACTGCCCCGATAGCATAGTCGGAGGCATCACACATGATTTCAAAAGGTAAAGACCAATTGGGATATTGGAGAATGGGTGCCTTGGTCAAAGTCTCTTTAAGGGTATTAAAAGCCCTTAAGCAAGTATCATCTAGATGGAATGGGGCATCTTTGGCCAAGAGAAGAGTTAACGTGCGGGCAATTTTAGAAAAGTTGCTGATGAACCGGCGGTAGAAGCCGGCATGGCCAAGGAATGAACGAATTTGCTTCACCGAGGTTGGAGGAGGAAGATTAGAAATAAGGTCAATTTTTACCTTATCTACCTCTATACCGCGTTCAGACACAATGTGGCCCAAGACTATGCCCTCTTGAACCATGAAGTGGCTCTTTTCCCAACTAATAACAAGGTTTGTTTCAATACATCTTGCAAGCACTTTCTTCAAATTTTCTAAGCAATTTTCAAATGACTCCCCAAACACAGAAAAATCATCCATAAAGATCTCAAAGAATTCTCCTACCATATCAGAGAAAATGGCCATCATGCACCTTTGAAAAGTGGCCGGTGCATTGCAAAGACCGAATGGCATTCTCTGAAAGGTAAATGTTCCATATGGACAAGTGAATGTGGTCTTCTCTTGGTCTTCTGGATAAATGGCCACTTGATTGTACCCAGAATATCCATCTAGGAAACAAAAATATCTTTGGCCTGCCAATTTCTCCAGAATTTGGTCAATAAAGGGGAGTGGAAAATGGTCCTTTTTGGTCATGGCATTGAGTTTCCTATAATCAATGCACACTCTCCATCCTGTGGTGGGCCTAGTGGGCACATCTTCTCCTTGTTCATTTTTGACCACGGTGAGTCCCGATTTCTTAGGAACCACTTGAGTGGGACTCACCCATTGGCTATCCGATATAGGATAAATAATTCCCGTATCGAGCCATTTGAGAACCTCCTTCTTCACCACCTCCTTCATGTTTGGGTTCAACCTTCTTTGCATTTCCCGACTAGGTTTGGCATTGTCCTCTATGTAAATGTGATGCATGCAAATAGACGGACTTATCCCCTTAAGATCGGCCACTGTCCAACCTATGGCACCCTTGTGAGTCCTAAGGACTTCTAGGAGAAGTGTTTCTTGGGTAGGGGTTAGATTGGAAGCTAAGATAACAAGAAGGGTTTGATCGGGGCCTAGGAATGTATATTTGAGGGAGTCCGGAAGGGGCTTAAGCTCAAGTTTAGGAGAACTTTCAAGTGATGGAAGGGCTGGTTCATCTTGCAAAGCTGGAAGTGGTTCAACCTTATGCCAAATGCTACTATGATGTGGGGAATCTTGAAGAGCATTGACCTCCCTTATTTGACCCATGCCCAGATCATCCTCAATAATTTCATCATAGATGTCTATGAAGTGACATTCTTCATCTAGGTCCAAATATTGGGAGGCTTTGAACACATTGAGAGAAACTTTTTGACCTCCGAATGAGATGTCCATCGTCCCCGTAGCACAATTAATGTTGGCTTTGGCAGTAGCAAGGAATGGGCGGCCTAGGATGATTGGTGTGTGACTTAACTCCGAGGAGGAGGCCATGTCAAGAATGAGAAAATCAACGGGGAAGTAGCAATCATGGACTTTCACAATCACATCCTCTATCAAACCTCGAGGAGTCTTGACTGAGCGATCGGCCAGTTGGAGAATGACGGGGGTTGGCTTGAGTTCTCCTATGTCAAATTGATCATAAACAGAGGTGGGTAAAAGGTTGACACTAGCTCCTAAGTCGAGGAGGGCTCGGTCAAAGGTTACACCACCTATATCACATGAGATGAGGGGAGCACCAGGATCCTTCAACTTTCTAGGGAGATTGTTCATCAAGACCGCACTAACATCCTCGGAGAGCCAAATTTTCTCTGGGGTCGACTTGGGCCCTCTTCTTGGAGTGCAAAGCTCTTTGAGGAATTTGGCGTAGGCTGGAACATGTTTTATGGCATCTAGGAGTGGAATATTGATGTGAACTTGTGAAAAGAGTTCCATGAATTCCTCATTTTGGGCCGGCCTAGTCTTAGTGGTCTTGCGCTCTAGGGCATTAGGAAAGGGGACCTTAGGTTGATAGAAATTTGGATCTTCATGGGCCTTTCCTTTCCCTTTAGGATCTCCCCCCAACTTATCTTGAGTGCAATCCTCCTTGTTTGCATCCTCATTATATTGATTCTTTTCTATGGAATCTTTCAACTCCTTTCCATCCTTGTATGGGTCATCTAACACCTTCCCACTCCTCAAAGTTGAAATAGCCTTGACATTTTCAAATTGTGGGCCTTTAGGTTGGGCTTGTGGGATGGGTTGAGGTAGGAGGCCCGGTTGTGGAGGAAAACCCGGGAGTTGATTTCTTGGGTTGGCCACGGGTTGACTTGGAAGTTGACCCACTTCTCTTCTCATTGTAGCTTCCGCCAATTGTCCTATTTGACTTTCCAACTTGGAAATGGATTGTTGTTGATTCAAGATGATTTGTTGGAGTTGATTGAATTTATCTTCAAAGTTGGATTGAGGCGGAGGTTGGTAAGTGGGTTGACCTTGATTAGATTGAAAATGTGAATAGCCCATAGGAAGGAATTGAGCTTGTGGACCTCTACCAAATGGATTGAAGTTGTTGGGTTGGGTTTGAAATTGACTTTGCATGGGTTACTTTTGGACTTGATGAATAGAGGGGTTGGTTGCTTGAGGTAGAGATTGTTGGGATTTCCAAGAAAAGTTTGGGTGATTCCTCCAGCCCGGATTGTATGTGTTTGAAAATGGGTCATTATTGGGCTTAGAGAATCCTTGGGCTGCAAAGACTTGCTCCTGGATGGCAGGGGGTAATTGAGCCGCAGTTGGACACTCCGTGATGTGATGGGATGGGCTTGCACATAGAGTGCATGTCTCATGTGGAGTGATATATTGACCCGAGAAGGAATGGGATGATGGTTGGCAAGAAGGGTCTTTCAAAGTCAAGAGTTGGTCTAACTTTTGAGTCAGAGTCTCTACTTTATCCAACTTTTGAGTGATGAGACTTATGTCCAATCTTGGTTCAAAATCACCTCGGGCCTTGACCTCATATAATCCGGCCCGCTTGGAGGGCCCAATGGATCTCTCATAGGATGATAAAGAAGCATGATTGATAGAATTCTCACTCAGCATTTCAAACAAATCATACGCCTCATCCTCGCTTTTGCTCATGAATGCCCCTCCACATGATGCATCTACCATTTGTCTAAATTGATCGGATAGACCCTCATAAAAAGCTTGGACTATTTACCATTTGGACAACCCATGGTGAGGGCACTTCCTAAGCAATTCCTTGAGTCTTTCCCATGACTCATGCATTTGTTCCCCTGGAGTTTGGGTAAAACCCGTGATTGCCCTTCTCATGGTATTGGTGCGGCCTATAGGGTAGAACTTCTTCAAAAATTCTTGTTGCATCTCGGCCCAAGTTCTCATTGGCTTCCTTATAGTGCCTAACCAATATTTAGCCTTATCCTTAAGAGAGAATGGAAAGAGGGTCAATCTAAGGGCATCATCCGAGAAATTTTAGATTTTTACCGTGGAACAAATTTCCAAAAATTCATCAATGTGCTTGTAGGGGTCCTCATTGGTATTTCCATAAAATGAGGGGAGCATTTGAATTGTGCTTGACTTGATCTCATAATGGATGGCTTGATTTTGAGGAATGTAAATGCAAGATGGAGGTTGATATTGGTTGGGAATGAAGTAATCCTTCATTTGCTTTAGAGGATTGGGATTTCCGGCCATGATATTTTGGTGGTGAGGTCCTTGATTTTCGGCCATAAGATCTTCTTGGAGATCGTCTCTTGGATACAAGACTCTCTCAATTTTCTGAATGGGTCCTAGTAGGTTTGGATGTTGAGATCTTCTACCTTGCATGAACTAGGACAAAGAGAGAGAGAGAGATGAAAGAGATTTTTTTATATAATGATTTTTGTTTTATTTTTTTAATTTTATTTTTCTCTTTTTTTTATTTTGATACAAACTAGGACGAAGAGAGAGAAGATGAGATTTTTTTATTTTTATTTTTAATTTATGCAAACACAAACAAGTTATCACACAAATTACTTAATGCCCTAGATGTGACCTAGACCTACAAATTGGGTTTCACAAAATGGTTAAAGTGAAACTTAAGTTCACCCTCAATGTTTCCACCGGTCAGGTAAGGGGTGGGGTAGTGGGAGGTTCCCCCTACTTTCGTAGGGACCTAATTATGCCAAACCACTAGCCCGCTTAAGGCGTTTGCCGTCCGATCATCTTGCCTTAGGCACCGGTTTTCACAAGAGGGTAAACCTAAATAACACAAGAACCACAGTGTGAACCTAGGGCCAATGTCTACTGAATTTTATTTAAGGTTTAGGTCATGCAAAGATGCAAGGGAATTATGTTTTGTGGGCTAAGGAAGGGTGATGAAATCCCCACCTTATCTTGTTTATGGGTGTTGCCCTTAGAATATTTTAGAAATGATATGCAACAAACCAAGTTCAAACAAGGGGTTCTATGCAAGCATGGAAATGCATGAGCATGCTTTTGAAAAAATTAGAGTACTCACCTTGCCTCCCGTAATCTTCAATAATGCAATTAACAATAATTAAACAACAAGGAAAAATAAATTCTATCCTAAATGATGCATGACCTAAAACATGGAAGTGTGGGTTCTACTCTTGCAATGAACATTTTTATTGAAGTTCAAGTGATATTTTTTTTTGTTTTTATTTAATGAACCTATCTAACCACAAGATATGAAATGTAGAGAAATGAAATTGAAATGAAAGGGAAAAAGTTTGGATACTTACTTGAAAAGTGTTCCCTCGTTCCTTTTTTTTTATAAAATGAATGACTAAATCACAAAGATGAAAGAAAGAAAGGTAAACTTACCTCTAATTTTTTTGAGTTTTCAAGTTGCTTTTTCTCCCCTTTTTTTCCTCTTTTTTTTCTGAATTTTTTTTCACCTGTAAAAAAAAAGAAAAAAAAGAAAAGAGAACTTTATTAGTACACTATATACACAAGGAAAACAAAGTTCTTAAATCAAAAATCATCATTCTTCCCCGGCAACGGCGCCAAATATTGATTACGCGAAAGTTCGTCGTTTAAAACACGCGTATAACAATCTTAAAACCGCACTCGCACAAAATGATCAAAAGAGAATGTAGTATTAGGACAAGCACGGGTCGAATCCACAAGGAAGAAGAGATTTTTAGAGTTAAAAACTTTGGACTCCTTTGGAAAATATTTGTGATTTGATTGTTTGAAGAAAAGTGATGAAACAAAGAACGATTCTAACACTTAATTAGAAACACCTATGATTATGCGCCTATGCTATAGAAATTAATTGCATGAAGTGAAAAGAAGAGATAGAAGAAGGGGGTAGAGATGGAAGAAGATCAAGAACTAGATTAAAAGAACAACTCTCTTCATTAACTTAAAAGAAAAAGTACATGAAGTGCAAGACAAGCTTACAATAAAGAGGTGACAAGATTATAATGAAGTAACATAACACAAAAGCAATGACAAAAAGAGGGGCCTGAGATGTGAAGATAGTAGTAGCAACGGTGATGATGTTGTCGTCTCCTTCTCGCCGAGCCTTGGAGAGGATCGCTCCGCCTTGAAAGAGATCACCGTGTACACCGGGAGGAAGTCGCCTTTGTCGTTGAAGTTGCCTTTGGAGGATGAATAACTTTGAACCCAAGAGGAATTAGGGGATGCCCAAGAAGAAAACGTTGAAGAGGAGGGAGATAGGAAGAACTTTGATGAAGAACTCAGATAGAAGAGAAGAGCAAAAGAGCTTCAAAATAGAGAAATAATAGAAACTAGCACCTCGGATGAACAGTGAAATCACAGGACAGCAAGTTGAAAAACGAGAAATAATTTCAAAATCAGAAGGAATTAGAAGCTGAGCAAGAAGAAGAAGTTGTAGAACACGTAAAAATAAAGAACTTTCATGAAGAAAGCAAGAGGAGAAAATGACTAGAAGGGTGAGAAACAAGGGGAAGAACAGAGAGAAACACTGGTTCACAGATGAACAGGATAGCACAGTGAAAAATACGAAATAGTTTGAAAACCAGAAGGAATTAGAAGTTGAGCAAGAAGAATAAGTTGTAGAAGACGTAAAAACGAAGAACTTTTATGAAGAACACAAAAGGAGAAAACGAACTTACATGGGAGAAACCGGAGGCCTAAGGTTGGGAGAGAAAGAGGGAGAGTGAAAGATTGCTCAAAGAAAAAACTCCCCTTCTCCTCCTTGTCATGGGCTATTTATAGGGAAAGTTAGGTAGATGGAGGGTGGAGATTATATCAAAAGGAGATGGATGGCTGAGATTTAAGTGGAATATGATGCATGGGGAAGAGAAAAAGTAGGTGGACACCCCCTTTCTTAGACTTTAGGCACCCCATTTCCCAAGGCTCATCATGTCTCTCCTTTATTTCAAACTTTGAATGTCCTTTTCCTCCTTTCCAAACTTAAAGTTTGGATTCCTCCTTTTCAAACTTTGAATTCAAAATTTTGAACTTTCCTTTCCCTCCAACCAAAATAATTTGAATTCTTTATTTGACTTGGTCAAAATGGTGATGACCCTTTTGCCCCCGGCTTCTTTTGTAATTACCTTCGGTGTCCTACACACACATAATTATACTTTAGTCCATAAAAATTACCATAATGTGCACATAAATCTCAAATGCTCATGATTATGTAATGGAGAATTAATGCTCATGACCCTCAACTTTAATTTATTATTAAATAAGACAATTGAATTAATCAATTTACGTGAAAGCTCCAATTTAAATGCGGAGTTAGGGTTAACTATGAAATATGCATAATTACCTAATTATATGCACATAAAATGGTGTTCATGCAATGAATTGTCATAAGAAATGGTCACTTATCACTTATGAACTAGAAACTCATAAAAAGAGAAAGAGAAGACAGAGTCGACGCTTCACGAAGCGGAGTCGACGCAAGATAGACGCGGTTTCAGAATAACCGCGATAGTCCAGACACGGTTAACGACTAGCCGTGTTGGGAAGAAGACAAGGCAGGTGGAGGCGAAGACAGGTAGACGGGGTTCCAAGCCAACTGCCGCCATCAGACGCGGTTGAAAATCGACCGCATTCTCCCACCACTATACGCTCGAACCGACAAAGCCCGAAAAGTAGACGCGGTTCATGACTGACCGCTTTAGAGGTCAAGAGACAAATACGGTTACTGGTGGACCGCGACTCGTCCTCCGATCTGAAAATCGTAGAATAGCACAAAAACCCAGTTTCCATGCCCCAATCACTCCTAAACGACGGGGAAACAATCCTAACGTCGATATCCACCTTCCACAAGCCGGAAGGGATCCATCCATGCATAAAATTGCAAGAAACGGGCGACTCCCACGAATCGACCCAAATCGAGTCACATGGACAAACATGCTCATACCGGCCCCAATTCACATCCAAACGCAGTAAAACTAGCGGGAAACGATTCCCAACATGCCAGGGGTTCAAATGAATCCATTTAAACTACAAACCGTCGCCCAGAACAGAGAAAACGGCTCACACCCCCTGAACATGTATTTCGCCCAAACATGACAAAACCCGCTCAAACTCACACCGTTCGGCTCAAAATCGCGAGAGGATGCAGGAAAAAAGTAGGGTATCCAACCCCCTACCTCCACCAAAGATCTCACACGCCGAAACAACCAAACCTCGTCGAAAATTATCACACAAACAACCCACGCCGGCTTTGAATCCACGAACAGGATCGCGCCAACGCCACGCTCCAATACTCGCGCCATCACGCCTCAGGTCAGCTCCACGCCATCGCCACCTTACCCAGCTCCACACCAGTCGCGCGCCCGAGGGAGAGGAGAAGAGAGGAGAGAGAACGGAGGGAGAGAAATGAGAGATCGTGAGGGAGGAGTGAGGAGAGAGGAAGGGTTAAGAAGAAAAGAAAATAGGAAAATTAGCAATTTTTCTAAAAATTTGATTTTCTGCATGAAATTTTGTAAATTCATAAAAATACAAAAAAAAATCATCTTTGTGATCCTCGGAACGAGCACAACGCACCTGTAGCGTCTTGGAGTCGCAAAACTCAACGGTTCACTCTCCATAGGTTCCGCAAGTTATACAAGGGAAAAATTCCAGTGGATCGTAAAACACGTTTCAGGACCCACAAAAGCGCTCTGAAAGTTATCCGATAATGATCTGAATAATCTAAGATATTACAGTCCTCCCCACTTCAAGGAATTTCGTTTTCGAAATTCAAGGAGCCAACAAGGGAACATGGAAGAACAAACCCAAACACTGGCCATGCTCTCTAAGCATCAGCCAAATCTCAACACAAAACACGATAACACAATTCTCGAAAAATATAATTCAAAGGGACACTGCCAGACCACAATCACAGGCACACGCTCCGGATCTCAAGGCACATCGATCCACAGAGCGACCATGGCACACAAAGGAACACAAGTCCGGCACCTCTTGTAGACACGCCGTTTTGACATTGCCGTGAGTAAATCTCATATTACACTATGATACCTCCAAGGTTGCCTTCACATTTTTAATTCCTTTGGTGATTTCCTATTTTTATGATTTTTTTTACAATTTTTTGAATTTTTTCGTGAGAAGTCTTTGACGTGTCAATATGGTTAGACGCCTCACTTTGACGTGTTAAGGACCCTAAACGCCTTCTTCAGAAGCCTCATGCAGCGCACACGCGGCGCCGCTTCAGCCATTTTTTTTAACGTTTTCGAATAAATCCAATCATAGAGACGTCTTGTAGACTAGACGCGCCATTCGAGAGTCACGGTTACCCGCCGAAACCACGCGTTTTCTCCACTGTCGACGGCTCTCGGCGGCGATTCGGTGGGTGAAAATAGGCGCGTCCAGGGTCCCGGACCCCTCAAAGAAATTAAAAAAATAATAAAAATATTGAGACGTCCATGTGGTTGGACGCCCCAAAGAAATAAAAAAATAAAAATAAAAAAAATAAAAAAAATGATAGTGAGGCGTCTAGGTTCCAGGACGCCTCACTCAGTTTTCCTCTATAAATAGAGGACCCCCTCTCTCGAAGGAAGGGGGCTTCAGATCTGACAGAGGAAGGAGAGACTCTGTCGGATCCTATTTCTAACCCGTGGGTCTTTGCAGGGGGGTTATGCCGGCTTCTCGGGTGTCCGCGCTCGCAAGAGGAAGGCTAGCTCCGTCTATTCTGCTTCCACGTCATCCCTACGTTGCCGAAGCTCCGCCGGATCCCGTCATCGGCATCCTCAATAAGCCATTATCTCCCATTTTCTTTTGTCATTTCTGTCGCATGTATCATCCCATCATCTATCATCTCCTTTCATAAGAGAGATCCGTTTTTATGCACGTTTGCACGATCCCCCATTCACCATAGCATTTTCCTCCTACTCGTGTCCGAGAGGGGTTTAAAAACAACACAAACCAGGTGTGTGTCTTGCCACGATTTCATCATTCTTCCTCACAAGGAACTAATACTACACTGTCAGTTTTCTGATTCACTTGTTATCTGCATGTTCTCTCTTTTGCAAGGGTAACCAAGGAAAGTCCTCTTCATCGGTCGGCCGAAGGGAGAGGAAGAAGCAACCCGTCATCTCCTGCTCTTGAGGTAGGTGCAATCACCCTTTTTTTTATTTTGGGGTCTCCGGCCCCTGGCGATCACATCATATTCTCGAGGCCACGGAGAGTCATTTCTCGCAATGATCGTTTAAATTTCTGTCATTTATATTCTGTGTTGTTCATATCTGTTATATTCTCGAGGCCGCGGCGAGTCATTTCCCGCAATGGCTGTTTAAATTTCTATCACTTATATGCTGTGTTGTTCATATCTGTTATATTCTCGAGGCCGCGGCGAGTCATTTCCCGCAATGGCCGTTTAAATTTCCGTCACTTACATTTTGTGCTTTTTACATCTGCCATATCTTCGAGGCAGCGGTGAGTTACTTCCCACAATGGCCGTTTAAATTTCAATTACTGTCATTTAAATTATGCACTATTCCCATCCCCCGAGGTCGCGAAGAGTCATTTTCCGCTATGGCCGTTTAATCTCCATATCTTGTTACGTTGTATCTGTTCTGCACACCCCGCCGGAGCAATCTCCCGTGGTGGTCCCTCCTCTTCTCTCTTTTTCTGTGTCGCAGTAAAACGAGCCAACGCGCTCCGCTTCGCCTCCTCCGGCATTCCGCGTGACGTCGCTCACATCTTGGCGATCACGGTGGGACTTCTTTCGCTTTCCCTCGGTTACCCTTGCAATTTCAGCACCGCCGTGTGCTCCTCCACCCTTGCGCCCTCGCGCGCTCCAGTTGTGCTCACGGTAGCACTTTCAGATCTTATCCCTCGTGCACCTCGTGCACTTCACTCCTAATCCCTTGTAATTCATTAGGTGTTGATTATATCTTTGTTATCTCTATTGTTTTCTTATGTTCTGTATATCTTTTCAGCACTTCATTGCATACATCCACCCCCTTTTTTATTATGTTTATTTCTTTTCTAAGGATCACCCTCTCTCGGTGAAGGAAGGACTCTCCGTTCGGAAATTCCTCTCGACGGACTAGGATCTTCTCCACCGGGACCTCCGTAAGTCCCCGACAGCGAAGGATTCCCTCTTCATTAACTGAGCTGGTTGTACCATTGAAGTTCCCTAGAGTTAGTCGACCCATTCGTGGTGAGACGAGAGACCCTAGTTGATGCGGGACGGACACGCGACTTGGGACTCTAGCTCGCGATCGTCCCTATGCGAGGGAAGACGTGGACCGTGCGCGGTTGAGAAACCGACGGTGAGTCTCGGGTATCGGCCTTTTCGCGTTAACTCGGATCGAGTCACGGGACGGTACACTCAATCTCGCTCTCTCGCAGCGGTGATAATAGAATAACAAGCTAGAAACCTACACTCGCAGCGGCATTCAAAGTTATACAAGATAATCAAATGCGATAAAGAGTGGGGAGCGAGTGTACCTCCACGCTCCGGGCGTGGGGAAGACGTTCCCGGCCAGTTACGGTAACTCCCTGTAACAACAGTTAAAAAATTTAATTAGAGCAGTAATTCCATTACCCACTCCACGCAGGGAGGTAAAGGGCTACAAGTGGGGCCCGGGAGGACCGACCCTGGGTTGACGGATAGCAATCTGGAGGTGCGTATGGCACGAACTCGGCCTGCTGGTCCGACTCGGCACTATTGCAACTCGGTGCTGCGCCAACTCGGTTGCTGACTCGGTGGACAGCAAGGTGCGGATTTCAAAGGAACGCTGCCTTCCTGGGATCTTCTGAAGGCGCCGCTTGGCTGGGACGGTGGCAGGATGTCCTTGATCAACTCCCTGAAGGGGCGACTCCTGAAGTTGACTTTCATATTTATTTCTGAATTTTCTCTCGGACTGAGTTGTGCTGGCTGAATTCGAATCTGCTCTGCACACCTTCACGAAAAGAATTTCTACGACCAGATCCGATGTCGAATTGATGCACAAGAGGTACCGATGGATAGAGGACTCAGAGATCTACAACATATATTTTTGGTGGCTCCATCCACAAAACAGATTAAAATTAAAAATGACTACAAACTACCTTTTTTTTTCTGACCCGGACTGACAGACACACAGGGCAGAGATGAACCTGCCTGAATTAGACCTTTGGACCGAGGGCTAAATGATTTTTGTTGACTCAACGAACATTATGGTGGAATGGGGTATACGTGGGGAACACTAGACAATTTTTGTGGATTTTCTAAAATTTTGTAAGTAGGTGGGAAAATTACAACAAGGAGACTATGTCCCGTAGATCTGCAAAAAGCCAGATTACTGAGAGGACAAACAAAAATACGGGGAAAATATCAAATGGACTCCAAATGACACGAAATTTTAACTGGAGGTTAGGGTAGATGGACAGAACAAACCCTCAAAATTAGGGCACAATCAGACAACATGAACCAGAGATACAATTTCGGAGGAGAGGTTCTATCCTGGTGGAGATAGAACTCCGATGACGGTGGCGACGGCGCGACGACGGTGCGATGGCGGCGGCGGTAGAAATAAAATTCAGAGGGGCTAAGGAGAAGATAGAAGGGCATCACACCCAAGATTTAGTAGAAATCCTTCTGCAAGAGGTGGTGGGAGAGAGGAACAAGGGCACACCCTTTAATGACTCAAGCCAATTTCATAAATTTTCTTCATTAATTCTCTAATGACACTATACATAGGCTTATATAGATAATGGCAAGGGGTGGGGGGCTGAAAATTTCGTGGGAAAGAGGCCATTTTCTTCCCCCATGTGGTCAAAAACTCAAAATAAATAAATTACATATGAAAGGGGCACTCCTTTGACTAGGTAGGTAAGGTAGGTGGCCTCCCTTTGACATTTTCAACCACTTGTCTCCCATATGTCCAATTGACCTTATAGATGCCACCTAGGACTTTGACTAACCCCACATGGACCCATATGACTTATGTGGACCAATGGGGAAGGAGTGAGGGCCCCCTTGCTGGGCCTACTGACATTTTACATCAAAACCCAAACAATCCAAGGGAATGACACATTGGCTTATAAAGCCTTACAATTGCGCATATGCTTTCCCAAGGATATAAAAGTAAACAAAAGGACACAAATGTAAATGAAAAATGTCAGTGCTCGGCGTCGATTCCCATCACTAGTTGACACGGCGGTGAAACAAAAACTACCTAGGGTCCCTATTCTTGTGTGAACTTCAGATCTGGTTAAAAACACAGAAAAAAAATTTATCAAAATCAAAACACAAAAAAGGGGTAAAGGCATCCACTTGTTTGATAATCTTTGCTATCTACTTGTTGGTATATGTTTTTACGTTCCGGAAAAACTTTGAGCATGGCTCACGAATATTTTGAGGAGAACCACCCTGGTCGTGGTCAGTCAGTCGAGCTGCGAGTACATGCTATGGACTGGGGTCCTTCTTATGAGCTATCACGTGAGGTGCAGGTTACCGCAGGAGACACATCCCCACCACAGGACATCTCCTATTTGCTAGGTGTCCTCGCCAACATGGAGCTTACCTCTGAGCAGCTCCGGGCCTTCCAGGCCATTCTGAAAGGGGAATCTGTTTCTCCCGCCCCCCAGGAGTCAACTCCAGCAATCACACCCCTCCAAGAGTCGGTGCAGGCCATCCCATCTCCTTCACTGGCGCAAGCCATCCAGTCTCCCTCGCTTCAAGGGTAGGCAAGCTAACAACCGCCCTCGTTCCAATTCCCTTCACAATCTCAAACCCCTGTTATTCCCCACATATCGCTCCAGCCGGGGCCAACTGTCGGCGGCTCGGCAGCTCCCTCTCATTCGGGGTTTCCCCCTCAAGTCTCCGGGAGACATTTTCCTCCCCAGTGGCAGGTGCCACCTTCACCTCCCGAGGAGCTCGCCCAATCGCTCCTCAACAGGTTCAATAGAATGGACGAACAGTTTCAGAATTTGAAGAAAATGGTGGACGTGAAATCCACCCCGGAGGGTTCTTTGCCAATCCTTCCGGTGATCCATCTTCCTCCCTTCGAAATGCCTACGTACCGCAGGTACAATGGCACTGGCAACCCCTTTATTCACCTCAAGGACTTCATGTATGAATCCTCTTATTGGCAAAATGACCAGAGATCCCTGGCATACCTCTTTCGGAGATCATTGGATGCTCCTGCGCTAGAGTGGTTCTATTCTTTGAAACCCGGTGAGGCTGAGAATTTTGATACAGTCTAAAGAAGGTTCTTGCAAAAGTATCGGGATAGGGTCGGTCCCTCTCTTTCCATTATCGACCTAGTGGTCGAGAAAATGAAGCCCGACGAAGATTTTGTCCGTTATGCCGACAGATGGAGGTCCCTGGCAGAAAGGATAAGAGATACCCTCTCAGAGCCTGAACAAGTAAAGATGATTGTGTCCAATGCAACCCCACAGTTCAGACACGTCCTGGCCATGAACAAGCTCACCACAATGGAAGAGCTCTATGAAAGGGCCCGATATATCCAGACCTAATTAAAAGACTCCCCCATTATGCACATGTTTGAGCCGCCGAAGTCCAAGGTGGTCAGAAAGACATGCACTGGTGTCCCAAGTGGGGCAACAGAAGGGGTCGTAATAAATGAGCAAGTAAGTGCGGTCAACAATGTCAACTATGCAGCCAACCCAAGACCTCCACAAATGCCCCGACTTCCCCTCCAGCAAGGTCCTTTCCCTTCTCGTCCTCCACCCCAAAATAATCCACCCCAGAATAATATGCCTCAACCATTTCAACCCCAGCAACAACCCTGACCCCAGCAACAACAACCACCACCTCAGTATCACCAAGTTCCACCCCCAGGGAATTATGGCCCCCCACAGCAACAAAAGAGGCCGATTGGTCCCAAGAGAGCCTATTATCCACCATTGCCAGAAATTTTGGTAGATATTTTTAGCGCCCTCATGGCCTCAAACACACTCATCCTACCCAGGGAAAGGCTCGCGTGGCCCCCGAATGTTGATACCTCCCGATACTGCGTCTACCACAGGCAGCCAGGACACACAGTAGAGAACTGTTTCCAGTTTAAAGATTTCATCTACGATATGAATGATGAAGGCGAAACTGACTGGGATGAAATGAGACGATACATCGCCACTCTCAAAGCCAGGAGACCTCCTCCTAGGCCACAGTTCCAACAACAACAGCAACCGCAGCTACAACCACAATAACAACAACAGCCTCAGCAAGCAGAACCACAACAGCCCAACATGGGTATAATCCAGAATCCATTACCGGAGCACCAACCTCCCAATCACCAGGTCAACCCCATCTCCTCCTTGCTGGAAGTTGGGAGAGAGTAGGTGTGGCACCCAGAAAGTATCTCCGTTCTTGCTACCGCCAACCCTATCGTCAGGCAACCCCCTCGCCTTGCCCGGGTAGCACCTCTCTCTCATCAACCCGCATCACAACCTATAATACGGCCTTCACCATTTCCACTGCCATCACGCCCTCTCATTCGCACCTCTCCTACTAACTCACCAATGACCTATCAGCCAACACCCTCCACTATGCCCTCACACCCTCTCATCTTCTCTCACCCCTCCATTCTGCCATCCACCCCTACTACCCCTATACCTATGCCTTCCAAACCTCTTATCATCTGTCAACCATACGCGAACCCGCCTACCTCCACCGTGCACTAACGCCTTCAAAACCACTCATCACACACCATCCATCTCAAAACCATTACCCATCTCAAGCCTTATCCACTTCCACTTTGCCTCAACCTTCCAAACCCCTTACCTTCCATAGCCCATATGATATCCCCTCTACCTCCACCATGCCTCCACCTTCCAAACCACTTACCTTCCATAGCCCATATGATATCCCCTCTACCCCCACCATACCTTCACCTAACAAACCCCTCATTAGAATCCCTACTCCCATCGTTACCCCGGTTTCATCAACCATTCCTCCACCGCTACACCTCAAACCTCTGTTAAAGCCCACAGCTACCCCATAGAGGTACAAAAGCCGCAAGCAATGGTGCTCCGGAGTGGAAAGATTTTTCACATGATTTTCCCCCAGAACAGTCAGAACCCCGAGCAGTCTCAGTCAGAGGAGGACAATAGAGAACAACCAGAAAAACCCATCCCTGGAACACAGTATGATTTGTTGAAACACTTGAACAAGACGCCTACTCGGATCTCCATTCTTGAGCTGCTTCAGAGATCCACATCCCATCAGGCAGCCTTAATGGAATATCTTTAAAAGGTCATGGTGAATGAGGACCTCCCTGTAGAGAAGATTTCGGCCGTTCTAACGCCGACAGACACACAACCGGCTATTGTGTTCCACAACCACGAGCTCGCCCCCAAGGAAGTTCGAAAATATGCATTGTGTGTTTCAATAAAAATCAATGGAGTGTCCATACACCTATGTTTGGTGGACACGGTCGCATCCATAAATGTCATCTCTATGAGCACCCTTCAGTTATGTGGGGTCGGTGAGGAACAGATAAGACCGTCCTCAATCACAGTCACAACATATGACAACAGTAAAAGGCCACCATAGGGAATGATTGTCTTGAAGGCAGAATTAGGCCCTGCGTCAGTCTCTACATAATTCCATGTCCTTGACATGGATCCCACATTTAAGGCTATATTGGGTCGCCCCTATATTGAAGTCATGGATGCTATACCCTCCACCAACCACCAATGCCTAAAGTTTCCATACAATGGGAGGATTATTAAAGTGGTCAGCACGCCTGTCCTTCATACAGTGGATGCTGTTAACATCTCTTTGCCATCTGTTTGGCCGTCTCATCGGCCCATATTGTCACTACTGGATGTGTATGACCTATCCCGCATTCCGCTAACACCAAAGAAGCCACTTTCGGTACTGATGTCACATCTCCCTTCTCATTCTAAAGGATGGGAGATAATGACGAACATCGACTATCAACAAGGCAAAGGCCTGGGCGTGCAATTGCAAGGAAGGTTGAAACCGCCAAAGGAAATAAGGTTGAGCCACAGGTTTGGACTAGGCTTTAAAGGACTACTCAAGGCGGAGTGGAAACCCCTGACATGGACCCTGTCCTCTCACTTCAAGAAGGGGCCCGTTGTTCAGATGGGGGATTACCCGCAAGAAACACATGAGGAATCGCATGTTGTATACTTGGCTGAAAAATGCTCAAGGGCCGCTAAGAGAAGCAAGATTAAGGATCCGGAATGCGAATGGAGCAAATGGTTCGACATACAAGATATTTCCATTGCACTAGAAAGAATGTTCTCGCCCTCGCAGCTGCTAGGGCCGCCATTGATCTCTGAAATGCCAGGGGATATCACTACTATTGCCAGAATTCTAAATCATCCTCGTCAAGAGGACTCTGTCACCGGCGGATCCTCATCCGTCATCAACATTGCCATCGACGGCTCGTTAGCCGTCATCTTCTCATTTCACTCACCTCAACCCTCGTTGTTGTCTTCTTCCTGGGCCAGACGGTTGTCTGATGATCTTCCTAGGTCCCCTTCTTTACTTACATACCTGCGTGGGTTTTTCAAACCGCGCCAAGTTTTCAATCATGATCTGCTCTATGAGCCTCCCAACCCCTTAGCCATAATCATTTCCCCCCCTCCTCCGATCTCTTTTCATTGCTTTGTCATCAAAAATCAAAATGAAAAAAAACGTCAATTTTCAAACCTCTCAACAGCACATCATCGTTGAGGAAACCTTCTACATCTCCTACGAGTGCGTCCCGCCCTGCGGGCCACTCATCCAGGGTCCTATGAGTGATCTTTTCTACCCCTCCTCTTAGGGGTCTTTCCCTGTACATTCTGCACCATCCCCTTCAGCCTTTTCTTCTTCTGTAAATAATGTGAGTCAAGCTAGGGATAATAAGTCAAGGGTAGTACCCAAAAGGAAATTCAAGGGTAGGCAGATCCCCCGTCGATTCCTTCTAGATTTAGCCACCAGGTGTCAAGCCCTTCTATCCATCCCTCAGTTGCTAGAAAATCCCATCCAGCTACCGGAGATAGAATGTGAGGGCAATTGTGCGATTGATGAAGGATATGGGGTTTATGAAATCACCGATGAAGAATACCCTACTGGAGATGAGGATGACGAATATGAGGACGCGGCCGGTGCATATGCTAGTGGGATGAGGAGATTCGACGAGCCGTCAGCCGCCTAGAAGAGTCCATCAAAGAAATTAACTTGGGAACTGAGGAAGACCCTAGGATCGTCCTCATAAGTGATAATTTACCATCCTCTGAAGAAGAGGCATTAATTAAGGTTCTCAAATAGTATAAGGACACGATTGCATGGAGCTATGAGGATATGCCGGGGCTGGATTCCACCTTGGTCGAACACCGCTTGACTCTAAAGTCGGGGTCTGTCTCGGTAAAACAAAGGTTAAGGTGTTTCCACCCTCAGATGACTTTGAAAATGAAAGAAGAGGTCGACAAACTCCACAAAGCCAGGTTCATTAGAGTCGTCCTTTATCCTCAATGGGTGGCAAACAGTGTCCTGGTCATGAAGAAGGATGGGAAAGTCATGATTTGCATCGACTTTCGGGACCTTAACAGCGCGTCCAAAGGATGATTTTCCCTTACCTCATATTGATGTGTTAATCGATAACACGTCAGGTTACGAGACCCTCTCATTTATGGATGGATTTTCATGATATAATCAAATTCGTTTGGCAGAAGAGGATCAGGAGAAGACATCATTCACTACACCTTGGGGAACATATTGTTACGTGGTCATGCCATTTGGGTTGAAGAATGTTGGAGCTACTTACCAAAGAGCTATGATGGCCATATTTCATGACATGATGCATATATATCTGGAGGTGTATGTGGATGATTTATTGGTGAAATCAAGAACCAGTGTGGAACATCCAAGGGTTTTGGCTAAAGTCTTGCAGAGATCAAGGGAGTTCCAATTGAAAATGAATCCTAAGAAGTGTGTGTTTGGTGTATCATCGGGTAAATTATTGGGTTTTATTGTAAGCAAAAGGGGGATTGAGATAGATCCCAACAAAGCTAAGGCCATCAGGGATATGTCGTCTCCCAAAAATTTGAGGGAAGTTTGAGGTTTAATTGGGAGACTGCAATTCATCCGTCGATTTGTGTCTCAACACTCACAAAGGTGTAGACCTTTCTATGAGTTGACCAAGTCAGGAGTAGAATTCCATTGGGATTCTAAGTGCCAGAAGGCTTTTGAAGGGTTAAAGGAATACCTGGCTAATCCACCCGTTCTCATTCCACCCAAACTAGAAAAACCTCTGATCCTTTACATCTCAGTCTTGGATAACTCCGTAGGAGCCGTCCTCGCACAGGCCAATGAAGAATGCAAGGAACGGGCAACCTATTACTTGTCCAAACTCCTTAATTCTTGTGAGTATAAGTATACAGCCATGGAGAAAATCTGTGCTGCCCTCGTTTGGGTAGTGCAGAAATTGAAGCACTACTTCCTAACTCATGAGGTCTATTTGATTGCCCGCTGTAGACACGCTATTTTCACATTTTTCGCGGGTAAATCTCATATTATACTACGATGCCTCAAAGTGGCTTACACATTTAGTTTATGTGGGTGATTAATCATTTTTCAGGGTTTTACATAAAATATATAATAAAAAAATCATAAAAGGTTAGAAAATACAAAAAAATGAGAAAAGCTTAGAAAAGCTTATAAGAAAATTTAAAATAATAATAATAATAAAAGATTATAGAAAATACAAAAAATTGAGAAAAGGTTAAAAAATAAAAAATAATAATATATATGTTTAGAAGGTTGTATATATATATATATATATATATATATATATATTTACAATCGTATATATATATATATGTATAAATATATATATATATACGATTGTAAATATATATATATATTTACAATCGTATATATATATATATGTATAAATATATATATATATACGATTGTAAATATATATATATATGTATATATATATATATATATATACGATTGTAAATATATACATAGATGTATATGTATATTTACTTTTATTTTTAATGCTTCTTAATTAATACTAATCACTTCACCCCTCTAAATCTCCCGTTCCCTTAAAACCTCCAATCCTTCTCCCATGTCTCTCTATTTGTCCCCCATTCTTATCTCTTTGTCCACCCACTTACGATATTTCTTTTACCATCACTAAGCAACACACACTATAATTCTCCCCTTTGTCACCGCCATTCACTAAACACCCATGTTAACAATCTTCTCTCACATCCTTCTCCTTCCGACACTTCCCTTCATACTTCATTGTCTTTCTTTTCCCACCTTGTCTTCTTCTTTCATGATCATCTACATTCATCTATTTTCTTCACGTAGTGATCATCTCTCCCTTAATTATTATCTCCTTATGTCACTTTCACACCCTCCACAACCCAACAACTGTCATATTGACACTCCACCTAACACACTCATTTTCTTCTCAATAATCCTCTTACCCATCTCGCCACCTCCATCCCTCTCTCTATTTTCTCTCCCTCCTCTCACCTTTTCTCCCACGGCAGCTACCCTCACTACCCGACGCGGCCACCCTCGACCCCCTTTGCTGCAACCACATCGCCACCTTCCCCACCTCCCTGCTCCACCCCTCTAACACACAAAAAAACCACGACCCTCTCCCTTGCCAACCCCGGTCACTGCGACCCCCCCTCCGCTTCAACACTGCATCGCCGGCAAGTCCCCCACGCACGCCGCCTGCACCGCAAGCACACCAACGCCCCCACGACTGCCGTCCGCGAACCTGCACCGCCGGCCAACCCTCTCCCTTGCCAACTCCGGTCACCGACGAGCCCCCCTCTCCACCGACTGCATCGCCGGCAAGTCCCCCACGCACGCCGCCTGCACCGCGAGCACGCCAACGCCCCCACGACTACCGTCCGCGAACCTGCACCGCCGGCTGACCCTCTCCCTTGCCAACCTTGGTCGCCGACGAGCCCCCCGTCTCCTTCACCTCCGGCTACCTCACGCGAGCCACCACACCCCCAGCCACTCCACGCCAGCCGCTGCCGTTCCCCTTCCGGCGAGCCCCGTCGTCCAGCTCTCCACACCGCCGGTCGCACCCGTCACCCTCCGCCTGCACTACCGCAAGCTCCCCTCGCCGGCGCATGCACGTCGCCTACGTCGCCATCCACCCACGTCCTTTGACAGACCCCCCGGTCACCCACGATGCCGCCACCGCTCTCTCGCCGCGGCCTCCCTCTCCCTCTTTCTTTCTTCTCTTCTAACCCCGTTTCTCCCTCCTCGTTCTCTCTTCCTTCCCCCTCTCCCGATCGCGATCTCTCTCTCTCTCCCGTTCTCGCTCTTCCTCCCTCTTTCTCCCGCTGTACCTCTCTCTCCCTCTCTCTCTCTCTCTCTCTCTCTCTCTCTCTCTCTCTCTCTCTCTCTCTCTCTCTCTCTCTCTCTCTCTCTCTCTCTCTCTCTCTCTTACTCCCTCTCTGCACTCCCCCTCTCCCCCTCTCTCTCCTCCCGTTCTCTCTCTTTCTCCCTCTTTCTCCCGCCAGTCCTCTCTCTCTCTCCCGTTCTCTCTCTTTCTCCTCTTTCTCCCGCCGTACCTCTCTCTCCCTCTCGTCTGTCTCTCTCTCTCGCCCCTCCTCTCGTCTGTCTCCCTCTCTCTCCTCCCGTTCTCTCTCTTTCTCCCTCTTTCTCCCGCCAGTCCTCTCTCTCTCCCGTTCTCTCTCTTCCTCCCTCTTTCTCCCGCTGTACCTCTCCCTCCCTCTCGTCTGTCTCTCTCTCTCGCCTCCCTCTCGTCTGTCTCTCTCTCTCGCCCCCCCCTCTCTCTCGTCTCTCTCTCCCCCCCGCGTCTCTCTCTTTCCCTCTTTCCCCTCTCATCTCTCTCTCTCTCTCGATCACCTTCTCATTCCTTTTTTTTATTTTTTTTAACCCCCCTTCACCTGCTCTCTCTTTCTCCCTCTTTCTCTCATTCGTATCCCCCCTCCCTCTCTTTCTTTTATTTTCTTTTTCTTTATTATTTTATTCCATCTTCTCTCTTTATTCTGTTTTTTTCTCATCTCTCTTCTTTCTGTCTCGCTCTCTCTCGCCAGAAACTGCCCCTCTCTCTTTCTGTCTGCTCTCTTCTCTCTCCTTACGTGCTCTCTCTCTATTTCTCTCTGTTTCTGTATGTAGATGTAGATACCCTATATATATATCTCTTATATATCTTATATATATACCTTACATCATACATATAGATATGTATATCTATGTATAAATATATACATATATATATATATGTTTATACATGTATATACATATACATGTGTATATTAGTGTATAAATAAATATACATATGTCAAATACACATATATGTTTAAATACGTATGTGGATACTTATATATATATTTATATAAATATTGTTGTGTTCATCTATATTAGTCTTATTTTGCCCTTTTAATTGTGCAGAAATAAAAGCCGAGGCTCTGGCCCGATCAGCGCTCCCACGTGTTCCCGTGGAAGCCGTCTCGTCCCACAGTTTACCCGTTCCGCGCTTGCATCGTCATTAGCGGCTCTATTTTTACTGTTATTATTTTATTGTATCTTTAGTCTATTATCCAGTCATTAGTGTTTTATCCCCTGAATTGTTATCATATCAGTTTTCTGATTTAGTCTTCTGTGTTTGTTGTTTTGCAGGGTAACCACTCAAAAGCCCCCTTCTTCGACCTGTCGAACGAAGAGGAAGAAGGAACCCGCGCAAATCCCGCGTCAAAGGCCCAGCGATCATTCAACCAGTTCGGGGCCCACGGTCCCTGGCGATCACACCACCAAACGCGTGCTTGTAGTAAATTTTAATTTTTATCTATAATACCCGCGGATAGCTAAATCCCGGGTCTGTTTGTACTATAATCGATCGCGGTGAGTCATTTCACCGTGGTCATTTATTTTCTGCACTTTCTTTCTGTACTTTATTATATTGTTGTTAAAATCCCGCACGGATCAATATCCTGCGGCGGTCTGTTTACTGTTTATATTCATGTTATTGTTATTGTGTGAGGAGTGATATGCCGTTCTAAATTCTGAGTCCACGTATGTCTTTGTGTCCGCCAACTTCTATTACATAGAGTCTTAGGTTCGCACTCGGTATATAGAAAGCTGTCCTCGGAATGGTAGGTCACGCCTACCGGGAAGGGGTTCAGTTTGCGTGAGAGGGTCTTCGGATCCCGTTCTCCGCCCTGTAGCGATCGGTAAGTCTAGGCTCTACGTCCTCGTGCAGAGTGACCTTTCAGGTCATACTCTCTACCATTTTTTTCTACATCATCCTTTTTACGCACGCGTTTTCATTTTCATCATTTTTTACTCTTTCACTCAGAGAGGGAGAAACCCCATCTCTCTCTCTCAGTCCACCACGTGACGCGTTCACATCTCTGGCGATCACGGTGGGACCTACTTTTTACTTTTTTTGGTTACCCACAAACTTTCGGCACCCACGTGTGCCCCTCCTTTTGACACCCACGCGTGTCCCTCCTCTCGGCACCCACGTGTGCCCTTCCCTATTGCGCCCACGTGCGCTCACTTCCCTCGTGCACCTCGTGCACTCCCCCGGTCCTTTGTGGTTATTTGAGAGGTTAACGTTGTCTCGTGCACCACATGCACTCCCCTCCATTCGGCACCCACATGTGCCCCTCCATTTAGCACTCACGTGTGCTCTCCTCTACTCGGCACCCGCGTGTGCCCCCTCCATTTAGCACCCACGTGCACTCCCCACTATTCGGCACTCACGTGTGCCCCTCTATTTAGCACCCACGTGTGCTCCCCATTATCCGGCACCCACGTGTGCCCCTCCATTTAGCACTCACGTGTGCTCTCCTCTACTTGGCACCCACGTGTGCCCTCTTCATTTAGCACCCACGTGTGCTCTCCTCTATTCGGCACCCACGTGTGCCCCTCCATTTAGCACCCACGTGTGCTCTCCTCCACTCGGCACCCACGTGTGCCCTTTCTTATTGCGCCCGTGTGCGCCACATCATCCCCCTCGTGCACCACGTGCACTCTTATAGTCTTTTCTATTTTTCCAAGTGATCTACGTGTCTCAGAAAGAAGAACAGTTATATCTTACTCTATCTGTTTACAGTTGTTATATCATTGTTATCTCTGTTATATTTGTGTGCTTATCCCTGTTATATTTCTGTGTTACATTTCTTTCATTCAGTATTGCATTTCATGCATCTACCCCTTTATTTTACTTTTCTAAGGATTAACCTTTCTCGGTGAAGGAAGGACTCTCCGTCGGGAATTCCTCTCGACGGACTAGGATCTCCTCCATCGGGACCTCCGTAAGTCCCCGACATCGAAGGATTCTCTCTTCGTTCACTGGGCATGTTGTACCACTGAAGTATCCCGAAGTTAGTTACCTATCCGTGGTGAGACGAGTGTCCCTAGTTGACACGGCGGTAAAACCAAGGTGTAACTAGGATTTTTGCAAATTTTGTGTGAATATTTATATTTGTTAAAAAGACAAAAAGAGAGGTAAAACAAAAACAAAAAAAGTGACGTAAGATCATCCACTTGTTTGGTAATCTTTGATATTTGTCTGTTGGTGTATGCTTTTACGTTCGGGAAAAATTACAACAATGGCCAACAATTCTCTCGAAGAAAACCAATCAGGACGTGGTCAGTCAATTGACCCACGTGTCCACGCAATGGACTCAGGCCCTTCTCGTGAGACCTCACAAGAGGTTCCCGCTGTTTCGTGGGAAGTAGCCCCACCTCAGGACATCTTTTCCCTGTTAGGTGTCCTCGCCAGTACACAGCTCAGCCATGAGCAACTTCTAGCCTTTCAGGCTATTTTAAAGGGGAAATCTATTGCTCCCCCTCTTCAGGAGTCAACTCCGGCTCCCACATCCTACCAACAGCCGCTCCAGGCTACTACTTTTCCATCATATGTACATGACGTTCCTTCTTCCTCATTTCAAGGACAGGCGAGTCAACAGCCTACCTCTTACCAATCTCCCCTTCCACAATCTCAAGCCCCTGTCATCCTTCATACGGTACCCCAAACGGGTCCGTCCACTAGTGGGCCACCATACCCTTCTGGTTCAGGATTCCCTTCTCAGGCCCTTGGCAGGCCTTCTCAGCCTCAGTGGCAGGCCCAACCTCCACCTGCCGAGGACCTCACCCAGTCTCTCCTCAACAAAATCAATGAAATGAACGAGGAGTTCCGAAATTTCAAGAAAGAGGCACATGGGAAGTCTGTCCCTGACATTTCCCTGTCAAATCTCCCCATATTTCATCTTCCTCCCTCCGAAATGCCTACATACCGTAGGTATAACGGCATGGGAAATCCTTATATTCACATCAAGAATTTTATGTATGAATCTTCCTCATGGCAGAACGATCCAAAATCCCTGGCTTACCTTTTTCGGAAATCATTGGATGGTCCCGCCCTAGAATGGTTCTATTCACTAGAGCCGAGTGAGGCTGGAGATTTTGAAATTATCAAAACCAAATTCATACAGAAGTATCGGGATAGGGTCGGTCCCTCCCTTTCTATCACCGACCTAGTTGCTGAGAAAATGAGGTCAGATGAGGATTTTGTCCAGTATGCTGATAGGTGGAGGTCTCTGGCCGATAAAATAAAGGATACCCTTTCAGAACCCGAGCAAGTCAAGATGATTGTGTCTAATGCAACCCCGCAGTTTAGACACATTTTAGCCATGAATAAGCTTACCACGATGGAGGAACTTTATGAGAGGGCTCGGTATATCCAGACCTAATTAAAAGATTCTCCCATCATGCACATGTTTGAACCTCCAAAACCAAGGGTGTTTAAGAAGACGGGCACTGGTGTCCAAGGAGGAACAACTGAGGGAGTCGTCATAAATGAGCAAGTGAGTGTGCTTGGCGGCCCCAACCAACCAGTTAACCCAAGGCCTCCTCAGGTTTCACGACCTCCCTTTCAACAAGGTCCACCTCTTTATCATCCTCCATCCCAAAATAACCCCCTTCAAAACAACATGCCTCAACCCTTTCATCCCCAGCAACAACAACAACAACCACAACCTCAGTATCACCAAGTTCCACCCCCGGGAAATTACGGCCTACCACAACAACGGATGAGGCCCATTGGACCCAAAAGAGCCCATTATCCACCATTGCCCGAGGCATTGCCAGATATTTTTAATGCCCTCATGGCTGCCAACCTACTTACTTTGCCCAAAGAAAAGTTTGCATGGCCCCCAAATGCTGATACCTCCAAGTACTATGTCTATCACAGACAGCCGGGTCATACAGTGGAGAATTGTTTCAACTTCAAAGACTACATTTACGACATGAATGATCTCGGTGAAATCGATTGGGATGAAATGAGGCGATGCATCGCCACCCTAAAGGCTAGGAGACCTCCGCCTAGGCCACAGTTACCACAACAACCACATCAACAACAACAGCCTCAGCAGGCCCCACAACAGCAGCCTAATATGAGCATCATCCATAACCCGCTTCCGGAGCACCAACAGCCCAACTACCAGGTTAATCCGATTTCCTCCTTCTCGGAAGTTGGAAGAGAGCAAACATGTCATTTAGAAAGCACCTCTGTCCTTGCTACCAGTCATACCACCAATCAACCTCCTCGTCTCCTTCGAACATCATCTTCTTACCATTCAACCCCCTCACAACCCCTATTTGGTCCTTCTTCCGTTCCACAGCCATCACGCCCTCTTATTCGTACCCCTATCATCAATTCGCCGTTGGTCCATCACTAAAGGCCATCTCCCACTCCTTTTTCACCCCTAAGTCCCTTGATCACTTCTTATTCCTCTAATTTACCATCTACCTCTATCGCACCTTTACCCCCGCCTTCTAACCTTTTTACCGCTCATTATCCGTATGACGCACCATTCACCTCTACCCCCATTGAACCTCCTCCTCCACCATTTAAACCTCTTATCAGTAACCATTTATCTGAGATTTCCTCTACTTCCACTATACCCCCTCCACCATATAAACCCCTTATCATCCACCATTCACCCGAGATTCCCTCTACTTCCCCTATTCTTTCACATTATAGGCCCCTTATCATCCGTGATTCACCCGAGATTCCTTCTACCTCTACTATACCTCCACCAAGCAAACCCCTAATCAAAACCCCTACACCCATCATAACCCCTATCCCACCAACCGTTCCTCCACTATTACCCCTTAAACCCTTGTTAAAATCCACACCCAATACCATAGAGGTGCAACAAGACCCACAAGCAATGGTGCTCCGGAGTGGAAGGATGTTCCACCGGGTATTTCCCCAGAATAGTCAGGCCCCTGAACAATCTCAGCCCCAGAAAGATAAGGAAGAGCAGTCAGAAGAGTCTATCCTTGGGACCCAGTATGATTTGCTAAAACATCTGGATAAGACGCCCGCCCATATCTCCATCCTTGAGTTGATCAAAAGATCCCCATCTCACCAAGAAGCTTTGGAAGACTATCTTCAAAAGGTTATGGTGAACGAGGATCTCCCTGTGGAGAAAGTCTCGGCAGTCCTGACGCCCACTGATACACAACCGCCTATCATGTTTCACAATCACGAGCTTGCCCCCAAGGAAGCTCGAAAATATGCATTGTGTATTGCGATGAAAATCAATGGTATGTCAGTGGATCTGTGCCTGGTGGACACGGGCGCGTCTATAAATGTGATTTCCCCGAGTACTCTCCAAACATGTGGGGTTGATGAAGAAAAACTCATGCCCTCCATAATTACAGTCACGGCCTACGACAACAGTAAGAGGCCGCCAATGGGGATGATTGCCCTCAATGTAGAACTAGGTCCTGTATCAGTCTTTACGGAATTTCATGTCCTTGATATGGATCCCACTTTCAAGGCTATACTAGGCCGTACCTACATTGAAGCTATGAATGCTGTACCATCCACCAATCATCAGTGTTTGAAATTTCCATATAAAGGATGGGTTATCAAGGTAATGAGCATGCCCATCTGTTCTACGGTGGATGCTATCACCACCTCTTTGCCTTCGGTCTGGCCGACTCATCGGCCCATACTATCCTTGTTGGATGTGTATGACCCCTGTCATGCTCCCTTCAGACAACAAAAGCCATTCCCTTTGTCAAACTCATGTCTTCCCTTCCGCTCCAAAGGATGGGAGATTATGAGAAATATTGGCTACTAAGATGGCAAAGGTCTAGGGGCACAACTGCAAGGAAGGCTGAGACCACTCCAAAGGATAAAGCCAATCCATAGAGCTGGCTTGGGTTTTAAGGGGCCATTCGAATCAGACGGCAAACCCCTCACTTGGACTTTGTCCTCACATTTCAAAAAGGGGCCCATCGTCCAAATGGGAGATCCTCCACTGGAATCACCTGGGGGGTCACGGGATGTGTTTTTAGCTCAAGCATGTTTAAGGATCCCTAAAAGAGGGAAGATTGTCCACCTGGATTGTGAATAGTATAAATGGTTTGACATACCAGATATATCCATTGCACTGGAAAGAATGTTCTCGCCTCCACATCTAGAAGGGTCGTCTTTGATCTCCGAAATGCCAGGGGACACCACCACACTTGCCAGAATGTTAAACCCTCCTCACCGAGAGGATGTCGTCATCGACGGGTCATCATCCGTCACCAATATTGTCACCGACGGCTCATTAGCCGTCATCTTTTCTATCCACATCTCATAGCCTCTGTTGCTGTCTCCTTTCTGAGCCAGACAGTTGTCTGATGATCTTCCCAGGTCCCCTTCTTTACTCATATACCTACGTGGGTTTCTTAACTCACGTCAGGTTTTCAATCACGATCTGCTCTACGAGCTACACAACCCTCTAGCTCTAATTCCCGTTTCACCTCCTCCAATTTCTTTTCATTGTTTTATTATCAAAAATGAAAACGAAAAAAAAAACGTCAATTTCCCAACTCCCCAACAACACATCTTTGTTGAGGAGACATCCTATATCTCCCATGAGTGTGTCCCGACTTACGGGCAACTCATTCAAGGTCCCTTGAGCGATCTTCTTTACCCCTCCTCTGAGGGGTCCTTCCCTGTACATTCTTCACTATCCTCTTCAGCTTCTTCTTCTTCTGTAAATAATGTGTGTCAGGTTAGGAATAAGTCAAGGGTAGTGTCCAAGAAGAAATCCAAGCGTAAGCAGATCCCTCGGCGATTCCTTTTAGATTTAGCCGATAGGTGTCAAGCCCTTCTAGCCATTCCTCAATTGCTAGAAAATCTTATCCAATTGCCGGAGATAGAATGTGAAAATGATGATATGATTGATGAAGGGTACGGGGTTTATGAAATCACCGATGATGAGTACCCCGTTGAAGAAGATGACGAAAAATATGAGGATGCAGTCGACGCATATGCTAGTGGAATGAGCAGATTTGACGAGCCGTCAGCCGCTGTAGAAGAGTCTACCAAAGAGATTAACCTGGGAACTGAGGAAGACCCTAGGATTGTCCTCATAAGTGATAATTTACCCTCATCTGACGAAGAGGCATTGATTAAGGTTCTTAAGGAATATAAGGACACGTTCGCATGGAGTTATGAGGATATGTCAGGATTGGATTCTGCTCTGGTTGAGCATCGTCTCACTCTCAAACCAGGGTCCATCTCGGTAAAGCAACGGTTAAGACGTTTTCGCCCACAAATGGCTTTAAAAATGAAGGAAGAGGTCGACAAGCTTCACAAAGCTAGGTTCATAAGAGTCGTACTTTATCCTCAGTGGGTCGCAAACATCGTCCCGGTCATGAAGAAAGATGGAAAGGTGAGAATTTGTATTGACTTCCGGGACCTTAACCATACGTGTCCGAAGGATGATTTCCCTTTGCCTCATATTGATGTGTTAATTGATAATACGGCAGGATATGAAACCCTTTCATTCATGGATGGATTTTCTGGATATAATCAAATCCGTCTGGCAGAAGAAGATCAGGAGAAAACCTCATTCACTACTCCCTAGGGAACTTACTGTTATGTGGTCATGCCGTTTGGACTGAAGAACGCTGGAGCCACTTACCAAAGGGCTATGATGGCAATATTCCATGACATGATGCACATATATTTGGAGGTATATGTGGATGATTTGTTGGTAAAATCCAAAACTAGGGCAGAACATCCCGAGGTCCTTGCAAAGGTATTGCAAAGATCGCGTGAATTCAATTTGAAAATGAATCCAAAGAAATGTGTGTTTGGTGTATCATCTGGTAAATTATTAGGCTTCATTGTGAGCAAAAGGGGTATTGAGATAGACCTCAACAAGGCTAAGGCAATTAGGGATATGCCACTCCCGAAGAATTTGAGAGAAGTTTGAGGATTAATTGGGAGCTTACAATTTATCCGTCGCTTTGTGTCGCAACACTCGCAAAGGTGCCGACCCTTCTACAAGTTGACCAAAGCAGGGACCAAATTTTGTTGGGATTCTAAGTGTCAGAATGCTTTTGACGGATTAAAGGAATATCTGGCCAACTCGCCTGTTCTCACTCCACCTATTCCAGATAAGCCTTTGATCCTATATATCTCGGTCCTAGACGACTCTGTGGGAGCCGTCCTAGCACAAATCAATGAGGAAGGCAAGGAACGGGCAACCTATTACTTGTCCAAACTCCTCAACCCCTGTGAGCGAAAGTATATAGCCATGGAGAAGACCTGTGCCGCCCTTGTGTGGGTGGTACAGAAATTGAAACATTACTTTCTGGCTCACGAAGTCCACTTGATTGCTCAGATGAATCCTATCAAATTTCTCTTGGAAAAGTCTGTCCTTACTGATAGGCTAGCACGTTGGTAAAGTTTTCTATCTCAGTTTGACATCACCTATATTCAACAAAAGGCAATTAAAGGCTATGCTATAGCCGAACATCTTGCTCACCACCCTCTCCCCAAATTTGATCATGTTCAATCAGAGTTTCCAGATGAGGAACTAATGTCCATTACCCAGTCTGATGATCCGATGTGGACATTATATTTTGATGGAGCTTTGAATTCCCAGGGGAGAGGTATTGGCATTGTCCTTTTGTCACCTGAAGGTGTCGCTATCCCAGAGGCATTCCAGCTCTCATTTCCAGTCACCAACAACGTGGCTGAATACGAGGCTCTTCTGGCAGGTCTGAATCTTGCCTATTCCTTATGGGTCACCGAATTACGAGTCATAGGTGATAGTCAACTTATCCTTCGCCAAGTGCTCACCAAATATCGCACTCGCGATCCCAAGCTCAAGCCATATCAAGAGCTTACTGTTGCTTTTGCTAAACTGTTCACTAAGTTGGTCTTTGTTCATGTTCCTCGCAATCAGAATATTCTCGCCAACGCCCTTGCTTCGTTGGCATCGTCATTAAGGTTTCCTCTGGGCAGAAGGGCTCTGTCCGTTTCTATCCACAAGCTTCTCTTCCCTGCTATTCACAACCCTTCCTATTTAAGGGTTCAGGAGGAAATGTCAAAGATGGCTCAGGATAGAGAAGTTGTTGAAAAGAGGGAAATTATGTTGGTCGAATTGGAAGAAGAATTGGCTGATGAGGAGAAGCCATGGTTCTATGAGATTGTTAAATATTGCAAAGACCAGTCTTACCCTGAAGAGGCAACATCAGAAGATAAGAGGGCCATAAGAAGAGTAGCCCAGAGGTACACATTGGTTGGAGGATTGCTATACAAAAGAAGCCTCACTGGTGTTCTCCTGAGGTGTCTTGATGATAATGAGTCCTGGAAGTGTGTAGAGGAAGCACACTCAGGTGTGTGTGGTGGCCATGTGAATAGCCAGATGCTTGCCAAGAAGATCCTTCGGCAAGGCTTTTACTGGCCCACCATGGAGGAAGACTGTGCTGTCTATGTCCGTAGGTGTGTCAAGTGTCAACTTCACGCCGATAAGATCCATTCCCCATCTTCCTCTCTCCATCCAGTATCCTCCCCATGGCCTTTCTCCATGTGGGCATTCGACATCATTGGTCCTCTCGGTGATCTTAACTCCCTTACTAAACAAAAATCCTTCATCCTTACTGCAACGGAGTACTTCACCAAATGGGCCGAAGCTGAAGCTTATGCGGAAATCAAGGCATCAACTGTTTGCAAGTTTATTATGAAGAACATCATCGTCCGGTTCGGCATTCCAAGAACTATCATCACCGACAATGGGCCACAATTCATTTCTCAGGACCTTCAGGACCTCTGCAAAAGGTATAAGATTGCATTGCATCATTCATCACCATATTATCCACAAGGCAATGGCTAAGCAGAGGCCACGAATAAAACACTGATCAAAATCATAAAGAAAACTTGTGAGTCTAGCAGATTCTCGGATTGGCCAGAGAAGCTTATCGAAGCTCTATGGGCCTATCGCACTTCAATCCGAACTCCTACTGGGCAAACTCCGTTCGCCCTCACTTACGGGATGGAGGCGGCAGTTCCGTATGAGATTCTGATTCCCTCTCTGAGAGTACAATTGGACAAGGACCTTCCCCTTGATGAACGTCGCGATTCTCTCCTTGCCCAGTTGGAACTCTTAGACGGGAAACGTCTGGTTGCTGCCGAGCATGCTCGCGTCTACCAAAATAGACTCGCACGTTTTTATCAGAAGAAGGTTATTGAGAGAAAGTTCAAAGTTGGTGAAATGGTAGTGAAAAGAATTTTTGTAAAACCTGGCGGGCCGCGTTCTAAGCTCCAACCCAATTGGGAAGGACCATACGTGGTTCAGGCTGTACATCCTGGCAACGCCTACAGGCTAGTCAATGCTGAAGGAGTTGAGTTATCCCACCCTTGGAATGGGCTTTACCTTAAGAAGTATTACCCTTAGATAGGTGTACATACTGTCAAAGACAAAAAAAAAATGAAAACAAAAACAACAAAAATAATGAAAAATAATGAAAACCACAAAAATTTGTACATGAAAACAAAAAAGAAAAGACCAAAAAAAATAGAAAATTCAAAATGCTGATGTTTGGAGACCACCATGGAATCAAGTTACTGCATCTTACCCCCATGTCAAGATAGGGCCCATTAAGGCTTGAGGTCTCAGGTCTTGGTTTGCCAGAACCGTGGAGACCCCTGTCCGGCCAGTTCGGCCTATGCCCCCTCAAAAGGAGACAACATGTATACACATCTGTGTTATAAAAAACTGATAGCATCGCTTATGGTAGGGCATCACTCAAAAGGTCTCCAAGAAAGCTCAAATCTTTATTCTCTTCTTCTCGACCGAATGAGACAGCCGGCGCCCTTAAAACGCTGAGCATGGGAAACACGAACACAACCTCTCAGGGTAAGAGTAGGATCCAATTCCTCGAGCATGGATCAGAGCACGAGAAGAGGGCAGTGTCCCCGCAGGCATCCAAGAGGGATTCCATAATGTCAAAATACTATGTCCCTCGCAAAAATCTGTCAAGAAAAAAATCAGAAAAGAAGAACAAAATCAAAGTCAAGTGAAAAGCATGGTCGTAACCGTGCATGATCCCAATAATGAAACTCCTTTGACTGAAAGTCAAATTCTACACAAAAGGGGTCATGACATGTAAATGCTTGAGATTTGGTCTGAAGTTGCCCGAAAGGGGAAGTTAAGTGCGCCCCTACTGGCTCGCCGTGTTAACAGCATTGCCGGTCCTCTCAGGAGGTTTACCCCCATACTCTTCCTCCTTCCCCTGAAGATCAAAGCTCAATGGAGTTCCCGAAGCGTGAAACTTGCCAAAGCCTGCAACATCCTTTTAACACAAACATATGGTTGTCCATTTTGAAAAGTAAAAGCCATCACTGTGAAGGAGTCTCTGTGTTTCTGACCGGTCAGGACCCTTATCTACCACCTTAATGCCTTCTTATCTAACCTCGAGCTTAGACCAATGCAAACGCGTCACCTACGGGTGCGACGGCGTCTGATTCCGGGTCAGCGTCGCGCGGTTGGTCGTTTGGGTTCCAGGGTGTTCCATTATATACCATCTAGAGTTGTGAGGAAATAGACCCGGGTCGGGCAAATCATTTACCTTGAACACTTTTTGGGTGAATCCCTGCGGTCGGAAGCAACTTGGAGCCTAAGCATGGCATGATGGTATTGTCATCAGGATAAGTCTTAGCCGGCGGGATTATCATTCAAGGAGTCTAGAGGCCCAAATCAACCTAGATGTGCACTTATGATACCTGGGAGGTTAGTAAGAAATCCATATTCTCATGCAGGTTAGGTGCCATATGGGTGCTTACCAGGCATTAGCAACAAAAAATGATGATGATAAAAATAACAAAAACAAAGGGAAAAAGAGAAAACTGTAGACATATGCAAAACAAAAAATGATGAAAAAATAAAACAACAAAAAAATGCAAGAAAAAATAAGAACAAAAAAATCGCATTTCCTATGATTGCATTTGTATGCAGCATTCCATTTTTAATTTTCGCTTGCATCCGTGTGCTTGTGTTTACCATCATATCTTTATCTTGCCTTTATTAATAAAGGCTTGGCCCCTTGACCCATTATCAAGGACAGTCAAAACAAACATCTGCTTATTGAGCAAGGGGCCAAGTCAGAGCAGAAATTTTGACTTGTTTGTTTCAGTGATGTGTGCAGGGATTCGAGATAGCAAGAAACAAATGAAAAACCAAAAAAAAATCAAACTTTTTATTCCATTCCATTCCTAGAAATTGTACATTAAGTCCCACCTTCTCTCTCTACATTACTCGTCCCTCCGCTCTCCGGGCAAGACGCTCTCGAGGGTGCAACCCAACTACGAAAATCGGTACTTCTACCGCCCTGCACTCCTCTTCCCATCTCTGTACCCCGACGTCGATCTGCAAGGGCAGTAAAGAAGCTACTAACACGAAAGCCACGCTCTCGTGCTCTTCGGTAGCGTTCCTCACCATCTCTCAACCATTGTTCAGCAAGGCCAAGGCTGGTTCGGAGTTCAAATAATTGGGCCTCCATGGCCCTTCGCTCCTCCCTCTCTGCCAACCTATCGGCTCTCTCTCTTTCTCTGTCCCTTTCTTTCTCTGCCCGTTCTCTTTCTCGGTCTTCCCTCTCAAGTTGAAGGGTGATCCTTAGCTCCACGGCGTCCCTAGAAGAGTCATCATCTGGATGACGTCGCAGTTCATCTTCCAGCTCCGCTATTCTAGCCTCCCTCTGCGCAGCTTGGGCAAGTGCCTCTTGCGTCTCTTTTTCCTGCCAGATATGCCGTCTCAGATATGCGGCAAGGCATGAATGAGGAAGATTCAACAATGAAACTTTTACATGTATAGAGAGCATGCCTTCTGCCTCTGCGGCACGCTGCGTGGCACGAGCAAGTTGCTCGTGAAGCAAATCCAGCTCTGAGGTAGGGATCTATAAGCTGGAAGAGACGCCATCTGCTCCCATCGCTGATGAGGCTGCGTCGATCTGGACGCGCTATAACCACATGAGGTGATAATTAGTGGCTAAGCACCATGAATCTAGGGTCATAATTAGGAGTATGCATTGCATATACACTTACCGAGGCACTTAAGGCACCACGCGTGTCACCCAATTGTCGCCCCGTGTCTGCCAAGCGAGCTCGCAAGTTCGCTATCATGGTATCACGAACATCCTACAGCCATGTTATAGGAGTCAGCATTTTCACAAAAAAAAAATATAAGAACAAAAATAACAAAAACAACGAAAAGAAGAAAAAGGGGAGGCCTACCTCCACAAGTCCCCCAGGTTGGAGTCGCTCTGCATACATTGCCCTATATAGACGCAGATAGTCTTCACTATCTTGTGCCTGCGATTCCATAATTGTGCCACCCTATTGCCAGTCTTCATACTGTTCGGGGAACCGCACACGCCAATCAATACAGGTTGCCGGTCCTCGCGTCTTTCTCCCGACCCGAGGTGGCGCAGTCGTATCTATCCACTCCTGGGCTAGCCCCAGGGTCCTCATAACCAATCGTAGCCGAAGCGGCTCGATTTCATTCAGGCAGTGCATCCAAAGCTCTCGTCCAAACCGGGCGCGGCTCATCAAAACCCACGGTTGGTCGGCATCGACCATACCTGAGTAGGGTCTCCAGTTCACCTAGATTAGATTGTACATATTCTTTTAGCTAGTCAAATGTAGAAGTAAAAAAAAAGAACTAAAAAAATAATAAAGAGGAAAAAAGAATCCTACCATCGCTGCAGGGAACTCCTGCAGCTCACGTCTTAACACCATCAGTTGGTAGGATAAAGGTGCTGTACTCATAATGGGTTGCCACCGTCTGGCTAATGGTACCGTCACTGGTCGCCAATGCCGAGCTCTCCCCATCGGGAGGTAATAGTAGCTCCATAGCTGCATCATCATGTGCCATTAGTGCCTTAAGTGAACTATTGGGAAAAACACACAAAAAAATGAAACAAAAATTATCTGGATAAATGGTGTAAAGCCACTGACAGTCACCTCACGGTCTGCCTCTTGGGATAGGCCTGTAAATAGATGTGCCAGCACGGCAGCTCCCCAAGCATACTGCCCTACTCTCTCGAGATTTACTAGCAGCTCTAGGAAGCGACAGTCGATGCTGCCTCCCTTCGAGCTCAGTAGCAATCTTCCCAGTAAGAAGAGGAGAAATCTCCTCAAATCCATGTTGGACCTTTCCCAATTGCCGAAATTTGTGCAGTACACAGCACGTCACCCTCTTTCTGTCCTTTCCATGAATTCTTCCAAGGACTCATCATCCCGTGGACGAGTATCAGCAAGTCCCAATGCCTCCATGATGGATGCCTTGGCTACTGATCGGTTCTTCCGACTGTCAAGTTCCAGTCCTAATAGCTTCTGGGCACCTTCTCGGTAGTCTGCATAAGTGACTCCGGTCACTGCCTCCCCATCCACTCTGAGGCTTGTGATGCGGATAACATCTTCCAGACTGGGTACCATGTGCCCCCAGGGCATCAAGAATGCCCGACTCACTCGGTCCCATCTTTCGCGCAATGCTTGGATGAGGACGAGGTCGAGCTTGATTGGCTCGATCCGCAGAAAGGCCCTAAATCCCATCACGTCTAACCTGGCCTTCTGGAAGTCTAGAAGACCACGATATGCGGCAACCACTAGCTCCCAGGAAATGTGCGATTTCATCATGTTCTGCACATACACAAGAACTGAGCAAAGGGGAGCTTTACCAAGGAAGAAAAAGGAAGAAAGAATGAAGGAAGGGATGACAAGGTCCAACTTACGAGTTGTGATTGCGTCCTCTCACCGAGCTACCCCTCGACTTCTGAAAGTCTCCTGGAACTGCTGTCAGATCTGCTCCTCTTTGAAGAGCGGGAAGACTCACCTTCTGCTCTGAAGCTAGATTCGCCCTCCATCCTGAAAATTGAGCAACTCTCACTACCTCCCCTTCGTGCAAACTTTCACTCTTCGGATCAGCTCTCACGACTCGGGTGCTCTCAAGTTGAGTGAAAGAGGAGGTATTTATAGGATTGAAAGGAAGGTGATCTAGATCTATCACCATCACCCCTAGCAACAGCCTTTGCGACAAGTCACCCCCCCTTACTGTTGCGGCCACTCTACCACGGGGAGTGATCGATTTGGGGGCGTGATTTGTTGACTTGTCATCCTTATTCGGTCCAAAGATTCTCCGCGTCTATGGTCCTGTTGCATCTACTTTTAGAGCAAACAAGCAAATCGGGGACATTTATGCGGGAAAATAGGGCCAAGGGCCGACGTTTTTGAAATTGGTGGTAGATCCTTTTGAAAAATCATGGCCACGCTACACTCGCGTGTCACTTCGCCATGTGAAGTGAATGGAGCAGAGCTGTGATTGTTGACCCGCCACCCCTATTCGGTCCGAAGATTCCATGTGTCCCTTGTCCTATTGCGACTACTTTTAGCGCAAACAGAAAATGCGGGACATTCACGTGGGAAAAGAGAGCACCACGGGCTGATATTGTTGAAGTCGTTGGCAGACTCCCTTTGAAAATCATGGCTATGGTAGGTCACCACTCCATGTTTTAAGGCAACATCTCGTCGAACATGTCTCGCAGGAACCCATGTGGTAGAAAAGACCTGTAGAGCAGAAGGAACGAACGGGCAAGCAAGCTGCGTTCAAACCAAGCCATTTCATTCACATATCTATATAAGGGTTTGTGCCCGTCATGAGGAAGGAGTGGGTGTACAAGCCATTCACTAATCCTCGTCACCCTCCTGGTTACGTCTCTTCTCTCTCCAAAGGTAAGAATTCCCTTGGAGGCCTTCTATAGTCTCGTGATGTAGCAATCGCTTTGCTGTGCCATGCCTTTCCATCTGTTCTGGCGATATTTTTCGTCATCCTCCTGTTTCTCTCGCGACCCTGATGGCCGTGAAACTCTTGAAGCTGAGGATGCTGGTTGAACTCCCCTCTGCTCTGCCGAAGGAGACTGTACCAGCTCCAGGAGCTCCCTTGCCGCGAGCTCCAATTCCCCTCCGATCTGCGGAGCAAGTGACGTGTCTGGACGCTCTTCCTCTCAGAGTTCCATCTCTTGGGCCTCCTGTACCACTCTGTCTTTGCCTTTCTCTTCATCTTCTCTCGCTTTACCTCTCTCCTCGCCACTTGGAGAGAAACCTTTAGCGTCAAGGCATCTCAGGGCAACTCCTCGTGTTGTAGTTGCTCTGATCTTCCGGCGTCTATCATCTCAGCCGCTTACAGAAAAGGGATGGAGGAGATTCAAAGCATGTGCAGGGGCATTAAGGCCTTATTTCATTTCAAAATGAGGACTACACCAGGGGTTTAGGCACTTCGGGCCTCAAATTCCCCAATTGGGTTACATAAGCTTTCCACAGTTCCATGTCCTCATTTACAGACACCATTACCTTCAGTGGAACACTTGCCTTCCACGATGCTTTAATTGCCTTCACATCATTTGCATCTCCCTCCGTACCTAGCTCTCTCTTCCTCAGAGGAGGAATTTCAGATAACATTGGGAATGGATGGCGAGGGAGGCCGATCTGAGTATAACACCGATGTGCATTGTACAGAGCAAACTCAGTCGCGCCGACCAGCTGCACCTCCGCATCTGGGAAAGACCTCGTGAGGAGTTCACATGACAGTAAACATGTTGGCGCATAAGTGAACATGTTCTGCATCATAGTGCTGTAGTGATTCCTCCAGCCTTTGCGTTTCTTCAACCAAGGAGCGTGATTTACCACATTACCACTAAAGCCTAACACATCGGCTATGTGGTAAAGTGGACTTTGTTGAAAGATTTTTGAGGTAGTCGTCATCCCCTCGTGGTGGTCAAATTTGAAATGCAAGTCAATCCAGCAATTTAGAAGGAGTATGCAACCGAAAGGAGGCTTACCCATGCTGGAAGCTGTGAGACCGCTGTAGAGATAGGCAAGGATGGCGGGCCCCACTCTCTTGCCATCCCAAATCCCACAAATGGCACTCAATTGGTCCTCCTCCACTATGTTGTCTGTATAAGGAAATAGGAGAGCTCCCGCTAAGTAGATTGTGAACCCCTTCATCAGTTTCTCCAGCTGATCATCACTTGTCGATACTTCCAGGGCACTCATGGTCCATTCTGCAAGCTTTTGTAAGTTAATTCCTTGTCGAGTTTGGACCGCCTTGATAGCCTTCGACGGCATGAAACTTCCGAGAACTTCCTCAGAAGTCACATTTTTCAGCATGCGCGAGATCTTTATCTTGCCATCCTTCTTAAATCTCTTCAAACCGAGCAGCAACTCCACCTCCTCAAGAAGAATTGTTGCTTCAAAAGTGGGGAAAATGAAGGTGTGAGTTTGAGGGTGTCAAATTTCTACCAGTGCACCCATGGCTGCCCAATCCATGTAAATCTTGTCATAGTGTTTGGCGTGAATCACCAGTCCTTGGAGATGCCATTTTAAAATTACAGCTCTCATGCCAATGGTCATATTCGAAGTGAGCTTCGATAGCCAGGGTAGCTTTGAGAATTTCCTTGGGCCCGGGAAGAGAGGATATGGCTGAAAAGGAAAGGAAATGTCGAGAAGGTGAAGGAGAAGTCATACAGAAACTAAAAATGAGTCAACTCACCAGTCCTGAGTAAATTCTTTCACTCAGATGCCCTTCAAGGTCCCTAAGCCGTTGGATCTCATTGCTAGCCCTGCTTCTCTTCACGAGACGCGAGGATTCGCCTTCCATCTCAAGTCAAAGGGCTAAGATCACTCTTTCTTTACCTTGCTTCTCTTAGGGAATTCGTGCTTGTACTTCTTCCTGGTTCGCATATGAGCTACTTATAGAATAGAAAGGAATCAAGGTCGTCATCAACAGTTTGTCGTGTTATGATTATTAATCCTGTATGATTGGTCATGTTATGATTATGTCTTGTCATGATTGTGTTCATAATTCTATCTTGTCATGATTGTATTGATAATTCTGTCCTATCATGATTGCCTTAAATAACTCTGTCTTCATGATTGTATTTTGTTATCGTTGTGTAATTGTTCTATGTAAATTTTAAAGAAAAAAGGAAAAGAAAGAAAAAAGAAAAAATGGATCATCACTTTTTCACATGTATATCTCCGCATTGTGTCATGCATTACATTTAGTCCGAGTCGTACGGATAGGTCGTTAAGTCGTGCTGGTATGGGGACGACGGTTCCGTTTGGTGTAGCGATAAACGGGCTCTGGCTCATTACCGGCTCATCGAATCGGTATCCTGACCCAGTCTCCACAGCTTAACCTTGGCTAGTTGATCTCATTGTGGAAATCATTCACTTAGGTCGATTGTGCAAGCCACTGTGTTTAAACACTCTGAAATATGAGATATTCCACTCAGAGTCGAGTACTGAGTTGTCCCGAGGTGTCTTGGGATGTTTCTCTGGAAGAAACCATTGTTTGGATTTGTCTCCAGTTCATCTCTTTCATTCCCCTCGGACCCACCTTGGTTGTAGCACGTCCACTGACTGGTAACCGCTCTCCAATGGTGAAACCTGTAGGTTTACGACCCAGGTACTTTCGCACCGCGAAATTGGTCCTTTTAGTTGTAAGTGCCCCAGTGCACATTTTGTCATTCCTTGTTTGTTTATCATCCAAACAATGGTTGATTTCGGAGAACCTTCTTCAAGGTTACTTCGGTGAAACTCGGGAAAGATTCCCATCGGAAGAATGATGAGGGCGTGTCTCATCACACCTTGGCACTTACTTTTCGCTTCACTCCATTTCATTCCATACATTTCATTCCATTCCATTACATGTCATGTCCCTACAAAGCAGACGCCAAGGCGGGGCAGCTGTAGACACGCTATTTTCACATTTTTCGCGGGTAAATCTCATATTATAGTACGATGCCTCAAAGTGGCTTACACATTTAGTTTATGTGGGTGATTAATCATTTTTCAGGGTTTTACATAAAATATATAATAAAAAAATCTTAAAGGTTAGAAAATACAAAAAAATGAGAAAAGCTTAGAGAAGCTTACAAGAAAATTTAAAATAATAATAATAATAAAAGATTATAGAAAATACAAAAAAATTGAGAAAATGTTAAAAATAATAATAAAAAAATAATATATATGTTTAGAAGGTTGTATATATATATATATATATATGTATGTATGTATATATATATACGATTGTAAATATATACATAGATGTATATGTATATTTATTTTTATTTTTAATGCTTCTTAATTAATACTAATCACTTCACCCCTCTAAATCTCCCGTTCCCTTAAAACCTCCAATCCTTCTCCCATGTCTCTCTATTTGTCCCCCATTCTTATCTCTTTGTCCACCCACTTACGATATTTCTTTTACCATCACTAAGCAACACACACTATAATTCTCCCCTTTGTCACCGCCATTCACTAAACACCCATGTTAACAATCTTCTCTCACATCCCTCTCCTTCCGACACTTCCCTTCATACTTCATTGTCTTTCTTTTCCCACCTTGTCTTCTTCTTTCATGATCATCTACATTCATCTATTTTCTTCACGTAGTGATCATCTCTCCCTTAATTATTATCTCCTTATGTCACTTTCACACCCTCCACAACCCAACAACTGTCACATTGACACTCCACCTAACACACTCATTTTTTTCTCAATAATCCTCTTAGCCATCTCGCCACCTCCATCCCTCTCTCTATTTTTCTCTCCCTCCTCTCACCTTTTCTCCCACGGCAGCTACCCTCACTACCCGACGCGGCCACCCTCGACCCCCTTTGCTGCAACCACATCGCCACCTTCCCCACCTCCCTGCTCCACCCCTCTAACACACAAAAAAACCACGACCCTCTCCCTTGCCAACCCCGGTCACCGCGACCCCCCCTCCGCTTCAACACTGCATCGCCGGCAAGTCCCCCACGCATGCCGCCTGCACCGCGAGCACGCCAACGCCCCCACGACTGCCGTCCGCGAACCTGCACCGCCGGCCGACCCTCTCCCTTGCCAACTCCGATCGCCGACGAGCCCCCCTCTCCACCGACTGCATCGCCGGCAAGTCCCCCACGCACGCCGCCTGCACCGCGAGCACGCCAACGCCCCCACGACAGCCGTCCGCGAACCTGCACCGCCGGCCGACCCTCTCCCTTGCCAACCCCGGTCGCCGATGAGCCCCCCGTCTCCTTCACCTCCGGCTACCTCACGCGAGCCACCACACCCCCAGCCACTCCACGCCAGCCGCTGCCGTTCCCCTTCCGGCGAGCCCCGTCGTCCAGCTCTCCACACCGCCGGTTGCACCCGTCACCCTCCGCCTGCACTACCGCAAGCTCCCCTCGCCGGCGCATGCACGTCGCCTACGTCGCCGTCCACCCACGTCCTTTGACAGACCCGCCGGTCGCCCACGACGCCGCCACCGCTCTCTCGCCGCGGCCTCCCTCTCCCTCTTTCTTTCTTCTCTTCTCACCCCGTTTCTCCCTCCTCGTTCTCTCTTTCTTCCCCCTCTCCCGATCGCGATCTCTCTCTCTCTCTCCCGTTCTCTCTCTTCCTCCCTCTTTCTCCCGCTGTACCTCTCTCTCTCTCTCTCTCTCTCTCTCTCTCTCTCTCTCTCTCTCTTACTCCCTCTCTGCACTCCCCCTCTCTCCCTCTCGTCTATCTCCCTCTCTCTCCTCCCGTTCTCTCTCTTTCTCCCTCTTTCTCCCGCCAGTCCTCTCTCTCTCTCTCCCGTTCTCTCTCTTTCTCCCTCTTTCTCCCGCCGTACCTCTCTCTCCCACTCGTCTGTCTCTCTCTCTAGCCCCTTCTCTCGTCTGTCTCCCTCTCTCTCCTCCCGTTCTCTCTCTTTCTCCCTCTTTCTCCCGCCAGTCCTCTCTCTCTCTCTCTCCCATTCTCTCTCTTCCTCCCTCTTTCTCCCGCAGTACCTCTCTCTCCCTCTCGTCTGTCTCTCTCTCTCGCCTCCCTCTCGTCTGTCTCTCTCTCTCTCGCCTCCCTCTCGTCTGTCTCTCTCTCTCTCGCCCCCCCTCTCTCTCGTCTCTCTACCCCCCTCGCGTCTCTCTCTTTCCCTCTTTCCCTCTTTCCCCTCTCATCTCTCATCTCTCTCTCTCTCTCGATCTCCTTCTCATTCCTTTTTTTTATTTTTTTTAACCCCCCTTCACCTGCTCTCTCCTTCTCCCTCTTTCTCTCATTCGTATCCCCCCTCCCTCTCTTTCTTTTATTTTCTTTTTCTTTATTATTTTATTCCATCTTCTCTCTTTATTCTGTTTTTTTCTCATCTCTCTTCTTTCTGTCTCGCTCTCTCTCGCCAGAAACTGCCCCTCTCTCTTTCTGTCTGCTCTCTTCTCCCTCCTTACGTGCTCTCTCTCTATTTCTCTCTGTTTCTGTATATAGATGTAGATACCCTATATATATATCTCTTATATATCTTATATATATACCTTACATCATACATATAGATATGTATATCTATGTATAAATATATACATATATATATATATATATATATATATATATATATATATATGTTTATACATGTATATACATATACATGTGTATATTAGTGTATAAATAAATATACATATGTCAAATACACATATATGTTTAAATACGTATGTGGATACTTATATATATATATTTATATAAATATTGTTGTGTTCATCTATATTAGTCTTATTTTGCCCTTTTAATTGTGCAGAAATAAAAGCCGAGGCTCTGGCCCGATCAGCGCTCCCACGTGTTCCCGTGGAAGCCGTCTCGTCCCACAGTTTACCCGTTCCGCGCTTGCATCGTCATTAGCGGCTCTATTTTTACTGTTATTATTTTATTGTATCTTTAGTCTATTATCTAGTCATTAGTGTTTTATCCCCTGAATTGTTATCATATCAGTTTTCTGATTTAGTCTTCTGTGTTTGTTGTTTTGCAGGGTAACCACTCAAAAGCCCCCTTCTTCGACCTGTCGAACGAAGAGGAAGAAGGAACCCGCGCAAATCCCGCGTCAAAGGCCCAACGATCATTCAACCAGTTCGGGGCCCACGGTCCCTGGCGATCACACCACCAAACGCGTGCTTGTAGTAAATTTTAATTTCTATCTATAATACCCGCGTATAGCTAAATCCCGGGTCTGTTTGTACTATAATCGATCGCAGTGAGTCATTTCACCGTGGTCATTTATTTTCTGCACTTTCTTTCTGTACTTTATTATATTGTTGTTAAAATCCCGCACGGATCAATATCCTGCGGCGGTCTGTTTACTGTTTATATTCATGTTATTGTTATTGTGTGAGGAGTGATATGCCGTTCTAAATTCTGAGTCCACGTATGTCTTTGTGTCCGCCAACTTCTATTACATAGAGTCTTAGGTTCGCACTCGGTATATAGAAAGCTGTCCTCGGAATGGTAGGTCACGCCTACCCGGAAGGGGTTCAATTTGCGTGAGAGGGTCTTCGGATCCCGTTCTCCGCCCTGTACCGATCGGTAAGTCTAGGCTCTACGTCCTCGTGCAGAGTGACCTTTTAGGTCATACTCTCTACCGTTTTTTTCTACATCATCCTTTTTACGCACGCGTTTTCATTTTCATCATTTTTTACTCTTTCACTCAGAGAGGGAGAAACCCCATCTCTCTCTCTCAGTCCACCACGTGACGCGTTCACACCCGCATGAACCCTATCAAGTTCCTCCTGGAGAAATCCATCCTTATTGATAGGCTAGCATGCTGGCAGAGTTTCCTATCTCAGTTTGACATCACCTACATTCAGCAAAAGGCGATTAAAGGCTATGCTATAGCCGAACATCTCACACACCATCCTCTCCCTAAGTTCGATCCTGTCCAATCAGAGTTTCCAGAAGAGGAACTAATGTCCATCACCCAATCCGATGAGCCAATGTAGACGTTATATTTTGATGGAGCTCTGAATTCCCAAGGGAGGGGTATCGGCATTGTTCTTCTAACGCCCGAAGGCGTTACTATTCCAGAGGCATTTCATCTCGCATTCCCAGTCACCAATAATATTACTGAATATGAGGCTCTTCTAGCTGTCTGGAACTAGCCCATTCTTTCTATATCACCGAATTACGAGTTGTGGGTGATAGTCAACTTGTTCTCCGCCAGGTACTCACCAAATATCGCACTCTCGATCCCAAACTCAAGCCTTATCAAGAGCTGGTCTCCGCTTATGCCAAATTATTCACCAAGCTGATCTTTGTCCATGTTCCTCGCGAACAGAACATTCTGGCCGATACCCTCGCCTCCTTTGCGTCATCTTTTAAATTCCCTTTAGGTGCATGGTCTAGATCCATCACCATCTATAAGCGTCTCGTCCCTACCGTTCAAGACCCTTACCTCTTAAAAATCAAAGAAAGAGTCTTACGAAAGGTTCAGGAAGGAGAAATTCTTGAGAAAATGGAAATCATATTGGCAGAATTTGAAGAAGAACTATCTGATGAGGAGAAGTCTTGGTTCTACAAAATTGTCAAATATTGCAAAGATCAGTCTTACACTGAAGGAGCAACCACAGAGGATAAGAAAGTCATAAGAAGGGTGGCCCAGAAATACACATTGGTTGGAGGTCTACTCTATAGGAGGAGCCTTACTGGAGTTCTATTAAGGTGTCTTGATGACGATGAGGTCTGGAAATGTGTAGAGGAGGCACACTCAGGCGTGTGCAGTGGCCATGTAAATAGCCAAATGCTCGTTAAGAAGATCATTCGGTAAGGCTTTTACTGGCCCACCATGGAAGAAGATTGTGCTATCTATGTCCGTAGGTGTGTCAAGTGTCAACTTCACGCCGATAAGATTCATTCATCATCTTCCTCACTTCATCCAGTATCCTCCCCATGGCCCTTCTCCATGTGGGCATTCGACATCATTGGTCCCCTAGGTGATCCCAACTCCCTCACTAAGCAGAAATCCTTCATCCTCACTGCGACGGAGTATTTCACCAAATGGGTCGAAGCCGAAGCTTACACGAAAATCAAGACGTCAACAGTCTGCAAGTTCATCATGAAGAACATCCTCACCAGGTTCGGCATCCCAAGTACAATCGTCACCGACAATGGGCCACAGTTCATTTATCAAGACCTTCAAGACATCTGCAAAAGGTATGGAATTGCATTGCATCATTCATCATCTTATTATCCACAAGGTAATGGCCAGGCAGAGGCCACCAACAAAACATTGATCAAAATCATTAAGAAAACCTGCGAGTCTAGTAAGTTTTCAGATTGGCCGAAAAACCTTATCAAAGCTCATGGGCCTACCGCACGTCAATCCGTACCCCCACCGGGCAGACTTCGTTTACCCTTACTTATGGGATGGAAGCGGTAGTCCCGTACGAGACTTTGATTCCTTCTCTCAGGGTACAAATGGATGAGGAATTTCCCCTCGACGAACGTCGTAATTCACTCCTTGTCTAGTTGAAACTCTTAGATGAGAAGCGGCTGGCCGCTACCGAACATGCACGTGTTTATCAAAATAGACTCGCTCGTTTTTACCAAAAGAAGGTCATTGAGAGAAAATTCAAAGTTGGCGAGATGGTGGTAAAAAGAATTTTTGTCAAACCTGGAGGGCCGCGTTCCAAACTCCAACTCAATTGGGAAGGACCATATGTGGTTCAGGCTGCGTACCCCGGTAACGCTTACAAATTAGTCAATGCCGAAGGAACCGAGTTATCCCACCCTTGGAACGGGCTTTATCTTAAGAAATACTACCCGTAGATAACTATAACAACTGGCATGGAATGAGGACTATCGGGGCTAGAAAGTCACTCTGCGGTCTTTGAAGTCTAACTCAGGGTTAACATGCGCGTACCCCCACACCCCGCTTTCGGGATCAAACGAGGCGGAACTCGAGAGAAGCTAAAACAAAAAACATAAAGAAAAGAGCAAAAAAAAAATAAAAACAAACAAAAATAAAAAAAAAGGAGTGCCTAGTGTTCGTCATATAGTCAAGTCTTTGCATCTGTCCTTCAAGTAGGATAGGACCCATTAAGGTTCGGTAGGTCTCAAGTCTTGGCTCGCCAGAACCACGGAGATTCCTGTCCGGTCATGCCGGCTTATGCCTACTAAAAGAAGGCAACACGCACACACACAACTGTTTTTGCCAAAAATTGGTAGTATTGCTTATTGTGGGGCTGTACTCGAAGGTCTCTAAGAAAGTCGTAATCTTTGTTCTCTTCTTTCTCGACCCAATGAGACAGCCAGCGCCCTTAAAACGCTGAGCATAAGGGAACCAAAATACCATACCCTGAAGGCGAGAGTATGGTTCATCTCCTCGAACTTGAGTCAGAGCACGAGAAGAGGGCAGTGTCCCCGCAGGCATACAAAAGGGATTCCTACATATCATCATGTCTCCCTCAAAAAAAGGGGGGGGGGTCAAATGAAAGCCTGGTCGTGGCCGTGCCTGATTTCAACAAGCGAAATCCCTCAAAACAAAAGCTACATTCCACAAAGGGGCAACGTAATTCTGTTTGAGGTTTGGTCCAAAATCGCCCAAAAGGGAGAGGTCGAGTAGGTCTCGGTTAGCTCGTCGGGTTAACGATTTTGTCGGTCCTCTCGGAAGGTTTACCCCACTACTCTTCTTTCTCCCCTCAAAGATGAAGACTCAATGGAAATCCCAAGAGGCGCGGCCCGCTAAGGTAAGCGACCTCGTTTTAGCAAAATACATACATAATTGTCTACTTCGAAATGTAAAAGCCATCGCCACGAAGTAGTCTCGGTGTTTCTGGCCGGTCAAGACCTCTATCTACTACCTCGGTGGTTTCTTACTTTAACCTCGGGCTTAGGTCAATGCAAGCACGTCACCAATAGGTGCGACGGCATCTGATTTCGGGTCAGCAAGGTGTTCCAAGGTGTTCCATCCTACACCATATAGAATTGTGAGGAATTAGACCCGGGTCGGGCAAATCTTTTACCTCGAACACTCTTTCGGCGTATCCTTGCGGTCGAAAGCAACTGGGAGCCTAAGCATGGCATGATGGTTTTGTCATCAGGTTAAGTCTTAACCGGTAGGATTATCACTTGAGGAGTCTAGGGGCCCAAATCAATCTAGATGTGCGCACAGGATACCTGGGAGGTTAGTAGGAAACCTTGTCTTCATAAGAGTCAGGTGCCATAAGGATGGTCACTAGGCATTAGTTGTCTTATATATATAAAAAAATGTAGTGGCCCTCGGAAGACGCCGTCAGGTGAGTCCCCAAGTGAGAATTCTCTTGGAACATGTTAGCCCCGCATTACGCTACTTAAGAACGATTTAAACACTCCTGGTCCAAAAACCATGCCGATTGTAATAACAAGTGTTTTTCAAAAAAAAAATAAAAAAATATATCATTAACAAAAAAATGTATAAATTTTTTTTTTGCATCAGTGTGATTTCATTTGTGTACTACATTTTTACATTATTTCTCATTTGTGTGTCCGTGTGTTGCATTCATCATCTTTTCTCTTGCCTTAATTGATAAAGGCTTGGTCCCTTGACCAGTCATCAAGGACAGTCAAAATAAATATTCGCTTGTTGAGCAAGGGGCCAAGTTAGAACGAAAAAACTGACTTGTTTCATTAAGCAATGTGTACAGGATTGAAAAACAGGAATGAAGACAGAAGACAGGAAACTGAACATTCCTTCCTTTATTTCCTTCTAGAAATTGTACATTAAGTTCCGTCCTCTCTCTCAGTGTTACCCCTTTCTCCCCTCTCCAGACGAGGAACCCTAGAGGGTGTCGTTAAACCATGCGAGGCGGTGCCTCTGCTGCTCTGTACCCCTCTTCCCGTCTCTGCTCCCCATCAATCGACAGGGGCGGCAAAGAAGCTACTAACACGAAAGCCACGCTCTCGTGCTCTACGGTAGCACTCTTCACCATCTCTCAGCCTTTGCTCAGTAAGACCGAGGCTGGTTCGGAGTTCAAACAGTTGGGCCTCCATGGCCCTCCGCTCCTCCCTCTCAGCCAATCTGTCGGCTCTCTCTCTTTCGGTGTCTCTTTCCCTTTCCGCGTGTTCTCTCTCTCTGTCTTCCCTTTCCAACTGAAGGGTAATCCTCAGCTTCACGGCATCCCGAGAAGAGCCGTCATCTGGGAGATGCCGCAACTCTTCCTTCAGTTCCGCTATTCTGGCTTCCCCATGCGCGGTACGGGCAAGTGCATCTTGCACCTCTTTCGTCTGCCATAATCATCATCTCAGATATGTGGAGGCACGAATAAGTGAAATTCAGTGGCGAGACTCTCACCTGTGAGGAGAGCATTCCTTCTGTCTTTGTGGCTCGCTGCGTAGTATGAGCAAGCTGCTCATGAAGCAAATCAAGTTCGGAAGTGGGGATCCATAAACTGGAAGCGACACCATCCGCCCCCATTGCTGAGGAAGCCGCATCAAGCTAGGCGCGCTGCAACACATATAAGGTGACACTGAGGACCTAGCACAAGGAATCTTGGTCTATGATCATGTGTGTGTAGGCTTACCGAGGAACCCAAAGCTGCGCGAGTGTCATGTAACTGCCGCTCCGTGCCTATCAGGTGAGCTTGCAGGTTCGCTATCATAGTGTCGCGAACATCCTATGGCCAATGCATATGTTAACATACAAAAAAATAAAAAAAATAAAAAAATAAAAAAAATATTTTTTTTTCACCTCCATAGTCCCCTCGGGATGGAGTCGCTCTGCATACATTGCTATATAGAGGCGTAGATATTCCTCGCTATCTTGAGCATGTGACTCCACGGGAGTGCCACCCCGTTGCCAGTCCTCATATTGCTCGGGGAACCGCACTCTCCAATCAACGGAGGTAGCCAGCCTACGCGTCTTTCTCCCGACACGTGGTGTTATAGTCATGTCCACCCATTCTTGGGCGAGCCCTAGAGTCCTCATGGCCAATCGTAGCCGAAGTGGCTCGATTTCGTTCAAATAGTGCATCCAGATGTCGCGTCCGAACCGGGCACGGTTAGTTATGACCCATGGCTGATCGGCGTCGGTCATGTCCGCATAAGGCCTCCAAGCCACCTAGGTCAGGTCACACACATCTTTTTTTAAAAAAAAAAGAGAGAGAAAGAGAGATGATAGAATAATAACCACCATCGCCACGGGGAACTCTTGCAACTCGCGTCTTAACACCATCAGCAGGTAGGATAGAGGGGCTGGGTTCGTGATTGGTTGCCACCGCCTCGCCAGCGGCACCGCCATTAGACGCCAATGACGAGCCTTTCTCATTGGGAGGTAATAATAGCTCCACAACTGCACCATCATGTGTGGTTAACACATACATTTTAAAAAAAAAGAGGGGGAGGGATACCTGGATGAACGGCGTGAAACCTATAATATCCCGGACCCTTTGGATCCTTCTTCTTGGGTCCTGGATCTAGTTTTTCAGAGTGTCTAGCTCTGTTGTGTCCGAAATTTCATTTCGGACATCTTTCATGTTCGGATCGACGCGATCCGGAGTTGTTTCGGAGGCCCAGAAGCGTTCCGCGACTTTTTCGCGCGTGTTTTCTGATTTCCGGTGTGTGTTCCGGCAATTCCTTCGGAACCTCGCTGCGGGTGAAACGGGTCGTTCACCTGGGCACGAGTGGTACCGTTGCGATCGGTGCGTTCCGAGGATTTCGGAAACGTAATTTTTCATTTTTCGGTATTTTTCAGATTTTCTGGATTTTCTATAAATATCCCCCCTATTTTCTCTCTCCCCCACCTTCTCTTTCTTCTTCTTCTTCCTCCTCCGTTTCCTCCCACCGTGAGCTCTCCCTCTCCCTCTCTCTCTCCCATTCGACCGCGGTGAGCTCCCTTCCGACTGCAGACGGCGGCGGGGCGATGGCGCGACGACGTGGGCGACGGCGTGGCGATCTCGTGGGCGTGCGGCGAGCGTGGGAAGCGTGAAGAGGCAAGGTTTTCTAAAGCGATTTCTTGCGTTCGTGGTCGATTCGGCGGAGCATTCGCTCCATTGAGGTAGGGTGACGTTCCCTAGCTCCCCGCCGTTCATTTCCGTGATTTATAGGGCGAGGGGAGGCCGAGAAGGGCGTGATTGAGCGGGTTTGGGGTTTTCCATGATTTGGGGAGAGCTCGCCCGATCTATGGATTTGATGCATGATTTTACTTTTTGATGGCCTAGAATCATGCTAGGGGTCCCCAGGGGTCTTCCCCGTTGATTTCCCCCTCTCCAGTGGAGGCATGGGGGCGTGGTTGGAGTTTTTGGGCGTTTCCCGCCGTTTTGCCGTCGGGCGAGTGTAACGGTCCTTCCAGGGACCGTCACACAGTGTGACGCGCCTAGGTGGGTGCGTCACATGCCCTTTGTTTAGCCAACTGGGGTCAGGGACTGTGACGGTCCCGCGATAGACCGCCACAGGCGTGTGACGCGCCTGGGTCGGGCCGTCAGAGGCATCCGACCGTTGGCATGTGACCGTTGTTTTTGACCGTTGGGGATCAAGGTATGTGACGCACCAGGCCTGACGCGTCACATCCTTATGACGGCCCAGGGTGGGTGCGTCAGGGCGCTTTTGAGCATTTGAAACCCCAGGCGGTGTGACGATCTTGGTGTGGACCATCACACCCCGTGACGCACCTGCGTGGGGGCGTCACAATCTGTAACGCGCCAGGGCAAGCGCGTTACACTTTGCTTTGTGCTGGGAACGTGACGGCCGGCGTCGGACCGTCAGGTATCTGTGACGGTCCATCCTAGGACCGTCAGGCTTCCTGTGACAGTCCCGCCTAGACCGTCACGTGCCTGTGACGGTCCAGGGGTGGACCGTCAGGCTCCTGGTTGCCCCGAGAGGGTTGCAACCCCGTTTTTAGTCCGACTGTGGTCACCGTGCGACGGGGCCGGTACGTGGGGTGGTCCCCGTACGTCGTCGGATGCGGACGTTGTTTTCCATTGACTTGAGAGTCTACTCCTTCAGTGACCCTCCCCTAGTCGTAGCCTACCAGTACGCGGTGCTGGTCGCACCAGGGAGTGGTGTACGGGCTTACCCTTAGAGACGGTTTGTGGACCGGTTGCCGTCGGGCCCCACGTCTTGCAGCCAGAGTCCGGCTGAGGGGAAAACCGGTCAAAGGGCCAGACCAGGGACGCGCGGTCTGTGTGTGTATACGTGGTTGGGGGCGGTTGGACCCACGTCGACGGGCGTGACCCCAGCTAGTCACTTGTTTGTGGTTACTTGTGCGGTGTTCGTGCCTTGGGTAGGCGCTACCACGTCAGGCAGTTCACCTGCGGTGCGGTGTAAGTCGTCAGGGGACGCTACCGGCTGTGCTTCGAGTGGGAGGTACTCCTGTCGAGTACGGAGTGTCAGACTGCCAGTTTTGTGACTTCGACCTTCGGGTTTTCCTTGCCGGGTCGACCGTTGAACTTCGATTGTCGCACCGTGGCACGTGTGCGGTTTGCGTGCCGTAGGACCTTTGTTTTGTAGAGTACATGGCTTTCCTTTCCGAGGTACTCTCCTACCGCTAGCGTAGTGGTTTCCCGTTTTACGAGGTGGGGTGCGAGTGATCCCTACTGAGTCTTGTTCCGAGACTCATTTCCTGCGTGTTTTCACCGTGTTTCAGGTGAGGCGCCGCCCCAGGGGAGCCTGTCTAGGGTGCAGCGTGGTGCAGGTGCCCAGAGGTAGTGCCAGAGGTCAGAGCCGGGATATGTCCCGTGTAACTGTACTTTTCTTTCTTGTCTTTGTGCTAGTTGTGGACTACTGCTGTTGTCGTTATTTATATCTTGTGGACCATGTATTATGTAAACTGTTAAATTATTTCCTACTTAATATTATAACTATTTAATTCTACAATTATTTGTGATACTTATGTAGTCTCCACACCATTCCTTTAACCCTTCCGAGTCTTCGGGCTCGTGGGTGGCGATGCGAGTCTCGGGTTATCGGGCCTTCCCGGTAATCGGATTCTCGGGTCGTTACAGATGGTATCAGAGCAGGGGTTGTGGGATTGCACGTGAATCATAAGTGATTGTAGTGGTCCACTAGTCCATGTACAGATGATGCTGGCATTGGGCATCGTGCGTTTTCTTGACCTTGCCATTTTTGTGTTTTCTGTCTTTTGCTTCAGGAGCGAGTATGACGCCGAGGCGGAGCACTCGCTCTCAGCAGGGACAGTCGGCTGGAGGTCAGGAGATCCAGCAGGGGGTCCAGAGGGACCAGGAGGAGCATAGTAGAGCGCCACCAGCGGTCACCGAGGCAATGGATACTGCGAGGTTTTCGGGGGCCGAAGATTTCTTCCGTGGCATGTACCAGCTTATGTCTCAGCAGTTCGGTGGAGAGGATGCTGAGGGCTCGTCTGCTAGGGGTGGGCCAGGCCTAGTAGTGAGGGACTTCATGCAATTCCATCCACCTTACTTCAGCGGCCAGCCAGACGCTGATGCGGCTCGTGATTGGCTTGATGAGATGGAGCGGGTGTTCAGTTCTGCGAAGAGTGCTGCCGAGGACAGAGTGGTGTTGGCCTCCAACCAGTTGCAGGGTACGGCTCGGAAGTGGTGGTCTTCCGAGTGGAAGACGTCTTTTCAGCTTCGTCCACTTGAGCAGGTCGAGTGGGACGACTTCGTCAGTGCTTTCGAGCGTACGTACTGTCCAGACTACGTTGCTACGCAGCGGATGCGGGAGTTTCTGGAGCTGGTGCAGGGCGACATGTCCGTGTTGCAGTACAGGGGCCGGTTCGTCGAGCTGGGTCAGTATGCACCTCACATCATGGAGCATGAGAGGGTGAAGACCGCGCAGTTCGTTCAGGGCTTGAGGCAGGAGCTGAGGCACCATCTGATCGCGAACCGGGCCACTGATCTAGAGACAGCGTCTTGTGTTGCGGCTTCTTTGGAGATGGATATGTAGAGGACCCGAGGACCGATCAGCCATGGGCAGTCTTTATCAGGTCGCAGCCAGCAGTCGGCTACCCAGCAGTAGGGTTCCTTCCAGCATCCATCGGGTGGTTCGGGAGCGCCGGCACCGGCAGCGTCGGTGACGGGATCTGCATCTTTTGGCAAGAAGGTCAACAAGTTTTTCAAGAAAGGGTTCGGTAAGAAGAAGTCCAAGGATCAGGGGCAAGCTTCGTCGGGCAGTGTACAGCAGCCGATTCCCTTGCAGCGTCAAGGATCAGTGGGTGGGTCGCGAGTGCCGTGTCCACGGTGTAGTGGGTTCCACCCAGGCAGACAGTGCACGGCGCCGATCATCTGTTTTCGGTGTGACCAGCCAGGGCACATGGCGCGTGACTGTCCTCAGAGGCAGCCGCAGCAGCAGGTTCCCCAACAGTAGAGGCAGCAGCAGCAGTATCCGCTGCTACCCAGGTCAGCTAGTGTGGGAGGCAGGCAGAGAGCTCGAGGCCAGATCACGCACATGACCACGGCAGAGGCAGTGGCGTCGCAGCTCGTGGAAGGTACCGTTCAGATTTTGGGTTGCGCGGCTCGGGTTTTGTTTGATTCTGACGTGACTCATTCGTTTATTTCGGAGGATTTCGCGCTGAGCATCGAGGAGCCGGTGACCCAGTTGCCTTGTGATTTGGCAGTGGAGCTACCTTCGGGTGATTTCATGGTCACCCCGTATTGCTTCGATCAGGTTCCGATTTGGATCGATGTGCGGAGTATGCCAGGAAGGTTGTATGCGTTGCAGCTTCGGGATTACGATGTGATTCTAGGCATGGATTGGCTCGAGACTCATGGAGCGGTGGTGGATTATGGAATGAAGAGGGTCTACTTCCAGCATCCGAGTAAGTAGACCTTTTATTTCCAAGGTATCAGTTCCACCTCTTCTTGATTCCTCATCTCTGTTATTCGAGCTCGTCGATTGCTTGACTCTGGTTGTCAGGGTTTTCTCGCGTCCGTGGTTGTGACTAAACGGATAGAGCCGAATGTCGAGGACGTTCCGGTGGTGTGCGAGTTTCCCGACGTTTTTCCCGAGGAATTGCCTGGGTTGCCTCCCCAGCGGGAGATCGATTTTGTTATCGAGGTTGTGCCTGGTACGGGACCTTTGGCAAAGGCTCCCTACCGTATGGCCCCCGCTGAGTTGAGGGCGCAGTTGCAGGAGCTGCTGACCAAGGGGTATATTCGTCCTAGCTTTTCCCCTTGGGGTGCGCCCGTGTTATTTGTGAAGAAGAAGGACGGTAGCTTGCGACTGTGCATTGACTATCGGCAGCTGAATGAAGTGACCATTAAGAACAAGTATCAGTGCCACGGATTGATGATTTGTTCGACCAGCTTCAGTCTACGCGAGTGTTCTCGCAGATTGATTTGCGGTCCGATTACTATCAGCTGAGAATTCGTGAGTCCGATGCGGAGAAGACTGCGTTCAGTACGAGGTACGGGCCTTATGAGTTTTTGGTGATGCCGTTCGGGCTCACCAATGCCCCTGCAACCTTCATGGACTTGATGCAGAGGGTGTTGTGGACACTAAAAAAGTCTCACCCCATGTTTACGTGCAAGGGAATAAAGAAGAGAAGAGAAGATGAAAAGAAGAAAAGAAGAAAAAGAAACACCCTCCAAGTGCCCCTCCAGCGGCACACTTCCAAGCGCTCCTTCAGCGGCACACTCCTTAAGCTCCTCTCCAACGACGCACCAATTTAGGCCGTCCAACGGCACACCCTTGTGAGGCCACCCTTCGTGCCCTCCAACGGCACATTAGTCAAACACCTCCAACGGCATGCCTTGAGAAGCCTCCATCGACACACTCCCAGGGCAGCCTCCAGTGACACACCCTTTGGCGCTCCAGCGGCACGCTGCCGAAAGCCCTCCAGCGACGCACTTCCAAGTGCCCAACGGCACACTCCCAGGGCAGCCTCCAGCGGCACACTCCTCGAGCCCTCTCAGCGGCACACCCAGCCAAACAGTCCACCCGGCACAGCGTTAGCCCCTCCAACGGCACAACACTACGACCCCCAGTGGTACAAACCGACAGAAGACATAGCGGTCACTACGTGGGACCCTTGGCGTACAGCTTGGCCACCTCGGAGCTAGCTAACACCTGCCGCGGTGTCGCCCCCTGGTTAGAGCAGGCAGACCCCCACCTGACAAGGACACGACCGGAGTCAACCTCGGACGAAATGGTCATCGTGCGTCCCCCCGTCAACATGGCTGGACATATAAGAACCCCTCACGACGAAGAAAAAAGAGGGGGGGGGTGGCCCTCTCTCTGGCTGGCAGGCTGGCTCTCCGGAGAGGGCAGAAGAAGGAGAAGAAGAGAAGAAGAAGATGAAGAGAAGAAGAAGAAGAGAAGAGGTTCCTGCCTCTCATTCATCCCCCCCCCGTGCTGTTCGACTACCACCGTCTGCGTGAAGAGAGAAGAGAAGAAGAGAAGAAGAGAGGAAAGAGAGAAGAGAAGAAGAGAGGAGTGAGGTCTGGGAGGGGAGGAGCCCCCCTTCTGCTCCATTCCCCTCCCCACATTGTATTTTCTTGTTTCTTTTGTTCATCTTTTCCTTCCCCTTTGCAATGTATTGGCCATGGTTCTCCGTGAATGGAATGCACTCTGTCAGTTTGTTATGCCTAGCCTCCGTCGTTGATTTCTCCTCATCATTCGTCTGTGGTTTGCCTTTTCACCCCGGTTTTCTAGCTTCGTTATGATTGCCCCTTGTGTCATTGGTTAGCTCAGCTCAACGTGTGGTGTTCTTGGCTCGCCAGTGCGAGATTGGCTCCTCCCCTTTTTGATGGCCTTCTATGGCGTGAGCGGTACCTCACTTCTTCCCTCTATGGGTTCGTTAGCACCCACTACCCTTGCCCAGCTGTTGGGACTCGTCCACAGGCTTGGAGGCTTTTCAGCCTTTCCTCCGGAACCCACGGCATGCACACACCTATTCAAGCCCCCGGTCATCACACTACTCAGGCCCTTCAACGGCATACCCTTCCCATTTGTCTGTCCAGCGGCACAGTCCTCCCTGGGTCTGCCAGCGGCACACCTTCCCCATTTGTCTGTCCAGCGGCACGGTCTTCCTTGGGTTTGCCCAGCGGTACACTTCCCTTTGTTTGCCCAGCGGCACGCCCTCTCCAGCCGCTAGCGGTACACCCTTGGCTGCCTCAGCGGCACACCTCCCCTGTTGGCCTGCTCGGTGGCACACACCTTAGCTGTCACTCCTTCGGTGCACTCATAGCTTGCATCAGTCTACTGGTTTCTCGTTCGGCGTTTTCTCCGAGTTTTCTGAAGTTTCCCCAAAGGTGGCTGCCTAGGCACACACCTCAGTTGTTGGTTCATGTCACTCCCTGTGGGCATGTCCCTTGTATTCCCTTACCATCTCGGGTCAAGGGGAGATGCTGTCAAATTTTCGTCAGAACTAATGCATCCATTAAAAGATAAAAGGAAACAACAAATAAACATAGTAAAACACCGATGAAATGGCTTTGCCGAAATAACAATGAACCCCATAGATCTCGAACAACCGAACACTTGCATCTTTATGACGGACTGTCGAACACAACCACAAACATGACTCACATGAATACAAGAGAAACCAAATCAAGGTCCCACGCATGCATCCCGTGAATAAAAGAACACTCCACATATGCATCTCCTGAATCAAAGAATCTCAATCCACCTCTCCCAGCAGTACACTACCCCCCCCAGCTCATGCCCTGGCCGGTACACCCTTCCACTGCTTCCAGCGGTACGCCCTTCCACTACTTCCAACGGTACACCCTACCACTGCTTCCAACGGTACACCCTTCCACTGCTTCCAGCGGTACACCCTCAATCCACCTCTCCCCGCGGTACACTACCCCCCCAGCTCACGCCCTGGCCGGTACACCCTTCCACTGCTTCTAGCAGTACGCCCTTCCACTGCTTCCAGCGGTACACCCTTCCACTGCTTCTAGCGGTACACCCTCAATCCACCTCTCCCAGTGGTACACTACCCCCAGCTCACGCCCTGGCCGGTACACCCTTCCACTGCTTCCAGCGGTACGCCCTTCCACTGCTTCCAGCAGTACACCCTTCCACTGCTTCCAGCGGTACACCCTCAATTCACCTTCCCCTAGCGGTACACTATCAAACTCCCCACCACCCTCTCCACACACTTGCCAAATGCAACAAATAATAAATAATAATAACAAACTCACACCCAAAAAAAAATATAAAAGGATAACCAAATAATAATAATAAAAGTTCAAACAATAATAAAACAATGAGATCTGCTCCGCAGCCTCGTTTCTCCTCAAGACCCGGTGTAAAGGGAACATTAACGCCGCCCCTCCATGTCGGGTTCGGGCCTTGGGAGCCATCCAATACGGCCGTAATTCGACATTATTTTAGGCCGATAGTTTGTCAAACCGGACTCGTTCCCATTGGGATTCGTTCCCGCTCTTTCATTGAGATTGCCGTAAACTCGGCATACATTTCTACGGGTTTACTTCTGTTTACGTCGTGCCTTCAATACGGACTTTTATCCGAACATAAAGTGGTCCATGAATGACCGACAAAACCTGAATGGAATGAGAAGCCTCTCGTCACCCCCGGACCCTTTGCATGGGAATATCAATAAGACCTTCGTGAGTCACGCTTAGACCTCGGGTTCGTCCCAATCATGGTCGTTGCCTGACCCAAATCTTAGGCCTACAGCCCGCTATCTTTGAATACGTCTTTGTTTTGGGATCTAGTCCCGGGACACCTTCCCGCCACCCTTCGGCACTGGAAATACTAATGATGCCCACGCAAGCCTGACTTCGATAGCGGGGGGCCCACCGCAGCATGGTTGCAGTTTGATCTTGCACTGGGCCGACAAGCTCGCGGGTTTCCGACCATTCTAATCGAGATTTAGCCGAACGTTTCCCGTTCCCCTGAACAATAAATTTGCCGTGCCCCGGCATACATACGCTCCGGTTTTACCCGTGATGATTACGATTTCCTGAAGCCGGACGCTCATCCGGATATCAAAATGGTCCCTTGAGTGACCGATATATTTCGAATGCTTGCTTCCCTAGACATAGGGCTTTCCAACCGATTCAAGATCGCTATCGTCTTGTTTCTCTCAATATAATTTCCTGGCCATGAGGTCCTGACCCCCGGCGATTAATCAAGGGTGTTCCTCTCTTCGAGAGGATGTAAATAACGCCGTGACCTTTATGGTGCGGCGGGTTTCGGTCCCTGACACGAACTACACAATCGTCTGATTAGTCAGATCGAGCGCACAATAAATCGTCACTTTGTGACTGACACGCCCATGCACTTAATAGATGAATCAACCATCCGAATAAACGAACAACATAATAAGTGAACGAAAAGTGCGTCCACAGCTCCCCATCGATCGACAGGGGTGGCAAAGAAGCTACTAACACGAAAGCCATGCTCTCGTGCTCTACGGTAGCACTCTTCACCATCTCTCAGCCTTTGCTCAGCAAGACCGAGGCTGGTTCGGAGTTCAAACAGTTGGGCCTCCATGGCCCTCCGCTCCTCCCTCTCAGCCAATCTGTTGGCTCTCTCTCTTTCGGTGTCTCTTTCCCTTTTCGCGCGTTCTCTCTCTCTGTCTCCTTTCCAGCTGAATGGTGATCCTCAGCTCCACGGCATCCCTAGAAGAGCCGTCGTCTGGGCGATGCCGCAACTCTTCCTTCAGTTCTGCTATTCTGGCTTCCCCCTGCGCAGTACGGGCAAGTGCATCTTGCACCTCTTTCGTCTGCCATAACCATCATCTCAGATATGTGGAGGCACGAATAAGTGAAATTTAGTGGCGAGACTCTCACCTGTGCGGAGAGCATTCCTTCTGCCTCCGCGGCTCGCTACGTAGTATGAGCAAGCTACTCATGAAGCAAATCAAGTTCAGAAGTGGGGATCCATAAACTGGAAGAGACACCATCCGCCCCCATTGCTGAGGAAGCAACATCAAGCTAGGCGTGCTGCAACACACATAAGGTGACACTGAGAACCTAGCACAAGGAATCTTGGTCTATGATCGTGTGTGTGTAGGCTTACCGAGGAACTCAAGGCTGCGCGAGTGTCATGTAACTGTCGCTCCGTGCCTATCAGGCGAGCTTGCAAGTTCGCTATCATAGTGTCACGAACATCATGTGGCCAAGGCATAGGTTAACATACAAAAAAATAAAAAAATAAAAAATAAAAAATAAAAAAAATTTTGTTCACCTCCATAGTCCCCTCGGGATGTAGTCGCTCTGCATACATCACCTTATAGAGGCGTAGATAATCCTCGTTGTCTTGAGCATGTGACTCCACGGGAGTGCCACCCCGTTGCCAGTCCTCATATTACTCGGGGAACCACACTCTCCAATCAACAGAGGTAGTTGGCCCACGCCTCTTCCTCCCGACACGTGGTATTGTAGTCATGTCCACCCATTCTTGGGCGAGCCCTAGAGTCCTCATGGCCAATCGTAGCCGAAGTGGCTCGATTTCGTTCAAACAGTGCATCCAGAGGTCGCGTCCGAACCGGGCACGGTTAGTTATGACCCATGGCTGGTCGACGTCGGTCATGCCCGCATAAGGCCTCCAGACCACCTAGGTCAAGTCACAAACATCTTTTTTTAAGAGAGAGAGAGAGAGAGAGAGAGAGAGAGAGAGAGAGAGAGAGAGAGAGATGATAGAATAATAACCACCATCGCTGCGGGGAACTCTTGCAACTCGCGTCTTAACACCATCTGCTGGTAGGATAGAGGGTCTGGGTTCGTGATGGGTTGCCACCGCCTCGCCAGTGGCACCGCCATTGGATGCCAATGACGAGCCTTTCCCATTAGGAGGTAATAATAGCTCCACAACTGCACCATCGTGTGTCGTTAACACATATATTAAAAAGGGGGGGGGGGAGGGATACCTGGATGAACGGCGTGAAACCACTCATCGTTACCTCTCTGTCTGCCCTCTCAGACAGACCCGCGAATAGATGCGCCAACATGGCTGCTCCCCAGGCGTATCGTCCCACTTTCTCAGGGTCTACTAAGAATTCTAAGAAGCGGCAATGAATGCTGTCTCCTTTCGAGCCCAGCAATAGTTTCCCCAACATGAAGAAGAGGAATCTCCTCAAATCCACGTTGGTTCTCTCCCAATTGCTCGCATCTACGCAGTAAACAGTGCGGTATCCTCTTTCAGTCCTCTCCATGAACTCTTCCAAGGACTCATCATCACGAGAACGAATGTCAGTAAGCCCCAACGTCTCTATAATAGGCGTCTTGGCTACGGACCTATTCTTACGATCATCCAGGTCCACTCTTAGTAACCTCTAGACAGCCTCTCTGTAGTCGGAGTACGTGATGCCAGTCAGCGCCTCGCCATCCACTTTCAGACCCGTAATTCGGACCACATCTTCCAAGCTGGGCAACATGTGCCCCCAAGGCATCAAGAAAGCATGGCTCATTGGATCCCACCTTTCACGCAATGCTTGGACGAGGGCAAGGTCGAGCTTGATTGACTCGATCCGAAGAAAGACTCCAAGCCCCATCACTTCTAGCCTGACCTTCTGAAAATTCGGGAGACCCCTGTATGCAGCCATTACCAACTCCCATGGGATATGTGATTTCATCACACCCTGCGCATACACAAGGAGGGGTTTTGTCAAAAGGGAGGAAGAGAGAATGAGAGAAGGGGCAAGAAAGCTCATCTTACAAGTTGCGATTGGGTCCTTTCACTGAAGTGCCCTTCGAGGTCTGAGAGCCTCCTGGAGCTGCTACCACTGGACCTGCTTCTCTTCGAGGAATGGGAAGATTCACCCTCCATTTTGAACCTTAGAACCATTAGTTCTTCCGTTTCTGTGGAAACTTGTACTCTTCGAGTTGGCCCCCGATTCCCCTGGGAGGACGAACGAACGAGGTATTTATAGAAATGGGAGAAGGGCGAGCCAAGACTACCTCCATCACTGTTAACGATAACTCTCGTGACAAGGCACCTTCCTTGCGGTCCCACATGTGTCACTTCACTGCTCGTGCATGGTAATTGATTGATGGTGCGATATGATGACTCACTCCCTATGCAGTCTAAGGAGGCCATGCCATGTTGTAGAGGTCGTCAAGGAGAAGGGGCTAGAGCCGTCATTATTGACTTCGGCGGCAGATTTCCGTGTGAAATACGGTCGGAGCAAGATATGATTCCCTGTTTTCGGACGGGGTCTCGACAAGCACATCACATCGGAATAGAGAAGAAGCGTAGGGAAGAAGGAACACGCAAGAGAATAAATAAGCGGCAGGAAATCAAATCGATCACTCCATTCATAAGTCTACATAAACTATCATAAACATCACAATCATAGAGAGGAGGCAGGTATGCTAGCTCGCCAACTCTCGCCATCATCTTCATGACCATCCCTCTAGGCGTCCCTCTCCTCTCCCCTAAGGTGAGGGTCCCTCAGGGGCCTCCTGGAACTTCGTGAAGCAGCAGTCCCCTCACCCCGCAGAGCTTGCTCAGCAGCGGCAACTCGCTACTGCTCCCCTGGCGTGGCGAAGAAGCCACCGACAGAAAGGTGGCCAGACTGGCGGAGTCGCGCCCCGAACTCTCGCGCCCTCTCGTAACGCGTCTCCATGACTTAAAGCATCTGCCCCATAACTCGAAGGCCTAGCTGGAGCTCCCTCACCTGGGCCTCCAAGGCCCTCCTCTCACCCCGATCCTACTGTCGCTCGGCCCTTCTTTCCTCCCTCTCCTTCTCCTCTCTCTCCCTCTCTGCCTCTCTCCTTGCCACTTGAAGGAACACCCTTAACTCCAAGATGTCTAGAGGCGGCCTCTCCTCATCATGACGGCGCAGCTCTACCATGGCTGCTGCCCAGGCATCGCTCTCCTCCTCATCCCGGATCGCGCGGGCCACCGCACTGGCAAGATGCTCCCGGAGAGAGGCGATCTCCAGAAAAGGGGCCTGAGAGCTGGAAGACGGTCCACCGGCCATTGCTGCCTGCCTGGCACGGTAGGACAGACAAACAACAACCATCGGTTAAGCCCCAAGATTTCAAACAAAAAAGAAAGAAAAAAAAAGAAAAAGAGAAAATAATAATAATAAAAATTAGGGCCTTTCTTTCACCTCTATCTGTCTCCCGTGCTGAAGGGGTCCCACATGGCTCTCCCCACACTGCCGCAAGTAGTCGGCACTCTCCTGCACAGGCACACCGCCTTGCTGCCCGCCCTGAGCAGGGAGACTTATGCGCCAATCTTCAAGTTTCGCCTTGCCGCGTATCTCTCCCCTGACGCGGTTCGGCTCATCCGCGCTCGCCCATTCATCGGCCAAGCCCGGGATCCTTGTCATACCCTGCGCATCAAAAGGGGAGGGCCACATCATTAAAAGAAAAATGCGTCGCCTGTCGAAGACGCGTTCATCATTCGAGTGCAACACTTAACGAACCCTCTCATCCCTCTCTACTTGTCCGCTACAAAACTAAAAAGAAATCAAAGAGGTGGAGATCAAAGAGCTTACCGGGCCATGCTCGCCCCCCTCCATGTCTTCGGGTCCCTCGGGTCCCCCGAGTGCCAGAAGAGGCCCTGCCTCTTCCGTGGCCACCTCCCCGTGCTCTTGCAAGACCCTCCTCGGGTGAGGAGTTCCTCGCCCCCCTCTCCCTTCACCACGAATTGGCCCACCGTGCTCCATGGATCAAGAGTGTAAGAAGATGGAGCTAGGCAAGCTACTCTCCATGAGAGGAGGAATTGTTCGCGGGCAAGGTGAGGAAGGAGAAAGGCCGTCCCGCGGTTCTCGGTGATTTAAATTTGAATTCAAGCTTAGAACGGGTCTTCGCGCCTAGACGCCTCAAAAGGAGGGAGGGGAAGATGGCATACCCTCCGCACAAGGCATATTTCTCGTCTTTCGGGGTAAGATGCTGTAAAGCGTGTCACGAGAAAATACGTAAAGGAGAGGCATAGAGGAACGTGCACAAAAGACAGTCAAGTGACAAAAAAGAAACCATTCCATATAACAAACTATCTCTCATATACATCATAAGTAAGGATGGCAGGTGTACAAATCACTCTCTAACTCTCACCACCACCCTTCTGGTCATCTCTTCGATCATCCCTCTCCTCTCTCCTCTGGCGCGGATCCCTAGGGGGCCTCCGTGAACTCTGAGAGGCGGTGCTCCCCTCGCCCTATGGTGCCTGGCCGGCCTCGAACACATGGCGTCGCTCCTCGGTCGAAGAAACGAGGAAGCTGTCTACAGAAAAAGAACCAGACTATCGAAGGTGCGTCCCGCGCTCCTTCACTCTCTGGTACCGCTCCTCGCTCTCTCTCAGCCTCCCCTCTGCCGTACCGAGACTCACTCGGAGCTCCGTCATCTGGGCCTCCAAGGCCCTCCTCTCCAGCCTCTCCTTCTCCCTCTCCGCACTCTCCTTCTCCCTCTCTGCCCTCCTTTCCACCCTCTCCCTCTCTACTCTCTCTCTCTGCCTCTCTCCTCGACACCTCAAGGGCAATCCGCAGCTCTAGTACGTCACGGGGAAGCTCCTCAGCCTCTCATCGTCGTCAGTCCTCTTCTAGCTCCGCTATCCGAGCATCGCGCTCTGCCACCCGAGTCGCCTAGTCGCGCTCGGCCTCCTCTGCACGGACCGCACAAGCCAGTGCATCTCGAATCTCCGCCACATGTCAAAGCCCATATTGAAGTCAGCAAAGGAAAGGGAATACGTGGAAAAGGAACTCGTGTCAAGCAAACACTCACCCGAGCCGCCTGATCACGCTTGGCCTCCTCAGCACGGGCCACCGCGCCCGCCAACTGCTCCTGGAGAGAAGAGACCTCTGGAGGAGGGGCTCGCGAGCTGGAGGCCGCCCCACCAGTCATCTCAGCCGTCACCGCTTGATGGGCACGCTGAAACACAGAACAACAAACGACAGTAAGAGGCTAAGCACTAGGAATCCAGGTGACACAAAAAAAATGCATTGCATAAACTCACCAGGATGTCCAGCTCCTGACGAGTAGCTACCAACTGATGGCTGGCAGCTGCCAGCTGGGCCCGCAGATCAGTGATGATAGTGTCACGAGCATCCTGCGTTCATAAGCATATAGATTAATGTCACATGCATGCATTTGCACAAAAAGAAATCTGCGTTTCATACTTACCCCTGCTGGCCTCCCTAGGTAAAGGCGTCCTGCGTACGTGTCTCAGTATCGTCGCAGGTAGTCGGCACTGTCCTGCACGTGGGACACCACTGGAACGCCAACCTACTGCCAGTCCTGGTACTGTACAGGAAAGCGCATACGCCAGTCCACCAGCTTCGCCTTGCCCCGAGTCTTCCGCCCGACATGGCTCGGCTCGTCCACCTCCACCCACTCCTGGGCAAGCCCCAGGGTCCTCATGACTAGCCTGAGCCGCAGTGGCTCGATCTCGTTCAGGCAGTGGACCCACAGGTCCCGCCTCAGGGTACAAAATACACAAAAAAAATCATATACATCATACCATGGCCTCAGGGTACTCGGTCAGCTCACGTCGAAGCGACGTCAGCTGGTAGCTGCGCGGTGCCGCAGTCGTGACCGGTCTCCACCGCCGCGCTAGGGGCACGGCTCTCCGGTTCCATTGCCTGGCTCTCCCCATAGGGAGGTAGTAATAACTCCATACCTGCATCCATCATACATCATTAGTACCAATAATTACATGACTGTAAATTAGGAATCATTGTAAAATACATAAATGAAATGTTTACCTGGAGAAAAGGCGCGAAGCCACCGACTGTCGTCTCCTTCTCCACCCCCTGAGAAAGATCAGCAATCAAGTGGGCGAGTAGGGCTGCTCCCCACGCGTAGTGCCCCACTCGGTCTAGGTCTGCCAGGATCCCAAGGAAACGACAGTGGATGTAGTCCCCCTTCGTCCCCAGTAGAAGGCGGCCTAGTAGGAAGAAAAGGAACCTCCGAAGGTCCAGGTCCGCCCACTCTCGGTCGCCCGCGTCCTGGCTGAAAGCCCTCTAAGCTGCCTCCTCTAGCCGCACTAGGAACTCTGCTCCGCTCTCACTGACGTGCTGACGCGAGTCCACAAATCCGAGCGCCTCCATGATGTCTACCCGGCTGACTGTCCTGCTATCTCTGTCAGTCGCGCTTGTCTCTAGCCCCAACAGCTCCAGGGCACTCTCTCTATAGTCGGGGTAGGTGACCCCACTGATGGCCTCCCCGTCCACCCGTAGTCCGGTGATCCGGACTACGTCCTCCAGCGTCGGCGCCATATGCCCCCAAGGCATCAGGAACGCTCGACTCGGCGCATGCCATCGCTCCCTCAACGCCTGGACAAGGGGCAGGTCGAGCCGGAAGGGCTCAATATGCAAGAATGCCCCGAACCCCATGGCGTCCACTCGGGCCCTCTAGAAGTCCGACAGCCCTCGGTACGCCGCCACTACCAGGAACCAGCTGATCCGACTTCTCATCACACCCTGCAAATCACAAAAACAAGAAACTACATCAGAGCCACAAATAAAGAACAACACGATGTATATATATTTAAAAATAAAAATAAAAATAAAAATAAAAATAAATAAAAAAATAGACGCGTCAAAGCTCTTTGACGCCTCCATAAATTCTTTATATTTATATATATTTATATATTTATAAATATATATATATATATAGACGCGTCAAAGTATTTTGACGCCTCAATAATTTTTTTTTAAAATTTGAGGCGTCCACCTACCTAGACGCCTCAATTATTCCAATCCCACAACCGTTCAACCCCCGTCTCTCGCCCCATTTTCGCATAAAATTACAAAAAACAATGCAAAAAAGAAAGTTCTAGGCGGCCTACCGGGTCATGCTCTTCCTCTCCCGCTCCACCGGGGCCTTCCACGGCGAAGAGAGGCGCTTCCTCTTCCACGGCTGCCTCCTCCTCCACCGCGGCCTCCTCCGCGTGATCCCGGGACCTCCTCGGCCGACGAGCAATCCGCTTCCGCTTCTCGCCCCCCTGGCTCGATCCACCGCGCTCCATATGCTTGGATTGGGGGATGTGAGGTCGAATGGGAGGGGAGAGAGTCTTAGAAGAGAGGGGGGGTCGTTTGAATGAGAAAAGGCCGCATGGGCAGCCTTGTTAATAGGAATTCAAATGCTTGACGCGTCCAGGCGCCTAGACGCGTCAGCAAAAAAATTTCAAAAAAAAAATAAAATTTTTGACGCGTCCAGGCGCATGGACGCGTCAAAACAAAAAAAAACAATAAATAATAAAAAAACCAGGTCGACGAAAAAAAAAGAAAAAAAGGGGAGGGTAAATATGGAGGCGTCTAGAATTTTGGGCGCGCCCATTTAAAAAATATAATAATAATAATAATAAAATTAATATAACAACGTCTAGGTATCTGAACGCAAAATAAAAAAAATTAAAAAATTAAAATATAATAATAATAAGAATACTAAAATAATAATAATAATAATAATAATAATAATAATAATAAAAAGAGTAAGAAAGTATTTACACACAATAACTTCGCTTTTATTTCATTAAAACAGCAAAGTGAGTTACATCAGGGGTTTAGACACTTCAGGCCTTAACTTCCCCAGTTCGGTTACATAAGTCCTCAACAGCTCGCGTTCTTCCTCTACATGCACTAATGCCTTTCCCGGAATGCTCGTCTTCCACGACACTTTGATGGCCTTCACCTCCTTTACATCATCTTCCGCGCCCAACTCTCTCTTCCTTAGAGGAGCAGTGCCCGATAACGGTGGGAACGAATGGCGGGGAAGGCCGATTTGAATGCAGCACCGATGCGCGTTGTAGAGAACAAACTCAGTCGCGCCAATGAGTTGGAATTCAGCCTCGGGAGAAGACCTCGTGAGGAGTTCGCACGAGAGTAGACATGCCGGTGCACAAGTGAAGTGAGACCTCCAGTCTTCACGTTTCCTCAGCCACGGAACGCGGTTCACTATATTACCACCAAAGCCTAACACATCAGCTATGTGGTAAAGGGGGCTTTCCTCTCACAGTGATCAAATTTGAAATGTAGATCAACCCAACAATTCAGAAGAAGTGCGCAACCAAAAGGAGGCTTACCCATGCTGGAAGCAGTAAGGCTACTGTAGAGGTACGCAAGAACAGCAGGTCCCACCCTTTTGCCATTCCAAATACCGAAAATGGCACTCAGTTGATCTTCCTCCACTATGTTGTCGGTATAAAGGAATAAGAGAGCACCTGTCAAACAGATTGTGAATCCCTTCATAATTTCTTCCAAACGATCATCGTCTGGCGATCCTCTCAGGGCATCCATGACCCATTTCGCGAGCTTCTGCAAGTTAATTCCTTCCTGAGTCTGGACGTGTGATGACCCGAGAATCCGGTTACCGGGAAGGCCCGATGACCCGAGACTCGAACCGCCGCCCACGAGCCGGGAGGGCTCGGAAGGGCTAAAAAGGAGTGTGGAGATACAAAGAAATAGGAAATAAGGCAGGACAATTCAACAATTAACAGAAATGAATAAACAACTACGACAGAGTCCAGTCCAACAGAAAGTACAGTCTAAAGCGGTAAAACGTACCACATGTCAAGTGAACACTCAGCCGGCAAGCTGGCAACTAAGAACCTCTGCACAGCACCCTCGAACCTCGAGGCAGAATCGCCGCACCTGAAACGCAGGGGTGAGCCTCCTGTCACTGGCCCAGTAGGGATCCCGCGGAACCCCAACTGAGAAACAACGGTAGAAGGAAAGCTACAACGGTAACAGCAGGAACAGCAAACCGGTGGCCGGTAAAACCTCTGCTCTACAACTACTCCTACTGTACCAGCAAACACGACCTAGTCTCCCGTCGGGGGACAACCAAGCCACGCTCCCGACCACCCGATTCCACGATCGGGGACCACTAAACACGAGTCGCCCTAGCCACGCTACTAGGAAAACGCCACGATACCTCCGTAGCGGAGGCCTGCCCTCACCAAAAGGGCCCAAGCCAAAACCACACGGTCAGGGAACACGGTCACGACCTCACCGTCGTGAACACAACACTGTCTGGGGAAAGGCCCTCGGTGAAGCTCACCGGAAACCCCAGACCTCGACTCCGGGAACACTGCCAAAACCACTCACGAAGTCCCGTCTCGCGGACGGAAATAGAACCCGGTACACAACACCTCACGTCGCGTGACAGGAGCACCACCCACTAGAAGAACGACCGGATGCGTCCCCTGACGTCTTACACCGCGTCACAAGTGTCTAGCTACGACGCCCCAGGCGTGAGACTCAGACACACACAGCAACCTGTACCACAGAACATGGACTAGTTGGGGTCGCGCCTGCCGGGGCCATCCGACGCCCCCAACCTCGTGTGCACACTCAGACCGTACGCCCTAGGCCTGTCCTCTAGCTGGTATTTCCCCCTAAACCCGGACTCGGAAGTACGCGGGGGCCCTGCGGTAACCAGCCTACTCACCGCCTCTCTCGGGTACACCGCTCAGGCACTCCCAGGCGAGCCAGCACACGCGTGCCGTGGGAAAGCTACGACTAGTGGACGTGTCACAGAACGTGGACACAGAAAACCACGCACGCACCCATTGCGAGTAACATGGAGTAACAGGTGGCACGACGCCACCAGACTACGGATGGTCCACTAGACCTACGAAACCCAACGGCCTTTGAGTCACAAGACTCGGGGTCAAGACCGTTGCATACGACAGCACTGAGCCGTCAATCTGGCCTAATCCCTAGGTCCAAAACCACAATGCGATGACTCACGAGGCGAATCGCAATCGCCGAGACCATTCCCCCACCTGGGAACTCAGGAGACCTTTAGTCCCAAGTTAGGACATGGACTCGCGGTTCACAGGCCATAGGCACGGCCTACGTGGAAACCATAGAAGCACGATTCCCAAGGTAGCCCGCAAGCTGCCACACCGATTTCCCAACCCTGGGAAAAGCGAGAACCCTCCAGCACCAGGCTGGGCAGCTGGACTCGCAGACCAAGGCCACACACATGGCCCACTCAAAACCAACTCCCGGAGAAACCACGATGTGCGGGGAAACCTCGCCGCACTCACACCGATACACGGTGACTCGATCTAGCAAGAACCCGGAAGCCCGGAACACCTGGGGTCACCCGGACCCGCCAAGCCCACGGGCACGCTTATCGAGGTAACACTGTACTTTCAGACAACCCAAAACACGGTAATGAAACCCACGGGGTGTCCGGGACACTCACGAGGCCAAAGATCGACCACTGGGTCACAATCGGGTCGACCGGAGACCAACACAACACAATCGGAACGCTAGAAGGACACCCAGACCCTTAAACTCACGGGGACACTAATCAAAGTAAACGGACCTCCGGACGCCCAAAGACACGGTCACGGAACTCCACGGGGTGTCCGGGACACACACGGCCTAAGGGGAGCACGATCAGCCGCAGACCGCCCGCCCCAGGCAGCCCGGCTGGTCACCTCCAAGAACACGCTATATGTCCATAGCGCATTCAAGCAGAACGCGCTAGGATCCTATAGCGCGACAGTTATGAACGCGCTATAGGTCCATAGCGTGACCAGGCCAGGTCACGCTATGATCCTATAGCGCGACAATCCAGAACGCGCCATAACCCTGTAGCGCGACAGGAACCGCCATACTGTTCATCTTCCCCGATGAACGCGCCCCTTCGGGGCGGCGCGACCATCAAGAACGTGTTACTGGAGCATAGCGCGTTCTCAGTCCGCACCCGAAAACGGTGGAAACCGCGGGAAAAACCATTCCACGCCCCGTCCACCCCCAGGTGAAGGGGAAACAAAAGGGGAAACTATCCCCAAGCCCCTAGGCATGCATCTAAACCCCTGGAACGGCCAAAAACACCGTAAAACGAGAGATCCGGCTCACACACCCAAAAACATGTATTTTCCCCAAATCGCCCCGTTTAGCCCGCTCGGCTCACCACGGCCTACAAAACTCGCGGAAAATGAAGTACGCGGGTTGAGGGTCCATCTCCCTACCTCCACCGAAGCAACGACGCGCTGTGGACGCCGGTCCACGAAGAAAACGCCGTTGAAGCCTCACCGTTCCATGAACCCACGGCCGAGCTTCACCACTCCTCTACCGCCTCGATCATCATCCATCCTCGCCCGTGCCTCGCCCACGCCGTCCCCTCCTCGCCCACACTCCACCCCGTCGGCCATCGGAGAGAGAGGGAGAGAGGAGAGAGCGTGAGAAAAGAGAGGGAGAGAAGAGAGAAATGAGAGGGGAGAGAGAGAAAAGGTTATATATATATAAGAAAATCCGGAAACTCTCAAAAATACCAAAAAATAGAAAATCACGTTTCTGCGATCTTCGGAACGCACCGATCGCAACGGTACCCCTCGCGCCCTGGTGAACGACCTGGTTCACCCGCAACGAGGTTCCGAAGGAATTACCGAAACACACACCGGGAATCAGGAAACACACGCGGAAAAGCCGCGGAACGCTTCTGGGCCTCCAAAACAACTCCGGATCGTGCCGATCCGAACACGAAAGATGTCCGAAATGAAATTTCAGACACAACGGAGTCAGACACTCTGAGAAACTAGATCCGAGACCCACGAACAAGGATCCGAAAAAATCCGGGGCATTACAGCCCTCCCTCCTTAAAGAAATTTCGTCCTCGAAATTTAGGACTAGCACCAAGTCACAGGGGAAGAACGCCTTCACTAACTGACAACGCTGCCAGGGCCCCAACATAGAAAAACCTCAATTCTTGAAAAAAGCACCGATCATGAGGGATACAGCCAGACCATAATTACGAATAATGCCATGCTCCGCACACCGCGCATACACCGGCCACCAGAGCAGGCATAACACAAGGGCACAAGTCTGGTATCACCTCGGACACAACGGAAACCACTCACGGCATTACTGCCACCATCTCACCCATCGAGGAAACACACCCTCGACACGAGAAACAGCTACCGATCCATCCAATGGTCGGCAGACAAAACACACATCAATTCATAACCAGCTGACCGGTCGCACACCCTTCTCAAGGGAACAACCAGAACAGAGCCTCCACCAGCTCACGCAGCCATCTCAGCAGACTGCAACTAGAACAACAGCTCAGCACCGAGAGTCACCTTAGCACTGAGAGTCACCTCAACCCAGATCCCGTCCGGAAAGGCACATCTCGGAAACAGCCACCCTAGGTCTCGTTAGCACACGGCTGTCGCCACGCTCGAGCCCCAACAACCATCATCTTCTGTCACTGAAAAGACCATCCGCTGGTCACCAGACATTTGTCAACAGGAAACCTCCGCTTGCTCAGGTTCTTCCTTCTTTCCTTGTCCTCCACCAGATCCGAAGGGAACATTCCAAACCTTGGCAAGCCATCTGTTGACTCTCGCACAGACCACCACTATATCCAGATGGATCCCCGCGCCAACTCTACCCTTCAGGGGAGCACGGCAGGACCCAATGACTCCATCTCTCCTCGGTCTTCATGTCACTCGACTTAGACTTACGGGGAATCCTCCCTTGCTGGTCACAGACGGAGGATCAATATCCCACGTCAACGTCTCATCAGAGACCACTCTCTGACGCCGATCTCACGAAAAAGACCTCCGCCCATAGGCGTCGCTCTTCCATCTGGTCTCATCAAATCCTTCGATCAATCCAAATGGACACCTGCCAATGCCATAAACCACAATATCTCAAGCAAAGGCACGGCAACAACATGTCTCACGCCGCCGGAGACAACACACACCGATGAACCAATCCTCCGTTGCTCTACACTTCCTCAGGAATCCACCCGCAGCAACCAACGCTACGATCCGCGCACTCTGATCCACATACACAGCCACCACAACGCCAACTCGGGATCCACCATCCCGACAACCATCTGCAACCCCGCAGACTCCGATCCTCCGCACATCGGGAACCACAACACCAACCGCAAATCTCAAAAAAACACCGCCCAGCCGGCACTCGTCCTTCCGGGATAGCACCAACACCCTTACACATCAGGGAATGAGCAACGCTTCTCACAGGCAACCACCTTGCCAAAACACAGAATACGTCTCGCACGGACTTCATGGCACACCGAGGCCAACCAATCTGGACACGTAATGCAAGACGACGAACCTTAGCCAAACACGATTCTCTCCAACCAAAGGAGAACCCAATCACACCTCCGACCAACGGAAGGAAAAACTCCACACTCGACCTGACCTCGAGCCTCGTGCATGCTGGGAATAGCACCTTCCAGCACCAAGAAAACCATCACTTCCGTCAGGTCAGCTCCTCCGACAACACTTACCAAGTGTCCCGTCGGACCATGATCACAACATCTCTCGATGCACCACCGCTACAATCCCCCGAACTGCAACACGCCCGCCGACAACCTCTGCCCAACGCAACACAACCAGGGCCACCAACCAAGGGAGAAAGCCCTCGGCCTCGATCCGCAGACGCCACGCCGGCACAAAAGCCGCGAACATCAACCACCCTCATCGCGCCATACAACGCACTCAAACTCTCGAGCGAGAAACAAAGCGAAAAACATGCACGAAACCTTATGCCAACTGGTTACTGTACTGGACCTTACGGACTCTGATCACTGCAATATCTAGAATTCCCATGTACGCCCACAACCACGCTCTGATACCAACTGTGACGACCCGAGAATCCGGTTACCGGGAAGGCCCGATGACCCGAGACTCGAACCGCCGCCCACGAGCCGGGAGGGCTCGGAAGGGCTAAAAAGGAGTGTGGAGGTACAAAGAAATAGGAAATAAGGCAGGACAATTCAACAATTAACAGAAATGAATAAACAACTACGACAGAGTCCAGTCCAACAGAAAGTACAGTCTAAAGCGGTAAAACGTACCACATGCCAAGTGAACACTCAGCCGGCAAGCTGGCAACTAAGAACCTCCGCACATCACCCTCGAACCTCGAGGCAGAACCGCCGCACCTGAAATGCAGGGGTGAGCCTCCTGTCACTGGCCCAGTAGGGATCCCGCGGAACCCCAACTGAGAAACAACGGTAGAAGGAAAGCTACAACGGTAACAGCAGGAACAGCAAACCGGTGGCCGGTAAAACCTCGGCTCTACAGCTACTCCTACTGTACCAGCAAACACGACCTAGTCTCCCATCGGGGGACAACCAAGCCACGCTCCCGACCACCCGATTCCACGATCGGGGACCACTAAACACGAGTCGCCCTAGCCACGCTACTAGGAAAACGCCACAATACCTCCGTAGCGGAGGCCTGCCCTCACCAAAAGGGCCCAAGCCAAAACCACACGGTCAGGGAACACGGTCACGACCTCACCGTCATGAACACAACACTGCCTGGGGAAAGGCCCTCGGTGAAGCTCACCGGAAACCCCAGACCTCGAATCCGGGAACACTCCCGAAACCACTCACGAAGTCCCGTCTCGCGGACGGAAACACAACCCGGTACACAACACCTCACGTCGCGTGACAGGAGCACCACCCACTAGAAGAATGACTGGATGTGTCCCCTGACGTCTTACACCGCGTCACAAGTGTCTAGCTACGACGCCCCAGGCGTGAGACTCAGACACACACAGCAACCTGTACCACAGAACAAGGACTAGTTGGGGTCGCGCCTGCCGGGGCCATCCGACGCCCCCAACCTCGTGTGCACACTCAGACCGTACGCCCTAGGCCTGTCCTCTAGCTGGTATTTCCCCCTAAACCCGGACTCGGAAGTACGCGGGGGCCCTGCGGTAACCAGCCTACTCACCGCCTCTCTCAGGTACACCGCTCAGGCACTCCCAGGCGAGCCAGCACACGCGTGCCGTGGGAAAGCTACGACTAGTGGACGTGTCACAGAACGTGGACACAGAAAACCACGCACGCACCCATTGCGAGTAACATGGAGTAACAGGTGGCACGACGCCACCAGACTACGGATGGTCCACTAGACCTACGAAACCCAACGGCCTTTGAGTCACAAGACTCGGGGTCAAGACCGTTGCATACGACAGCACTGAGCCGTCAATCTGGCCTAATCCCTAGGTCCAAAACCACAATGCGATGACTCACGAGGCGAATCGCAATCGCCGAGACCATTCCCCCACCTGGGAACTCAGGAGACCTTTAGTCCCAAGTTAGGACATGGACTCGCGGTTCACAGGCCATAGGCACGGCCTACGTGGAAACCATAGAAGCATGATTCCCAAGGCAGCCCGCAAGCTGCCACACCGATTTCCCAACCCTGGGAAAAGCGAGAACCCTCCAGCACCAGGCTGGGCAGCTGGACTCGCAGACCAAGGCCACACACATGGCCCACTCAAAACCAACTCCCGGAGAAACCACGATGTGCGGGGAAACCTCGCCGCACTCACACCGATACACGGTGACTCGATCTAGCAAGAACCCGGAAGCCCGGAACACCTGGGGTCACCCGGACCCGCCAAGCCCATGGGCACACTTATCGAGGTAACACGGTACTTCCAGACACCCTAAAATACGGTAACGAAACCCACGGGGTGTCCGGGACACTCACGAGGCCAAAGATCGACCACTGGGTCACAACCGGGTCGACCGGAGACCAACACAACACAATCGGAACGCTAGAAGGACACCCAAACCCTTAAACTCACGGGGACACTAATCAAAGTAAACGGGCCTCCGGACGCCCAAAGACACGGTCACGGAACTCCACGGGGTGTCCGGGACACACACGGCCCAAGGGGAGCACGATCAGCCGCAGACCGCCCGCCCCGGGCAGCCCGGCTGGTCACCTCCAAGAACGCGCTATATGTCCATAGCTCGTTCAAGCAGAACGCGCTAGGATCCTATAGCGCGACAGTAATGAACGCGCTATAGGTCCATAGCACGACCAGGCCAGGTCGCGCTATGATCCTATAGCACGACAATCCAGAACGCGCCATAACCCTGTAGCGCGACAGGAACCGCCATACTGTTCATCTTCCCCGATGAACGCGCCCCGTCGGGGCGGCGCGACCATCAAGAATGCGCTACTGGAGCATAGCGCGTTCTCAGTCCGCGCCCGAAAATGGTGGAAACCGCGGGAAAAATCATTCCACGCCCCGTCCACCCCCAGGTGAAGGGGAAACAAAAGGGGAAACTATCCCCAAGCCCCTAGGCATGCATCTAAACCCCTGGAACGGCCAAAAACACCGTAAAACGAGAGATCCGGCTCACACACCCAAAAACATGTATTTTCCCCAAATCGCCCTATTTAGCCCGCTCGGCTCACCACGGCCTACAAAACTCGCGGGAAATGAAGTACGCGGGTTGAGGGTCCATCTCCCTACCTCCACCGAAGAAACGACGCACCGTGGACGCCGGTCCACGAAGAAAATGCCGTTGAAGCCTCGCCGTTCCACGAACCCACGGCCGAGCTTCACCACGCCTCCACCGCCTCGATCCTCATCCATCCTCGCCCGTGCCTCGCCCGCGCCGTCCCCGCCTCGCCCACACTCCACCCCGTCGGCCGCCGGAGAGAGAGGGAGAGAGGAGAGAGCGTGAGAAGTGAGAGGGAGAGAAGAGAGAAATGAGAGGGGAGAGAGAGAAAAGGTTATATATATATAAGAAAATCCGGAAATTCTTAAAACCACCAAAAAATAGAAAATCACGTTTCCGCGATCTTCGGAACGCACCGATCGCAACGGTACCCCTCGCGCCCTGGTGAACGGCCCGGTTCACCCGCAACGAGGTTCCGAAGGAATTATCGAAACACACACCGGGAATCAGGAAACACACGCGAAAAAGTCGCGGAATGCTTCCGGACCTCCGAAACAACTCCGGATCGTGCCGATCCGAACACGAAAGATGTCCGAAACAAAATTTCAGACACAACAGAGTCGGACACTCCGAGAAACCAGATCCGGGACCCACGAACAAGGATCCGAAAAAATCCGGGGCATTATAGGACGTTTCTAATGGCACCAGACGGCATGAAACTTCCTAGGACATTCTCGGAGGTCGCCCTCTTCAGCATCGGCATAATCTTTATCTTGTCATCCCTTTTGAATCTTTTCAACCCAAGCAGGAGTTCCACCTTCTCAGGAAGAATGGTCGTCTCGAAAGTGGGGAAAATGAAGGTGTGAGTCTGAGGATGCCAGATCTTCACCAACGCACCCATAGCCGCCCAGTCCATGCGAATATTTTCATAATGCTTGGGGTGAACTAGGAGCCCCTGAAGATGCCACCTCGTGAGTATGGCCCTCATACCGATGGAGATGTTGGAAATTAGCTTTGAAAGCCACGACAGTTTGGAGAACTTCCTCGGGCCTGGGAAGAGAGGGTACGGCTGGAAAAGAAGAAGGAAAACAGAGGAAAGAGGTGAAGGAAAGGTCGTACGGGAAATTTGAAATGAATCAACTCACCATACGCAACTGGATCATCCCACTCAGATGTCCCTCGAGGTCGGAGAGCCGCTGGAATTCATTGCTGGGCCTGCTCCTCTTCATAGGGCGGGAAGACTCGCCTTCCATCTTGAAGAACCCAAGATTCTTCTCCTCCTCCCCTTAAGCTTCAAAGCTCTCCTTTGTACATTTTGTTGAACTAGGCAGGGGGGGGGTACTTATAGGAAGGGAGGGGTGTATAATCCAGAATGCGTCACATCAATGTCGAGTCGTCGTCGTTGACTTTAGCAAAAGACATTTTGTCTTGATCTCTCTTCTACTGTGGTGCACTTCTGCTACTTTTAATATGATGTTGTTCAGTGCAGGTTTCACTAGTGGACACCACTGTCCCGTCTTCTACCGTCATCATTCGGTGACCGGTCCTACCGTGTCATGCATTATATTATATGATAGTTACGCTACTAGAGCACGTCAAGGACCTTGCGACCTGAATGACTCTGGAATTTGAGTTCCCCTTCAACAAAAATAGTGATGATTTCAGAAGAACTTAAGTTGTACAGATAAGCCGTTAAGTTGTAAAACGCATGGGGACGATGGTTTCATCCAGTGAGTTGGTGCGTGGATGAACGGGCCCCGGCTCAATGTTAGCTTACCAGATCGGTATCCTGACCCATTCTTAACAACTTCACAATATTATCCTTGACTATTTTCTATTTTAATTTATTTTAAGTTTTCTTTTAAACCCAACATGCATTCGTGTAGGACTTTGATTCCATTCCGAAAAATCATTCAAAGTAATTCGATTGTGAAGGCCGCCATGCTTAAGTTCTTATAATATGAGGTATTCCATTCCGAATGAGGTACTGAGTTTCCTTAAGATCGCCCTGGGATGTTCTTCCAAAAGAAACCTTTGTTTAGACTGAGCCTCAAATATTCCTTTACTTTTACTCCATTTGACCCACCTTGGCCGTAACACTTCCACATTGGCTGGTAACCGCTCCCCAAAGGTGAAACATGCAGGTTTACGACCCAGGTACTTCCACATAGAGAAGTTGGTCCCTTTTTCTATTTTTGCCTGAGAGCACATCTTCCCCTTCCTTGTTTGATTTCCGTCCAGGCAATTGTTGAATTCGGAAGACCTTCTTCAAGGTCGCCTCATTGAAACTCTGAAAATATTCCAAATCGTAATGTTCAGAACGTGTCTCATCACACATTGTCATCTACTTTTCAGTCCGCTCCCACTCCATTTCATTCCATTTCTATGTCACTCCACTGCGTGCCACTCCCTTGCAAAGCAGACGCCAAGGTGGGACAGCTGTAGACACGCCGTTTTGACATTGTCATGAGTAAATCTCATATTACACTATGATACCCCAAGGTTGCCTTCACATTTTAATTACCTTGGTGATTTCCTATTTTTATAAATTTTTTTATAATTTTTTGAATTTTTTCGTGAGAAGTCTTTGACGTGTCAAGATGGTTAGACGCCTCACTTTGACGTGTCAAGGACCCTAGACGCATTCTTCAGAAGCCTCATGCAGCGCGCACGCGGCGCCGCTCCGGTTATTTTTTTAATGTTTTTGAATAAGTCCAATCATAGAGACATCTTGTAGACTAGACGCGCCCTTCGAGAGTCACGGTTACCTGCCGAAACCACGCGTTTTCTCCACTATCGACAGCTTTCGGCGGCGATTCGGTAAGCGAAAATAGGCGCGTCCAGGGTCCCGGACACCTCAAAGAAATTAAAAAAAATAAAAATATTGAGGCATAGTTGGACGCCTCAAAGAAATAAAAAAATAAAAACAATAAAAAAATGTTAGTGAGACGTCAAGGTTCCTGGACGCCTCACTCAGTTTTTCCTCTATAAATAGAGGACCTCCTCCCTCGAAGGAAGGGGGCTTCAGATCCGACAGAGGAAGGAGAGACTCTGCCGGATCCTATTTCTAACCCATGGGTCTTTACATGGGGAGGTTCTGCTGGCTTCTTGGGTGTCCGCGCTCGCAAGAGGAAGGCTAGTTCGGTCAATTTTTGCTTCCACGTCATCCCTACGCTGCCGAAGCTCCGCCAGATCCCGTCATCGGCATCCTCAATAAGCCATTCTCTCCCCTTTTCTTTTTTCATTTCTGTCGCATGCATCATCCCGTCATCTATCATCTCCTTTCATAAGAGAGATCTGTTTTTATGCACATTTGCACGATCTCCCATTCATCATAGCATTTTCCTCCTACTCGTGTCCGAGAGGGGTTTAAAAATAACACCAACCAGGTGTGTGTCTTGTCACGATTTCATCATTCTTCCTCACAATGAACTAATACTACACTGTCACTTTTCTGATTCACTTGTTATCTGCATGTTCTCTCTTTTGCAAGGGTAACCAAGGAAAACCCTCTTCATCGGTCGGCCGAAGGGAGAGGAAGAAGCAACCCGCCATCTCCTATTCTTGAGGTAGGCGCGATCACCCTTTTTTTTATTTTGGGGTCTCCGGCCCCTGGCGATCACATCATATTCTTGAGGCCGCTGAGAGTCATTTCTTGCAATGGCCGTTTAAATTTCTGTCACTTATATTTTGTGTTGTTCATATCTGTTATATTCTCGAGGCCGCGGCGAGTCATTTCCCGCAATGGCCGTTTAAATTTCTATCACTTATATTCTGTGTTGTTCATATCTGTTATATTCTTGAGGCCGCGGCGAGTCATTTCCCGCAATGGCCGTTTAAATTTCTGTCACTTATATCCTGTGTTGTTCTTATATCTGTTATATTCTCGAGGCCGCGGCGAGTCATTTCCTGCAATGGCCGTTTAAATTTCTGTCACTTATATCCTGTGTTGTTCTTATATCTGTTATATTCTCGAGGCCGCGGCGAGTCATTTCCCGCAATGGCTGTTTAAATTTCCGTCACTTACATTTTGTGCTTTTTACATCTGCCAGATCTTCGAGGCCGCGGCGAGTTACTTCCCGCAATGGCCATTTAAATTTTAATTGCTATCATTTAAATTCTGCACTATTCCCATCCCCCGAGGTCGCGGAGAGTCATTTCCCGCTATGGCCGTTTAATCTCCATATCTTGTTACGTTGTATCTGTTCTGCACACCCCGCCGGAGCAATCTCCCGTGGTGGTCTCTCCTCTTCTCTCTTTTTCTGTGTCGCAGTAAAATGAGCCCACGCGCTCCGCTTCGCCTCCTCCGACATTCTGCGTGACGTCGCTCACACCTCCGAAACAGGGCTTCATCGCTATCGTCTCACAGGGAAAGGAGACACGACCCATGCCATGAAAATAGCCACCGATGACAACACACTCAGCAGACACAACAAGCATCAGCTTAGACACGGAAACACAGTCCTCTAAGCTGACTGCTCCACATCACCGGCTTCCGCGCCAAGAACAACAACAAAACTGGCACGCAGAAGGCCAATGATAGCACTGGACCACGAGCACAATCAAGGAAGTCCTCACTCAGATATTACATCTGATTCGAGTTGCATGTCAACTCTACCATGACAAAAGAGTACAACAAAACCAACCAACAAGATCTCAGTCCACATAATGCCAAATCAGACTCACAGGGAACTCCTCCCAAGTTGAACACAACCACAAACCAACAAACAACAACACCTGCAGAATCCCGGCTCCGTTCACAACACAGAACCACGGGACAACAGCAAGCTGGGTCACATCAAGGCACAATTACAACTGAACACACGGCTGACATATACAAGCCGCTCGCAGCTTACCAACAAGGACCCACAACAACAATCTCGGAGAACACATCTCTAGGACCATAATCCATCCCGATAGCACAACTCTCAAGAAAACCAAAGAAGAAAGGGTACTCGACCAGCATATACGTCGACACATTTCCCAAATCCTCAAACTTGCCAGTGCCAACAACCACAATGCCTCAAGCAATGGCATGGCAACCAACAACATCAAGGCACATATAGCCAAGACGATGTCACACCGAGGAAACAAACCTCTCGACTGGTCAGAATCTTCCAACCAAATGATCCTCGACCTGCGGGTTATAAGCCTGCACGCTTCCGCTGCACACTCAACACAACACACACAAGCATCACAAATAACTCGGCATCCGCATCTCAGCACATACTCGGCGCCATCGTAATTCACAAACTATAATGTACCATGCCTCGGGCACCGATCCTGCTAACAGCCGATCACAAGTCGTCTTAGTGTAAACCATTGTGCCAAGAGCCACAGCACAAGCCACAAAGAATGCTAATCTCATCTTATCCTCATGATCTGAAACAATTACTGAACCTTCACAACACAATAGCCGCCAAACACGGCATGTTGAAGACGGTGCACAACGGCCCCCAATTCCAAAAACTAGGTCCAAAGTCAAGCAACCGCTGATCAAGAGCAGATCAAGTTTAGAACTAACACAGTCCACACATAAGCAGACACAGGACAAAGGCTTCACTGAGACAGCACTTCCAATGCTTACCTCGAAAAGATGTCACAAGACAAGATGAGAAGAATCAAGCTCGACTAACAGTAGCTCACCAGGAAGGAAAATCCTAGGTTCGCTCGAGCATTCTCTCAAACAATGCATCCAATCGACCATCTCAACACAACCATAACACCTCAAGGGCTAAACAAACCTCAGCTGGGACGGCTAGAACAACATGAGAATGTGCTCGACCATCACACCAATAATAAAGTCACCAGCCATGAAAAAATCTCGAACACCGCACCACAGATTCACGCCTGCCAGCGAACTCTGTCAAGCACAGCACAACCGAGACAAACACCATGACAAAAGAAGAAAGCTCCATCAAAAACTGACGAGAGCAAAGCCATCTCGTACAGTGCCAACACAGCATGCACAAGACCACACGCGAAAGCAAAGTGATAATCAATCGCAAAACCTATGCCAGCTGCCGACTGTACTGGACCTTATGGACTCTGAGTACTGTGATATCTCGAATTCTCATGTACTTTCACAAACACAAGCTCAGATAGCTCAGAAAAACTCTGAACAACTCTGAACTCTGCTCTGATATCAACTGTGGCGACACAGACTCCGGATACCAGGTAAACCCGATACCACTTGGAACCTGCGAGGCCTCCCAAGAGTGGAAAAGCTCCGAAGGGATAGAAAGGTATGTGAGAGTACATTGAACTTCCAGATAAAGTAATAAGTAATTAAATTTAAATGATCAAGATTGCTAAAATAGCAAAAATAAAATTATATTTTCTATAACAATTAAAACTAACCGAGTCTAGTCCAACCAAAGTATGGTACAACAGGATAGAGAACGTACTCTCAAGTCGGGGGAAGCCCGACACTGACAAACGCTGGCACTAAGAACCACGCACTGCACCTCCAAGCACGAGGAAGAACAGTTACACCTAAAAAGTCAGGGGTGAGCCTCCTATCACTGGCTCAGTAGGGATCCCGCAGAACCCTACCACGAAACAAAAGCGGTAACAGCAGTGCTAACAACTATAGCAAAGTAGTAACAGCAGGAGCAGGGACAACAATAAACAAGAAAATAGCCGTACCACGGAAACACAGCAGCCAAAGGAATCTCGGCCCTCTAAACTACTCCAAAAAGCAACAGAAATGCGAACTCCGATCTCACAAAGTCAGGCGTTACCGATCCATTGACAAACCACGAAACCCTATCGTGAAAGCCTACCGAAACAGCAAAGGCCTTACAAAAGACCCACACAGTCAAAGGCACAAGACATACACGAACTCACCATCGTGTACGCTACAGTAACCTCGGGAAGAGCCAAACATAAGCTACCCGACAAGTCACAAAAACACAAGTCACGCGTCAAGCGACAGAAGCACCTCTTCACTAGAAGAACAGCCAGATGCATCCACTGACGTCTTACACTGCGCCACAAGTATCTCCCACTCGCCTAGAACGGCGGTAACTGAGACACTCAACAGGAACCAAGTACAAGGAACAATAGTAATGAGTGACTAGTCAGGGTCACGCCCGTCGGCGTTTGTCCAACGTCCCTAACCACGTGTGCACACATAAGCTCAATATCTTGAGCCAGGCCTCTAGTTGATTTTTTCCTCCCATAAGACTCTCACGGCAAGACAAAGGGGCCCACAACTACGAGCCTACAAACCGTCTCAACTGGGACTCTCCCCGCCACCACTCCCAAGTGGGCCGACACATAAGAAAGTGTCGTCAGGCTACGACTAGTGGAGACTCACTAGACATAGAGACTCAAAACAGCAAACACCGAAGTACAAGCAGGGTAAGCACACACCTGTCGCACGTCCTATGGAGCACAATGTAGTATACAACTGCTACCAGACTCAGGACAGTCAACTAGACCTACTCAAACAACAATCCTTGAGTCACAAGACTCGGGTCAAGATCGTCGCACATATCACAACAACACGATATTAATCAACCTAGTCCCGAAGCCAAAAATCACGGGAAACACATTATGGAAGACGGCACAGAACGGCCAGATCCATAACAGCAATAATGATAACAATGAGTCCTCGGCCTCCGAGCCACACAATGGACTCAAAATTTTGCATAACACGAAACACGGAACATGAGGGATCACTAAAGCCCTTAAACCACATGGCACGTAAAATGAGGTAAGATGATATCTCCAAGCGTCCAAAACAATGTCTCAATCCTCACGGGATAGACGAGACACTCACGAGGTCACGTGTCAACCACTGAGTCACAACCGGGTTGACCAGAAACCATAATGACCCTCGAAATAACACGGAATACCGTTTGGTATAATGGCACTCCCAAACACCATATAGCACGGTCACAGCCCTCATAGGACGTCCAAGACATCCACAGAACAATGGGCTAACCAAGGGGTAGAAGCCACCACATCCGGAAGCCAAACCGACGAAGAAAACACCCAGAAGGTAGCTGCGGTTGCGAGCTAGCCGCGCCAACAGCAGATGTAGTTCCCAACAAGCTACGCTCACCCAGATGCGGTTAAAGACTAGCCGCATTTACACTGACGTGGTTCTAGGCAAACCACCTCATGCTTATGAACTAGAAACTCATAAAAAGAGAAAGAGAAGACAGAGTCGACGCTTCACGAAGCAGAGTCGACGCAAGATAGATGCGATTTCTGAATAACAGCGATAGTCCAGACACGGTTAACGACTAGCCGCATTGGGAAGAAGACAAGGCAGGTGGAGGCAAAGACAGGTAGACGCAGTTCCAAGCCAACCGCCGCCATCAGACGCAGTTGAACACCGATCGCGTTCTCCCACCGCCATACGCTCGAACCGACAAAGTCCGAAAAGTAGACGCGGTTCATGACTGACCGCTTCAGAGGTTGAGAGACAAACACGGTTACTGGTGGACCGCGACTCGTCCTCCGATCCGAAAACCGTAGAATAGCACAAAAACCCAGTTTCCACGCCCCAATCACTCCTAAACGACGGGGAAACAATCCTAACGTCGATATCCACCTTCCACAAGGCAGAAGGGATCCATCCGTGCATAAAACTACAAGAAACGGGCGACTCTCACGAATCGACCCAAACTGAGTCACATGGACAAACAGGCTCATATCGGCCCCAATTCACATTCAAACGCAGTAAAACTGGCGGGAAACGATTCCCAACATGTCAGGGGTTCAAATGAATCCATTTAAACTACAAACCGTTGCCTGGAACGGCGAACACGGCTCACACCCCCCGAACATGCATTTCACTCAAACATGGCAAAACCTGCTCAAACTCACACCGTTCGGCTCCAAATCGCGAGAGGATGCAGGAAAAGAGTAAAGTATCCACCCCCTACCTCCACCGAAGATCTCACGTGCCGAAATGACCAAACCTCATCGAAAATGATCACACAAACAACCCGCGCCGGCTTTGAATCCACGAACGGGATCGCGCTAACGCCACGCTCCAATACTCGTGCCATCACGCCTCAGGTCAGCTCCACGCCGTCGCCACCTTACCCAGCTCCACACCGGTCGCGAGCCCGGGGGAGAGGAGAAGAGAGGAGAGAGAATGGAGGGAGAGAAATGAGAGATCGTGAGGGAGGAGAGAGGAGAGAGAAAGGGTTAAGAAGAAAAGAAAATAGGAAAATAGCAATTTTCCTAAAAATCTGATTTTCTGCACGAAATTTTGTAAATTCAGAAAAATACAAAAAAATAGCCTTCGCTATCCTCGGAACGAGCACAACGCACCGGTAGCGTCCCGGAGTCGCAAAACTCAACGGTTCACTCTCCACAAGGTTCCACAACTTATACAAGGGAAAAACTCGAGTGGATTGTAAAACACGTTTCAAGACCCATGAAAGCGCTCCGAAAGCTCTCCGATAATGATCCGAAAAAGCCAGGATATCACACGACACGTGAGAGAAGGAAATAGCATCGTGGTCGTCGACGTTAATTTAATTTGACACCTTGTTCATTTACGTCAGTTTGAAAATATTAAAAGTAAGAAAGCGACATCAGTGTTCGTGTTGGAAACGAAAGATGCCTTAGACGGGATCCTTGTTTAAAGGGGACTCTCTCCCTATAAAAGAACTTGCATGGCCACATGAGAAGGCTCTCCTCCCCTTCCCCTTTCTTTTCCTCTCTCCTCTCCTCTTCCTTTCTCCTCCCCACGGTAGACCGTAGGCCTCTCACCCTCTCTTCTTCTTCTCACCTTCTCCTCTCTCCCTTCTCTCTCTCTCCTTTCTCTTGTTCCCTTGTTTGCACGGCACCCCTTCACCGACGTCTCTCTCTTTCTCTTCTCCTCCACTGCACCTCCTCCTCTCGTTCTCTCTTCTCTCTCCCTTGTTCTCCATCGTAGCTCCCCCTCTTCTCCTTCTTCTCCTCTCCTCCTATTCTTCTCCTCACCTCCCACTGTCTCCTCCCTAACATCTCTCTTTTCCACTTACACAGTTTACGGTGGCTCTATTTGCTCGCGTCTGCCTCCATCCCCCATACGGCACCCTTCTCTTCTTCTTCCTCTTCCTCTCCCCCTCTCTGTTCGTCTGCGAGTCTGCGGTGTCTCTATTCTTTGTCTCCTCCTCCGCCGGTGTCTCTCTCACCCTCTCTCTTTTGCTCTTCTCCCCACCGTAAACGTCTCTCCCTATCTCCCCTTCGCTCTCTCTCCCTTCTCTTTGTCTCTCCTCCTCTCGTCCTCTCTTCTCATCCCCCTCCCTTCTCCCCCGTCCGGCTCTCGTCTTTCTCTTTTCATCTCTCGCGTCTGCCTCCATACCCCTTCGCCGGTGTCCCCCTGCTCTCTCTTCTCCTATGTTCCTCTTGTGACCACCGCGCTGCACTTCTCTTCTCCTCCGTTCTCTCACTCTCGTCTCCTCTGTCTTTCTCTTCCCACTGCATCTCTCTTTCTCTTTTCTCTTTTCTGAATTCTCTCCTCTGTCTCTTCTCTCCTCCCTCACATCTCTCGTCTCTCGTCTCTCTCTCTGTGTTACCCCCTCCACATCGTGTCTCACTTCTCACCCTTCTCTATTCTCTCTCTGTCTCTCTCCTCCACACATGCACAAATAATTTCTATTTTTTTATTTTTACTCCCACCTCCACCTCTCTCTATCTCTTTCTCTGCATCTCTCTTTTATTCTCTCTTCAAAATTATCTCTCTAAGGCTCTCTCTCACGGCGGCGTCTACATCAGGTTGGGCGACTCTCCAAGGCTCAAGGACGTGGGCGACGACGTTTTCACCTTATTCACGGGTATTTTCTCTCCTTAGTTCTCTATTTTTAGTTTAGTTAGATTTTATTTGGGTTGTAATTTATATTTTTTTTATGCATATTGTAAACATTTAAGTTTGAGCAATAAAATTAGATTGTTGTTATTTTCTCTCTCTTCTCTGTCTATTTATTCTTCCTTTCTCTCTATATATTTCTCTCTCTAAACCCTCAATATTTTTTAAAGTAGATTTATTTGTCACAAATTTAATTTCAATATCAAAATCAACATTCCATAATTTTTCAAAAAAATATAAAGATTTCAACCTTAAAATTCTAACCTCCTCGTAGGATTAACTCGTATTCACCACTACACTTAAAATCTTAATTTTATCGTGTGTGAGTGCGGTATTTTGTGAAATTATGTGTGCGGTGTTTTAACGACGAGAATCCGCTCGCATCACTTCTCTACGATATTTCTACCACTCTCATCCTTTGTTTGTCTATCAGTTACTTCATTTTTCTTTGCACATTATAATTTCCACCACCTGCTCATCAAGGAGCACAGTTGTGGATTCTTGAACTTATCTAAATTGACAATATATAGAGCATTATTTGCTCTAGGATAACCAGCACTGGGTGTGCTATGTTGGTCTGCTGATAGCGTGAAAATCAATTAGATGACTAGCACCTAGAAAGCTAGCAAGTGCGAAACCACCAGAATAACTAAGTCACGTGGGTGATTGTTAGTTCAATGTGACTGTAAGAGCAGTTGGGGTTGCTAATCCTCGAAACTAACTATAAGGTTCGTTGAAACCTGATAAGATCATTTGGAGAGCTATGTCCTGGAAAACTAGCGGGGTGTAACATTGGTTGATGAGATTAGTGAAAGTCTTTACGAGTTGCGAAGGGACTGGACATAGGTCTGTCAAGGATAACATACCAAATCATGCGATTATGTGTTTTTATTTCTACTTTGTTTTAATGTTAAATTTTAATACATAATTATTTTTATTGAGCACACGTATTCACCTCCCTCTAAGGTGTATTCAACTACTAACCATTTAAAAAAAATAAAAAAACTGGTGTAGCACCTCTACGTGTAATTTCTACTTCGTTTTAATGTTAAATTTTAATACATAATTATTTTTATTGAGCACACCTATTCACCTCCCTCAAAGGTGTATTCAACTACTAACCATTTAAAAAAAATAAAAAAACTGGTGTAGCACCTCTACGTGTAATTAGCAGGGGTGTTACACAAAGTATTACTACTACGCATTATGAATAAAAATTTACAAGAAGAATCTCTCATTTATAATATATAAATAATACAAAGGTGTCATGGTACATAAGCCCACACAGACAACCAAAATAATACAACTCATCCACTGACTAAAAGCAACATCTGAAGCCTTCAAAAGACAATACAAAAAGGCCAACACCTTCGAGATAATAGCTCCAACCGGCCCGCGCACCTCTAGCTCCAAACCTCTTAGCCAATTGCGACCTCCGAACAACCCTGCAAGCTATCGCCGCCAAGCACCTAAAAGGAAAGGGAAGTATCTGTCTGAGTATGAGGACTCAATAAGACTCCTAACACCACTACATCACTATACCTTGCCGATACCATATACGAAGCACATGTTATGGAATTTAAACCAACTTGCATGAAAACTAATATATTCATGTTGTACAATAATGCGTAAGTGCAACTATCATGATTCAGGAAGCATAATGGTAAAACGATCTCACAGGTTGATTAGATAATTTAAGCTCAGGTGAAACAGTAATGAGGGCGCCTAATACCACTGTAGACTATTGAGGCCAAATAAGAAATACATGAAAGCTAGACATAGTATCTAATATTATCATGGCAGACTTGCAACATAATCTTGCAAACACAACTTGTAGCATGAACTTGAACTCGAACGTAAACATGGGCTTGCAACATGACTTGCAAGAAGGGAAGGTTGAGACAGTAAGGAGCACATGAAGTTTTCCATCATTACTCTTATCACTTTTCTGGTTTCACATGCATGGATAAGGTATAATACTTAACTCGCATAAAGAACAGTCGACATACAGAATTAGTGGGTGATCAATGATAAGTGCACATTTTCATATGTTTATTTATATCACACATATCATTTTTAGATTTTAATGTAATTAATTATGTATTTTTAGTAGTTAATCTCATTTTCACACTAAAATTAGTTTTTTCATGTAATTAATTAAAGTTTTAGGCATAAAATTATATGTGGGAGTTGAGATGGATGGAATAAATAGAAATTGCATGATTATATAATTTTAAGCTTTTATTGACAATATTATTTTATTTGAGAGACTTAAACTTATAATTTTAATTGTGTATATGCCACTGAATGATTGTTGAATCACGTTAGACCAGTTAGACATGTTTTCTAAAATGTGGCACTTTGGGTAGACGCACTCTGGTGAGAATACGACTGAGGATGTGGACGCATTCTGAATGCGGCGCGCAAGGCACCTGCATAATTTATGAAGTGATGTCTTCGTGACTGGACATGATTTGAAGTGGTGCCCTTGAAAAGCATCAAAGGAGACAGACACAAATCATGAAACATGTCATCTGAGGAAGATGCGATTTGAATGTGCTACTCTTCCATTCTATCTCCACTATGTCTTGGATTCCTTATCAAATTGGGCTATCATTCTATAGAAATATTGTCGAGATTTGCATAGAAACGTGAAGGAAGGAGGTCTCTATTCATAAAAAGGTTGATTGGAGTGGGATTTTTGGTTGAGTAGGAGAATTTTGCCTATAAATAAGCACCCCATGTATGGCGGAGAGAACACTTCTTCTTAGTTCTTTTTTTTTAGTTTCTTCTATAATTTTAAGAGTAGAGTACGTAGACTCATCACCCTTCTTCTCTTCTTCTTATTCTTTCCTCCTTCTTCTTCCTCTTCCCATTCACATATGCCTCATTTCTTCTTATTCTTCTTTCTCTCCAACATCTTCTTCTCCTCTTCTTCTTCCTTTCTCCTCCTCCCTTCTATCTATCTTCATCGCCACCTCTTCTTCTTCTCTATTTCTCCTCTCTCTATTCTCTCTTCCAAGGCGATGTTTAAATCCGGTGTGGGCGGCTAGTTATAAGGATAGCTCGTGATCAAAGACTCAAGGAGGATGATGTCACCATCTCTCTCATCACCGCTACATATTTTTCCCTAGTTCTTATTTTTATTTTGGAGTTATTAGGTTTTTCGTATTTTCATATTTTACTTTTTCTTTCAAGTAATAAAATTAGTTTGATTTTCTATCTCTAGATCTTTCTCTCTCTCTATTGCTTCTTCCTCTCTTTATTTCTCTTTGTCAACCTCTAAATTTCATTAGTTAGATTTATTTCATGTCCATTTAAATTCTAAAAATCTCAAAATAAACATTCATCAATTTTTGCTCTAAAAATCATAAGATTTTTACTCTAAAAATCATAAGATTTTTAATTTGAAATTCTAATCTCTCCGTGGATTCGACCCGTACTTCCTAATACTCTACGTGCTTCTATTTTTCTTGCGAGTTCGATATTTTTAAGATTAATTTAACAGTATTTTTAATGACGAACATGGTGACACATCAATTTTTGATATCATTATTGAGAAGGTTTATGAGTTTTAAGTTGATAATTTTGTGTTTATTATGTATATCTTAGTACTAACTTATGTCTTCTCTTTGTGCTTTTGCAAAAAAAAAGAAGAAAATCAAACTTGAAAATCCCATAAAAATTTGTAAGGAAAGTCGCTGCTGAAAGTAGAAAGTGTAAGCAAAGAGAGTAAAATTCAAAAAAAAAATATGTCAAGAAAAGCATCGGTGAAAGAAGAAACTATAAGCAAATGTTGTATTATGAAAATAAAAAAATAAAAAATCATAGAGAACAAAAAAAATCAAAAAATATAAAAAATTAGAAAAATATGAGATATATTTTTTCCTTTTCCCCTTTTCTTTCTTAGTATTTTCAAAAAAAGATGAGGGATTACTATCTCGGTTAGTATTTTATATTTCCCTCTCCTGTTTTAATTATCTTTCTATATTTAGTTACTTTTCATATTTTAGAAATTATCAAAACAATAATCAAAACACTTTAAGGACAATTTAGGAAACGCTTCTCTTGATGAAGGAAGGGGCTTTCGTTCGGGAATTCCTCTTGTTGGATCGAAATCGATCTCCTCTACTATGACCTCATTAAGTCCCTCACATCGAAGGATTTTCTCTTCAATCATTGAACTAGTTATACAATTGAAGATCCTTTGAGGTAGTTTGGCCAAATAAAAAATAAAAAATAACACAAAAATAGGTGAGATATTAATTTCCATCAATAGACTGGACACACAAATTAGACAAGTTGGACCATTTGACCCATAAAATTGATCAATTCGTATCCATGGACCCAAACCTTTTTATACCACCAGAAAAATCATATGTGAGCCAGGTTGACCAATTATATAGGTGAGTGCCCAACCCAATTTTTATCTCCCACCCATTATATAGGTAAGTCCATAGTCTTAGTCGGCTCACAATGGGAGCTCATTAGCTATATATGACGGCCCAATTTTCATTCCTTACCCAAGAGCAAGCCAAATATGCCCAAAGGTTCTCTCAGCCCAATTACAAATCATCTTTATATACTTATAACTCAGGCTCGAGAGATCACCCAAAGATCTCTTGGATGGATCAAGCAAACTAGGCCCGAATTTCTCAATACCTTTCCACATCTTACTATGACCCATATCCATATACCTTTAACTGTGGTTGGAGATACCAACATAATTTTTTTTAGGAATCATATCAAGATCCGACCTAAAATTCTCTAGACTAAATTGTTTAAAATTGGACTCAATATCTAAATAACTCTTATGATCAAGCCCAGTATAGAGGATAACCCATACACTCCCCACCACCTCACTATTAGACTGATCACCTTCCAAATTACTATCAGTCACAATCTGACTCTCAGCCCACTTATCCTTCCCCTCCATACACAAATCTCAATAAACAGGAGAGGTTTAATCAATTGCATCAGCTCATCTTAGAATCTTTCCAAGTCAAACAACAAAGCATACAACAATCCTTTTCCAAGATAGAGGCCCTCCTGAGCCAGCTTGCTGAAAACAGATTGAGAATGGAAGTGGACCAATTGTCTAGCTACTCCACTGCAAGTCTTGATAACCAATTCCCTGGATTTGTGATGGGAATCGACGTCGAGTACTAACTTTTTATTTTACAATTGAGTCATTTTATTTGCTTTTATATCATTGGGAAAGTATATGTGCAATTGTAAGGCTTTGTAAGCCAATGTGTCATTCCCTAGGATTGTGTGGGTTTCTATATAATTTGCCAGTAGGTCCAGCAAAGGGGCCTCCATCCCTTTCCCATTGGTCCACTTAAGCTATGTGGGACTGGTCAACCATCCTAGGTGGCAATCTAGAAGGTTTGAATGCCAATTGACCACATGGGAGACAAGTGGTGTAAAATGTCAAAGTTGGCCACCTACCTTACCTACCTAGTCAAAGGAGTGTCCCCTCCATATGTAATTTATTTATTTTGAGTTTTTGACTACATGGGGGAAGAAAATGGCCTATTTCCCACGAATTTCTCAGCCCCCCATCCCTTGCCATTCTCTATATAAGCCTATGTATAGTGTCATTAGAGATTTTAATGAAGAAATGAAGAGAAAATTGTTAGAAAATCAAGAGTCATTCTTGTGCCCCTCCCCTCACCCATGGTGTTCATCTCCTCCAACCTCCAGTTCTAGAGTGGTTTCATCTCTATCCCCTCCTCTCAATCTCTGGTTGTGATCTGTGCCGCCGCCTCCGCCGTTCGTGTCGCCATCGGACCGCCATCGAGCCACCGTCGAAGTTCTATCTTCGGCCAACAACAGCCTCTTCCCAAAATTCCTGATATCATACACGGCATCTTCTTGATCTGAAATTTTTATGGTGTGTTCCTATCTTCCGTCCCCTCTTCCACAAAAAATTTCAAGTCCAAAATCCTTCGTTTGGTATTTTTACATTTTTGGTCTTCAATCACTCCCAGATCTACTTTGTCTCTGTCTATAGTGATAGCAGCTCTGCGTTTCCCATCTCCGACCATCTTGTTGATTTTTGTTAGGACTCCCAATTTTACTGAGAGTTTTATCCATCATCCCCTACATCCATGAATTTTCTTAATTTTTGATCCACCTTCTATCCATTTTTAAAAAATCGTGTTCTATCTCAGCTACAGTGCTATCGGCCAATTTTCAGATCCGACCACCTTCTAGTTCAAAAATCAGAACAAATCATAGCCTCCACCAAACCTTTCATAAAAAATAGTCTTGATTTCCTCTCTTGATTTCCTACAACGTTTCTGAAGATCACAACTTCAGATTCGGATGTTCATATATCGGTCAAAGGCAGTTCTCAGACAAATTCCCTGCAGATCTGAGAGTCCGATCACAGTACAATGGAAACTCAAAAATTCATTAAAGCCAAGATCCGTGCAGATCTTGGTTCGATCTCCAGGCCTAGATTGAAGGACTTCGAGTTAGCTTTCTAACGACGCTAGTTTCGTGTCGATCCGACGTCGGGCCTGATCGCAGCGTCCGTTCTCGCCGGGACGCGCGCTGAAAACCAGAAGCTGTAGATCCGTGGCCGGTTATTCCGACCGGTGCCGATCGGAGCCGCCCGACCTCCGGCCTATGAACCAGCATGCCTCCACTCCAGGGAGTGCTCATCCAGGCATCCCCCACTACAGCGGTGCCACCGGGTCCCACACGGCCCCTTCGGACAGCACGTGGGCCCCACCGTCGCATGTTCGGGTGCTGCCGAAGCTACGCGAGAAGCCGCCCGTCAACCCGAATTCGGTCCTCCCGGACCCCATTGTGTCGCCCTTTACCTCCCTCCGTGGAGTGGGCTGTAACTCATTGCTGTAGTCTTCATGTATTAACTCTCCCGGGAGCACGACTTCGGCAGGGTCCGTCTTCCCCACGTCGAGCGCGTAGAGATATCGTATTCGCTCTTACACTCGGCATTTTGCTTATCTCTTTATATGCTTTATATGCCGCTGCTAGAGAGCATGTGTAGGGATTTCTAGCTCGCTATATATGTTTATTACCACTGCTGCGAGAGAGTGCGTGACTGTCCCGTGACCCGATCCGGGCACGAGAGAGAGCCGACCACCCTAGCTCATTGCCGGTTTCTCAACCGCGCACGTCCGATGCTTCCCTTGTTAAGGGACAATCGTGAGCTTGTCGTGTCCGTGGTCTGTCCTGCATCAATTTGACTATAATGAAAACTTATATGATTAACCAATGATTCCCTAGCCCACAAACTCTCATATCACATTCAATTTAGATAATGAGGGGATTATGGAAGGGTCATACCATGAGGAATTAGTGGGAGTTACTAGTAGTCACTATATCCATTTGGAAGAGCATCTCGAGGAGACCAAGCCCAATTTTATTGTAAAGAGAGTTACGATGAGTCTGTTGATCTTAGGTTGGGGGGAGAAGAAGAGGAAGAGGATTCGCTAGTCCATGATCAAATTCTATTAATTTCTTTTCCTGATTTTGATCTGTCCTTATTCCAAGTGAAGGTTGAAGAAAATGTGACAGTCGAGAAAGAATTGAGTATGTTCGTAAAACATTCTTCTTGGGTAAGGGAGGAGCCAGATATCCTACTTGAAATTAACTTTGACCTGACATCTCTTAATCTAGGGGAGGGTGTGAATCTTTTACCTATTCATGGCCTCGGTGAATCTAAAGTCATCCTAGACATTCAACAATTAGCCAATTGGTCAGATTCACCTGAGCCTTATAAGTATCCCTGTGTTGAGAAGCACTTATATTTCATTCTCGATATTTTTAATATCCTTGACATTAGTCATTTGGTGGAATTCCCAAAAGTCCCTCACTCTCGTATCTATTCTCACCTCAATAATATGAAAGTAAATCTTAAAATTGAGGTTGTAGAAAAATATTTAGGAAATAATAAGATCCGCATTAATGTGTTTAATACATATAAAGACCTTAAGTGTGAAGATGAATATTTTATAATTGAAGACATGATAATTCCTCTCCCATTCTCTGACCGGGGGGAGAGGCATTCAGATTGATAGACCCACCATAGTATGCAACATCGACCAAAAGAAGAATAATTACAGTTGATTTCTATATGACCCCTATGGAAAAAAGTTATTAACATGTGCACTTAATGATAAAATCAATAATGACAACAACCAACAAACTGCTGGCCCACATACGTACATGAAAAATCTTTTCCTCTAATGGTGCAAAGGCTGGAATTTAAAGGAGGATAAGATCATGTGGTGGCTCATTCTTAATGCAATCTGTTGGTTATAAAACTACATTACGTCTAGTTGAATAAAGTAAACTTAGCGATTATTGAGAGTCAACCAAATGTTTTCATTTAATGATTTATTTTCAAGTTGTGTGTGTAGATATCAAGTACAACTATCCATGATGACGCCCGTGGAGGACCACTTATATGTGTCCCAAGTTGTGTATTTCCTTCCCAAGTTTCATGCCTCTATTATTCTATTTTTACTTATTGTTCATGCCGTTGAGGACAATGGCATTTAAGTTGGAGGGAGAGGAATCAATTTTGAAATTTACATACAACCTATTATAATTTTTAAAAATTAAATATATATTTTAAAAAATCTCAAGTGAGTTTTCATGATTCATACGCTCACAAAAGAGAATATGGAATGGAATAAACTATGGAGAAGGATGAGGGAATATTTTTAATTTCTAGACATGAAAACTGACTAAGAATCTCCCAAAGTTGATTAGCACTAAAAAAAAGATACACTTGCACACTAATGAAGCAATAAAGATAAGTCTTCTGTCACTTGGTGTGGTGTCTGATACTCTGTATTTTTCAGTGAAGAAATATTTTTGAAAAAAAAAGTTACCAGCCAAATAAAGTTTGAGAAAAGTTTTGAAAAATAAAAAAATAATGAAAAATATCTTTGAACTTAGTAACCGAGCCTCTTCACCTAAGGCAAGTGTTGAGGTTCGCATTAAACGACAAAGGGATGTGCAACACCATGTGTTTGAAAAAGAAAAAAAAGAAAAGAGAAAATAAGATAGAGTGAAAGCTACCATGATCAAAGTTTTGATATGGAAGGTGTAGAGTTAAAAGACACCTAATTTGAATGGTAATATGAGGGATGTAATTGTCCAGGTGCAGATTTAGATTTCATGAGCACAAGTGCTATGAAATTTTGGTTGCGTTCTAAGAAAAGTTACATGCATAAATTTCTAATTTTGAGGCTAGTGTGATTTAATATTTCCAAAGTCATGATCCCTAGTTAATTATATGAAGTATGATCTTGAAATGAGGCATGAAATTTTTTAAACTCTTGGTGATCCCTATTTTTTTAATTGTTTTCATTGCTAAGGGACTAGCAATGAGTAAGTTGGGGGTATGATAAGTGCACATTTTCATATGTTTATTTATATCACACATATCATTTTTGGACTTTAATATAATTAATTATACAACTTCATAGTTAATATCATTTTTACACTAAAATTAGATTGTCATGTAATTAATTAAATTTTGAGTCATAAAATAATATGTAGGAGTTGAGATGTATGGAAGACATAAAAATTACATGATTATATAATTTTGAGTTTTTATTGACAACATTATTTTATTTGAGGGACTTAAAGTTCTAATTTTAATTATGTATATGTTCTTGAATGATTGTTGAATCACGTCATACCAGCTAGACGCGTTTTCTAAAATACATCACTCTAGGTAGACGTGTTATGTTGAGAATGCGGATGAGGATCTGGACGCATTCTGAATGCAGCGTGCAAGGCATCTACATTATTTATGAAAAGGTGCCTTCGTAATTGGATGCGATTTGAAGTGATGGCCTTGAAAAGCGTCTAAGGAGCTAAACATGTATCATGAAACGCGTAATCTAAGGAATACACGATTTGAGTATGCTACTCTTCCATTCTGTCTCCACTATGTTACGATTCCTCTTCAAGTTGGGTTATCATTCCACATAAATACTGCCAAGATTTTCACAGAAACGTGAAGAAAGGAAGTCTTGATTCATAGGAAAGTTGATTTGAGTGAGATTCTTGGATGAATAAGAGAATTTTACTTATAAATAGACACCCCTCGTGTGACTACAGGAGAGAACTCTTCTTTTTAGTTTTTTTTCAATTTCTTATGTAGTTTTAGGAGTAGGGTACGTAGAGCCATCGTCCTTCTTCTCTTCTTCCTCTTTCCTCCTTCATCTTCCTCTTCCCATCTACGTATGTTTCGTTTCATCTTCTTCCGCTTTCTCTCCAATGTCTTCTTCTTCCTTTCTCCTCCTCTCTTATATCTATCTTCATCGCCACCTCTTCTTATTCTCTATTTCTCCTATCTCTATTCTCTCTTCCAAGGTGGTGTCTAAATCCAGTGTGGGTGGCGAGTTGTAAGGACGACTCGTGATGAAAGGCTCAAAGAGGATGACATCATCATCTCTCTCATCATGGCTACATATTTTTTTATAGTTCTTTTTTTTAGTTGTATTTTTTCGCACTTTCATATTTTACTTTTTCTTTCAAGTAATAAAATCAGTTTGATTTTCTCTCTCTAGATCTGGCTCTCTCTCATATCTCTATATTTCTCTTTCTTTATTTCTCTCTCTCAACCTCTAAATTTCATTAGTTAGATTTTTTATCTTTATTGAAATTCTAAAAATCTCAAAAAAAACATTCATCAATTTTTGCTCTCAAAAGAAAGATAAGGTTTTCAATTTGAAAGTCTAATCTCTCCGTGAATTTGACGTGTGATTGCTACAACACAACACGCTACTATTTTTTTGTGAGTTTGATATTTTTAAAATTGATTTAACAATATTTTTAATGACGAGCATCACGACACATCAGTTAGCATATTTACAACTTGCACATAAACTTGTATACTTGCATGCAATGTTAGGATCCGAGCCGAGATCGAAAGAATGCAACAGAAATAAGAAATTCAAATTTTGTCCTGGGACGTGTTGTTCCCTCAAGGGTGATTCCCATTAACTATCTACAAATGGAGATCCGATAACCTTTGAGATACGCAGATAGCAGTGAAGCGAAAAATGATCTCTCATGGCGGTAATGAATTGCACAAGTGCCTGATCTCTAGCGATATCCACACAGGCACAAACGACGATACTCTCTTCACGAAGCGCTCTACGAATGATCTCTTCCACGATACTCCGACAGAGTTTCTACACTAGAGACAAGAGGGAGAAGAGAGAGAAGAAGGGGGCGCTCCTCCTAAGGAGAAGAGAGAGAAGGGGGCGACCTTGACTGGGGAAACTCTATATACTTAGTTCAGGGTTCCTTCCATGTAATTATTTATAACCTTCTTAATTTTTTCATAAAACCCCTCAATAAGTCCATAATTACATAAATAATCCTGCTATTCATAACCCTAATGTGTGTGACCCTCTAGGCCCAATGTCAGTCTGATTTTAGGCTCATTAAACTTAATAACTCCTTATACTTTTTTTCATATTAACACTTAACATGAAATTAATTATTTAATCATCTCATGACTTAAATAATTAGCTCATTATCTTATAATGGATAATCATGTCATGATTATTCCTCTATTGGGCTTTTAGGCCACGATAAGTATCAAGCAACACTTTGTGACCCTAGAAGACAAAGGGAAAATCACTTTAGGACCTTTCCGTCCATAGTTACCATACAGGTATAGTCTTTCATTCATACATAATAGTCTTGGTTATAATTAAGGGTACAATCATACTGTCAAACTCTTCTTATTTATGACCTGATGAGCTCTATACTCTAAGTCTCACTAGAAAACTCATTTTCCAGTGAACTGTGTAACCCTGGCCAAAGATTTTTCGGCATACTATTCATAAGACATTATCTCTCATGCTATATCTGAGAGTGTATGATTCACTATTGTCACTTAATTACTTTCGCATATATTTTGCTATATCTGAATACCTGAGCATCCAGAATTTGTGACTAAAGTCTCTTTGTCATGAATTAAAACACAAGAGTCCTCATGCAAGACATCCTTGGTGACTCATGTCCAAGCACTAACTACACTACTGTGACTGAAGAATCTCTTAGTTGATAGTTAGATATATCCGTAAGATTCGTAATCGGATCAGTTCAGTGAACCCCATTCTTGTAATTGGTACCTGCACATATATCCGTCTCCACACTAGTGACTATGAGATCAGTCACCCTCATCACATGAGAGGACATCATGTGCATTGATCTATCCGGATTCTTTAATGTCCCATCTCAAGGATCTTGTGACTAGAAACATTTAGAGCACATACATTTGGAAGGTTAGTCTCATGATCATAATCTCATTATGATCAAACTTTTATCGGTATTCAAGAACTTCATCACGTCAAGCAGTAATATGCATAATTAAATAAGACATAATGAAGAAATTATCATAAATATTATTAATATGAATGAGAATGTACATGAAATGGCACCATCACTTCATATGTGATTGGGTTGTAGAGCATACACTTCTTTTACATAAAACTTACATACTTGTATAAACTTTACAAAGTACTTGCACATACATGCTTCTTTCATAACATATTCATAACATGAAGCTCGTACCCACGTTATCATCACATTAACCATAGTAATCAGAGCATACATCATAATAAGTCAATGTTAAAAGTATAGTTTGAACATGCAATGACGTCTTCACCTTTGGGAAGCTCCACCTTTATGTGGCTCCACGCTAGAATCTCCCTCCTAAACTCCTGGTCTAGGTAGCCATGTGGCGCCCCCTTCCTGCGGCACTCGGTGCCCAGTCGGGGAGGTGTCACCTAATACGACTATACGTTGTGAGCTCGATTTTCCTGCGAGGCACTTACGGCCATACCATTGATTATTCTAATGACACAACCTCGTTGTGAGCTCGATTTTCCTGCGAGGCACTTACGGCCATACCATTGATTATTCTAATGACACAACCATACCATTTCAATACAAATACACATAGATAATGACACATAATTCATTACAGAACTCATAGCCTTAAAATGTTATTTACATCACAGATCTTACATCTTTTACATACACAGAAAAAAACTAAACTAAAAGTGCTCTCAAACACATAAGAATATGACCTTAAACACTTCGCACAATGGCTACAAAAGTTCCCCAAGATATCTTCTCAAGCCTTCTGCTCATGGGGTATAAGATCGACCTCCTAATTTCTAGAAAATTGTTAAATTATAGGCGTGAGTCCTAAGACTCGGTAGGCATTTGCAAAACCAGCCATATGAATAGCATATAATAAGTTTTTTACAAAAAACTGGAAGATATATGTATACCCCCATTTCTCAGCAGGTTCTAACATATACATAATTCAAAAAATGTAAATATGAAAATGATGTCATTGTCCAAGGTTCAGATATACAGGGGGCCTACAAGTCAAATTTATTTGGAATCACACGGCTACATGTAGCCATTCATTGGCACCGACTTCACACAATCAAGTTATTCCCCGTTACACAGATTAAATCATGCTTACATGAGATCTTTGAATCATCTTTATTTGCACATTACTAGACATGCATCAAATCCATGACACAAGGAGTAATCTACTGTGGCCCAGAGGCGTAGGCATAATCACGGATGGCCTGACGCTTGTACCAAACAGTCTTGATCAACTGTGTAGGATTGGGGGCCCTACCGTACCATCCACCGGATCATCATCAAGTCTAGCTTCTAGATTCTACCGTTTGTCCGTCCTCAGACGAGGGTCAATCCCCAAATAGACGCACATCCAAGTACCCTTCTATCTCCTTATGGTGGCATTGTCCATTTGCATTGTCTTTCATTTGAACAATGTGAAACACATAATGAGCATGAATTATCACAGCTATGCCTCACAGCAGATTAGAAAAGTAAATATACTTATGTAGGTCATAACATACTGCTAAATGCAGATTTTAGGTTCTAACCATGCATGTTTACTACCCCCTTGCATGCGCATTTTGACTTCTGAATATCAAAATAAACTCAAAGCAAGAAAAGTAACAAATATCATATGTTTGGTCTGATCAGATGCCCACCTGCGATGAGAGATCCAAATCACTACTGGTTCCCCTACTCTCTACCCCTTGCTGCCACCCAGAACGGCTCCTAGAGGCCTCCCTTACCCGCTGGAGAAGACCGTCTACCCCTGTTAAACCTTCTTCCTCTTGCAGCTCTCATAGTTCTTCCTCCTCTCTTCTGCTCTTGCTTGGGACATAAAGGGGTAACCAGGGGGCGATTAGGACTTAAATAGATAGCCCTCAAGTCTAACTAGTGGAGAATCATTTAAATTTATTTTCTTACCCAAGATATTTGCTACCTGCCCCAATTGGTAGCACTCTGACAGACACCCCTGCGCTTACCTTGTTAACCTCTGGCAGACACCATGTCCTTACCTTATTGACTTCTGGCAGACAACACTTGAGTAGTATGAGAAAAACGTCTAAATGTAATATAGGTGCTCAAATCTAAAGTTAATTGACTTAGTCGCATGATTACTCACTTGGGCGTAGTTAAATAAGCTAAAATTTACATAGGCACAGTCACACAGAAAATTAAATTCATATAGTCACTGAACTTTTTAAGCTAAGATCACTTAGTCGTTAGAAAAAAATGAACTAAATCAATATAGTCACTAAAATCCTCATAATCGTAAGCGACTATGTTCACATAGGCACACTCTATCGCCTATCTCATCAAAATTTCATCAACTATCTTAACTTTAAGAGCGTTTATCCATTGATTATCTCAACTTTAAGAGTGCCTATCCATCGACAATCTCAACTTTAAGAGCACTTATCTCATAAAATCCATTGACTATCTTAACTTAGGCAATAACATAGTCGCAGGGATATCAACTATCTTGCCAGCCTCCATCTCAATCGAGCTACTACCTCTTTTGCGCCTATCCACTTCGCCTATCTCACTCACTTAGGTGATGCTGCAGCTATCACACGCAACGCCTATCTTTCCAGCTAACTTCCCACTTATGTGATGTTCTTCCGCCTATATAACTATGAGCACCTATCTTTCAAACTTTAGCTCTCTCTTGATGACATAGTCGCCCATGTCTAAGAACTTTGACTATCTCACTTAGATAGCTGATCTAATCAGTTTTCAAGTGCCTATCTTTAACTAACTCATCATCCAATTCTACAACTCATTATTTGGCATGTTTAACTTACTATTTGACAGACTATCAAAAAGTGCCCACCACCAAAGTTGTATGTAATCGAGTTATCTTTCCAATGAGCTTAATTTCATATTATTTGGACATTCATACGTAGAGTGAGACTATAAATAATAGACTACCCTCCTTAAGCTACAAGGTTCTCTAAATAGTCAGGTTCACTAAAGGGGCCCACCCTATTAGGCCTCTCAACATATCTAACCCAATACATTACTAGTTTTTCTGAAGTCAGGGTGTTAGAAGCCATCTCCTTGGGTAGCCCTCTTCTCCAGTACGTTCGAGTTGAGTTTTCAAGGAAAGAAGCATGACTCCAATTGTGTACTCATATTCAAATTTTGGGAGTATCATGACATAGGGTTGGGGATCCGGTCCAAACTTGATCTAGTCTCATGAGATCAGATTTAAGCATAAGGGTCAAATAGTATCATGGTCTGCATGCATTGTTCTTTTTCTTGTAAACAGATACATGCATAACTTGCTTATTACACGTACATGCATAATTAGTTTTTGATTATTTACATATGAAACTTATCTTCTTCATAACCCTTAAGTCTTGGTCATCAAACTTATAGAATAAACTCATACTTAGCTTGTCTTGATCATTAATTTGCAGAACTTATCTTAGATAGAAACCTCTCAGAAAACATAACTAGAAAGGTCCTATGAAGATGAGGAACATGGTCTTACTGAATGAACCATAATTTTTATATAAGGATGTCTAGTAGATTAGAAACATAGAACATACATCGGTCAAACATAGGCTTAAAGATGGCATGCATGGTTTGTGCTTAGAAATCCTACCTCTGTAAGAAGGTTAGTATCACCTGCCTTCAGATGTTCACGTTCACGTCTCTAGATCCACCTTCTTTAAGTCTCAAAGTTCACCTTCTAAGTTTCACTCCTCCCTTTGAGTTCCCTTCCTAAAGATGAACATAATAGAACGTGAAAGAATCACAGAACTGATGTTAGGTCATCGGGGATAATCAACTGTATACAAGGGTTTGAACTTGGATTAAGGATCTACAGAATACTTATTAGATGAAGAACAACTTCATCGAAGATGAGGAATCCTTAGGAGCACTCTAGAGACCATATTGGAGCCAAAAACATTCTGGGTGAAGACAAAACTTAAGAGAGGTAAGAGACTTACGAGAATGAGAAGAGAAGAAGGATATAAAGGAAAGGAAAGGAGACATATATGGACCCTAATCAACCCTGCCAAAGTGGGGTAATATTCTAGTCCAAAGTCCTCCACTAACCCTCTTAACTCTCCATGTACTGGTGCCAAGCCTACCAGCAACATGCACGCCCTCCACTTGTCACACATCTGACACCTACATGCGTAAAAATGATAGTTTCTTTTTTTTTAATTCCTGTAAATTTCCTCTGGCTAGCCACTCACAACTCTACCACACCCCCTTGAAACTCAGTCACACTGCTTAAATCTCCTGACGATCATACACGATCTAATTCATGCATTATTTATGTCCACCGTCCAATTTCCAAAGCCCTAATTTCATTGTTTATTCTTCATCATCTAAGTGCATCATTTAATTCTTCAAGCCCCAAGTTCATTGTATGTTTCTGCATCGTCTACATTTCTTCCATCTACTCCTTTTCCATTTTGGACAATGTATCGTCTACCTTCCATCGTCTAACTTCTGCTACACATGCTGCTCATCGTCTAAATTTTAACATTGAATAAACATTCATCTAAGTCTATCATCTAATTTCTTACGCATCGTTCAACTTCTATCATCTAATCGTTTATTGTTCATCATCCATTTTTATTGTCTAGCTCTCACTTAGTCGCTATATCGTCTAACTTCTGCACCTACCATCTACTTTAACTTGGGTGGAACATCGTCTAGCTCTTTTTCACATAGACGCTACTTCGTCTAACTTCTTACACTTAGGTATTGCATCTTCTACTTTCACATTCCTTTCATCTAATTTTCACTGTTTAACTCCTAACTTAGATGATCTTTTGTAACGACCCGAGAATCCGATTACCGGGAAGGCCCGATAACCCGAGACTCGTACCGCCACCCACGAGTCCAAAGACTCGGAAGGGTTAGAAGGATGGTGTGAAAACTACACAAGTATCACAAATAATTACAGAAATTAAACAGTTATAATATTAAACAGAAAATAAATTAACATTTTACATGGTCCACAATAGAAATTAACAACAATAACAATAGTCCACGACTAGTACAATGACAAGAAAGGAAAGTACAGCTACACGGGGCATACCCCGGCTCTGACCTCTGGCACTACCTCTGGGCACCCGCACCACGCTGCACCCCAGACGCGCTCCCCTGGGGCGGTGCCTCACCTGAAACACGGTGAAAACACACAGGGAATGAGTCTCGGAACAAGACTCAGTAGGGATCACTCGGACCCTACCTCGTAAAACGAGAAATCACTACGCTAGCGGTAGAAAAGTACCTCAGAAGGGAAAGCCCTGTACTCTACAAGACAAGACCCTACGGCACATAAACCGACACACATGCCACGGAGAGAAGACCGAAGCTCAAAGGCCAACCCGACAACACCCGAAGGTCGGAAACACACGACTGACAGTCTGTCACTCCGTACTCGACAGGAGTACCACCCACTAGAAGCACAGCCGGTAGCGTCCCCTGACGTCTTACACTGCGCCGCAGGTGAACCGCCTAACGTGGTAGGTCCTACCCGAGGCGCAGACACCGTACAAGTAACCACGAACAAGTGACTAGCTGGGGTCACGCCCGTCGACGTGCGTCCACTGTCCCCAACCACGTGTGCACACACAGACCACGCGTCCTAGGTCTGGCCCTCTGACTGGTTTTCCCCTGGCATTGGACTCTGATTTGACGAGGGGCCCGACGGTAACCAGTCTAAAACCGTCCTCAGGGTAAGCCCGTACACCACTCCCTGGTGCGACCAGCACACGCGTACTGATAGGCTACGACTAGTGGAGGGTCACAAAGAGTAGACTCTCGAGTCACGGAAAACAACGTTGCAACCGCAGGTACGAGGAACGCTCCTTGTACCAACACCGACACACGGTGACACAAGCCGAAGTCACCACCTCCCGGGACCCCACGGCACCCCCACGTGTGGCCCCCACATGATGCCCAGCATCAGTCAGACCACGGGTCAGCACAGGGATCGAGACTTGCTCGTCCGGGATTCAAATCGGCGAGGAAGGGGAGTCGCGGTCACCGGAGGACCGCCTCCAGTGGTCGCGATCGACCCAGGACCGCTACCACCTAGTCGCGGACCTCCTGGGACCGCGACCATCCTGGTGCAAGAAAAGTTGAACGCGGTCGCCTGATGACCGTCTTCACCTGATAGCGGTCTCCAGGAGACCGCGACCAGACTCCAACGGTCAAAAACCGTGTCGAAGACCGTGCCGGACCCCATGGTGAAAGCGGTCGCCCCCTGACCGCCACCAGCAGTCGCGGTCAGTCGCAAGACCGCGACCGCCTACCGACAGAACAAGTCCCAACGGTCGAAAACCCTGGTGAAGGCGGTCCCCACCCGACCGCTACCAGTAAACACGGCCACTGGTAGACCGCTATCATCTCGAAAAATCGAGAACGGCGGGAAACGGCCAAAAACACCATTCCACGCCCCAATCACCCCCGGGTGATGGGGAAACAAAGGGGGAGCTCGTCCCCACGCCCTAGAGCATCGAATGACGCCCCCAAAACTCCAAATGGCGCGGTAAAAACTCTAAATCGGCGCTCAAACCCCGAATCATGCATTTCCCGTCCCGAGCTCAAACGAACCCCTCTCGGCTCCCCGTCGGCCTAGAAATCACGGGAAAGGAACGCACAGAGGTAGAGGACCGTCACCCTACCTCGGGGTTGCCCGAAACGTGGCGAATCACCGCCGATCCTCAAGAATCGCTTGAAGCCTCACGAACTCCCCACGCCCTCACCGAGCACCGAACACCGCCGCGATCGCCACGCCGCCGCCTACGCCACGACGCCGTCGCCTCGCCGCGTCCGCAACCGAAGGAGATGGCGCCGGGGCTAGCACCGGAAGAAGGGGGGCGGTCACGGTGGAAACGCATGGGAGAGAAGGGAGGAAGAAGAAGAAGAAGAGGAAAGAGAAAAGGAAAAGAAAAGGAAATGGGAATGGGAATATATAGAAAATCCGATTTTTCGAAAAAAATATCGAAAAATAGAAAAATACATTTCGGAATCCTCGGAACGCACCGATCGCAACGGTACCACTCGTGCCAGGGGGAACCGCCCGGTTCACCCACAGCGAGCTTCCGAAGAAAAAGCCGAAACACATACCGGGAATCAGAAAACACACGCGGAAAAGCCGCGGAACGCCTTCGGGCCTTTGAAACAAATTCGGATCGCGCCGATCCGAACACGAAAGATGTCCGAAACGAAATTTCAGACACAACGGAGCCGGACGCTCTGAAAATCAGATCCGGGACCCACGAAAAGGTCCGGGATATTACAGCCCTCCCCCCTTAAGGAATTTCATCCTCGAAAATGAGAACAACCCAAGGGGAAAGAAGAGGAAGACTCACTCAAATAGATACGGGAACTGCTGACGCATCTCATCCTCACGTTCCCACGAAGCCTCACCACCAGAGTGTCGTTGCCACACGACCTTTACCAAGGGAATGACCTTGTTCCGCAGGCGCTGCTCTCGCCTATCCTCCACGCGGATCGGAAACTCTGGGAGAGAAGGATCTGGAGTCACCTCAGGCCAAACAGAAAACCCGAGCACATGAGAGTCATCGGGCATATACTTCCACAACATCGAGACGTGGAACACGTCATGCACCGACGCCAACTCAGGAGGTAACTGTAACCGGTAAGCAACCTTACCGATGCGCTCCACAATCGCGAAAGGACCAATATAGCGGGGACTCAGCTCCCACGCCGTCCAAAACGCATCACCCCCTTCATCGGAGAAACTCTCAAGAACACATGATCGCCCACGGCGAACTCGAGAGGCTGCCTCCTACGGTCAGCATAGCTCTTCTGCCGACTCTGGGCCGCCAACATGTTCTGACGAACCAGGTGCACAACGTCCACACATTGCTGCACCAATTCCGGTCCCGTCAAAATGCGCTCACCCACCTCAAACTAATCAAGTGGAGTCCGACAAGGACGCCCATACAGAGCCTCATAGGGAGCCATACCGATGCTCGAATGATAGCTGTTGTTATAGGCAAACTCCACCAATGGTAGGTGATGAATTCAACTCCCCTGCCACTCCATGCAGCAGGATCTCAGTATGTCCTCCAAGGTCTGAATGGTCCTCTCAGACTGACCATCTGACTGTGGATGATACGCCGAGCTAAAAGCCAACTCCGTGCCAAGAGCTCGCTGGAAACTCCTCTAGAATCCAGAAGTGAAGTGCGGATCCCGATCCGACACGATCGAAATGGGAACCCCATGCAACGGAACGATCCGCTCCACATAAAGACGAGCCAACTTAGACACGCTCCAGCTGACCTTGACCGGTAACAACCGCGTCACCTTCTTCAGCCGATCCACCAGCAACTAAATACTGCCCTGCCCACTCGGGGTCCTCGACAATCCCACCACGAAATCCGTGGTCACATGGTCCCACTTTCAAGCAGGAACATCCAAGGGCTGGAGAGTACCTCCTGATCGCTGATGCTCCGCCTTCACCTGCTGACAGATCAGGCATCTGGCTACAAACTCTGCGACATCTCTCTTCATGCCAGGCCACCAGAACTGCCTCCGCAAGTTCCGATACATCTTCGTCGCACCCGGGTGCATAGTGTACCTGCTCCCATGAGCCTCGCGTAACACCGCACGACAAACCTGCTCCTCCGCTGGGACGTACAGCCTGCCACGAAACCTCGCAGCACCGTCCTCACCGAGCTCCACGTCAGCCATTGCCAGAATCCGGGGCAACTCAGGGTCCGCATGTTGAGCCTCTGTCACCTGACGACGGATAGCAGGAGTGACAGTCAGACTCGCAAGCACTGCCAACCCTGGATCCTGGGGAATCTTGAGCCTAAAAGATACCTCGGGCACTTGTTCCCAGAGCCTCCACTTCCTTAACATCAAGGCACTAATCACGACCTTCCGACTCAAGGCATCGGCGACGACATTCATCCTGCCCGGCTAATAAGACAGGGTGAAGTCATAGTCCTTCATGAGCTCTATCCAACGCCTTTGTCTGAGGTTCAGATCTCTTTGCGAGAACACATACCTCAAACTCTGATGGTCAGTGAATACCTCAAACTTCTCGCCATACAGATAATGCCTCCAGATCTTCAGCGTGAAGATCACCGCCGCCAACTCAAGGTCATGGGTAGGGTAGTTCTCCTAATGGGGCTTTAGCTGCCGAGATGCATAAGCCACCACTCTACCATGCTGCATCAGAACAGCACCCAATCCGACGCCGAAAGCATCTGTACACACCACGAAACCTCCCGATCCAGAAGGCAAAACCAACACCGGAGCCGAGGTGAGCAATCTCTTCAGTTCCCTGAAGCTCTGCTCACACTCCTCGGACCAGACGAAAGGCACATCCTTCCGCGTGAGTCTAGTCATTGGGGTCGCAATGCGAGAAAAATCCTAGATAAACCGGCGATAATAACTCGCAAGTCCCAAGAAACTCCGAATCTCCGTCACCGACCTCGGCCTCGGCCACTGCATTACTGCCTCGACCTTGGCGGGGTCCACGGAAATGCCATCACCAGAAATCACGTGCCCCAGAAAGTGTACCTCGCTGAGCCAAAACTCGCACTTACTGAGCTTCGCATACAACTGGTGATCTCGCAACGTCTGCAGCACCACACCCAAATGGTACGCATGCTCCTCAGCAGACTGCGAATAACCAAGGATGTCATCCACGAAGATGACCATGAACTGGTCCAAATACGGATGAAACACCCTCTGCATCAAGTCCATGAAGGCTGCAGGGGCATTGGTGAGCCCAAACAGCATCACCAAAAACTCATAATACCCGTACCTCGTACTGAATGCAGTCTTCTCCACATCGGACTCGCGAATTCTCAGCTGATAGTAACCGGACCGCAAATCAATCCGCGAGAACACTCGCGCAGACTGTAGCTGGTCGAACAAATCATCGATCTGTGGCAACGGATACTTGTTCTTAATGGTTACCTCATTCAGCTGCCGATAGTCAATGTACAACCGCAGACTATTGTCCTTCTTCTTCACAAACAACACGGGCGCACCCCAAGGGGAAAAGCTAGGACGAATATACCCCTTGGCCAACAGTTCCTGCAACTGCACCCTCAACTCCCTCAACTCAGCGGGGGCCATACGGTAGGGACCCTTCGCCAAAGGTCCCGTACCAGGTACAACCTCGATCACAAAATCGATCTCCCGCTGGGGAGGTAATCCAGGTAACTCCGCGGAAAAAATGTCGGGAAACTCGCACACCACCGGAATGTCCTCGACATTCGGCTCCTTCCGGTCAGACACAACCACGGACGCGAGAAAACCCTGACAACCTGAATCAAGCAATCGACGGGCTCGAATAGCAGAGATAAGGAATCGAGAAGAGGCGGAACGGATACCTTGGAAATAGAAGGTCCTCTTGCTCGGATGCTGGAAGTAGACCCTCTTCATTCTACAATCCACCACCGCTCCATGAGTCTCGAGCCAATCCATGCCTAGAATCACATCGTAATCTCGAAGCTGCAACGCATACAACCAGCCTGGCATACTCCGTCCATCGATCCAAACCGGAACCTGATCGAAGCAATACGGAGTGATCATAAAGTCACCCGAAGGTAACTCCACTGCCAAATCACAAGACAACTGGGTCATCGGCTCCTCGACGCTCGACGCGAAATCCTCCGAAATAAACGAATGAGACGCGCCAGAATCAAACAAAACCCGAGCCGCACAACCTAAAATCTGAACGGTACCTTCCACGAGCCGCGACGCCACTGCCTCTGCCTGGTCATGTGCGTGATCTGGCCCCGAGCCCTCTGCCTGCCTCCCACGCTGGCTGACCTGGGTAGTGACGGATACTGTCCCTGCTGCTGCTGCTGCCTCTGCTGCTGGGGAACCTGCTACTGTGGCGGCCTCTGGGGACAGTCACGCGCCATATGCCCTGGCTGGTCACACCGAAAACAGATGATCAGCGCCGTGCACTGCCTGCCTGGGTGGGTCCCACCACACCGTGGACAAGGTCCTCGCGATCCACCCCCTGATCCCTGACGCTGCAAAGGAATCGGCTGCTGTACATTGCCCGATGAAGCTTGCCCCTGATCCTTGGACTTCTTCTTTCAGAAATTCTTCGAGAAGAACTTCTTGACCTTCGTACCGAAGGACGCAGATCCTGTCGCCGAAGCTACCGATGCCGGTACTCCTGAACCACCCGACGCATGCTGGAAGAAACCCTGCTGCTGGGTAGCCGGCTGCTGACTGCGACCTGACAAGGACTACCCCTGGCTGATCGGTCCTCGAGTCCTCTACATATCCATCTCCAAAGAAATCGCAACACGAGACGCTGTCTCTAGATCAGTGGCCCCGTTCGTAATTAAATGGTGCCTCAGCTCCAGCCTCAAGCCCTGCACAAACTGCATGGTCCTCACCCTCTCATGCTCCATGATGTGAGGTGCGTACCGACCCAGCTCGACAAATCGGGCCCTGTACTGCAACACAGACATGTCACCCTGCACCAGCTCCAGAAACTCCCGCATCCGCTGCGTGGCAACAATATCTAGACAGCACGTACGCTCGAAAGCACTAAGGAAGTCATCCCACTCGATCTGCTCAAGTGGACGAAGCTGAAAAGACATCTTCCACTCGGAAGACCACCACCTCCGAGCCGTACCCTGCAACTGGTTGTAGGCCAACACCACTCTGTCCTCGGCAGCACTCTTCGCAGAACTGAACACCCTCTCCATCTCATCAAGCCAATCACGAGCCGCATCAGGGTCTTCCTGGCCGCTAAAGTAAGGTGGATGGAACTGCAAGAAGTCCCTCACTGCTCGGCCTGGCCCACCCCTGACAGACGAGCCCTAACCAGCCTCTCCGCCGAACTGCTGAGACATAAGCTGGTACATGCCACGGAAGAAATCCTCGGGCCCCGGAACCCTCGCAGTAGCCGCGGCCTCGGTAGCCCCCGGTGGCGCTCTGCTATGCTCCTCCTGGTCCCTCTGGACCCCCTGCTGGATCTCCTGACCTCCAGCCGACTGCCCCTGCTGAGAGCGAGAGCTCCTCCTCGGCGCCATACTCGCTCCTGAAGCACAAGAAAGGAAACACGAAAACGGCAAGGTCAAGAAAAACACACGATGTCCAATGCTAGCGTCACCTGTACATCATCGCTGTGGACTAGTGGACCACTACAATTACCTATGATTCTCATGTAATTCCACAACCGTGCTCTGATACCAGCTGTAACGACCCGATAATCCGATTACCGAGAAGGCCCGATAACCCGAGACTCGTACCGCCACCCACGAGTCCGAAGACTCGGAAGGGTTAGAAGGATGGTGTGGAAACTACACAAGTATCACAAATAATTACAGAAATTAAACAGTTATAATATTAAGCAGGAAATAAATTAACATTTTACATGGTCCACAATAGAAATTAACAACAATAACAATAGTCCACGACTAGTACAGTGACAAGAAAGGAAAGTACAGCTACACGGGACATACCCCGGCTCTGACCTCTGGCACTACCTCTGGGCACCCGCACCACGCTGCACCCCAGACGCGCTCCCCTGGGGCGGTGCCTCACCTGAAACACGGTGAAAACACGTAGGGAATGAGTCTCGGAACAAGAATCAGTAGGGATCACTCGGACCCTACCTCGTAAAACGAGAAATCACTACGCTAGCGGTAGAAAAGTACCTCGGAAGGGAAAGCCCTGTACTCTACAAGACAAGACCCTACGGCACGCAAATCGACACACGTGCCACGGAGAGAAGACCGAAGCTCAAAGGCCAACCCGACAACACCCGAAGGTCGGAAACACACGACTGACAGTCTGTCACTCCGTACTCGACAGGAGTACCACCCACTAGAAGCACAGCCGGTAGCGTCCCCTGACGTCTTACACCGTGCCGCAGGTGAACCGCCTGACGTGGTAGGTCCTACCCGAGGCGCAGACACCGTACAAGTAACCACGAACAAGTGACTAGCTGGGGTCATGCCCGTCGACGTGCGTCCACTGTCCCCAACCACGTGTGCACACACAGACCACGCGTCCTAGGTCTGGCCCTCTAACTGGTTTTCCCCTGGCACTGGACTCTGATTTGACGAGGGGCCCGACGGTAACCAGTCTAAAACCGTCCTCAGGGTAAGCCTCTCCACCTACTCCCAGGTGCGACCACTCGCGTGTAAGCAGGCTACGACTAGTGGAGGGTCACAAAGAGTAGACTCTCGAGTCAACGGAAAACAACTTCGCAACCGCAGGTACGAGGAACGCTCCTTGTACCAACACCGACACACGGTGACACAAGCCGAGCCACCACCTCCCGGGACCCCACGGCACCCCCACGTGTGGCCCCCACATGATGCCCAGCATCAGTCAGACCACGGGTCAGCACAGGGATCGAGACTTGCTCGTCCGGGATTCGAATCGACGAGGAAGGGAGTCGCGTCACCGGAGGACCGCCTCCAGTGGTCGCGGTCGACCCAGGACCGCTACCACCTAGTCGCGGACCTCCTGGGACCGCGACCATCCTGGTGCAAGAAAAGCTGAACGCGGTCGCCTGATGACCGTCTTCACCTGATAGCGGTCTCCAGGAGACCGCGACCAGACTCCAACGGTCAAAAACCGTGTCGAAGACCGTGCCGGACCCCATGGTGAAGGCGGTCGCCCCCTGACCGCCACCAGCAGTCGCGGTCAGTCGCAAGACCGCGACCGCCTACCGACAGAACAAGTCCCAACGGTCGAAAACCCTGGTGAAGGCGGTCCCCACCCGACCGCTACCAGTGAACGCGGCCACTGGTAGACCGCTATCATCTCGGAAAATTGAGAACGGCGGGAAACGGCCAAAAACACCATTCCACGCCCCAATCACCCCCGGGTGATGGGGAAACAAAGGGGGAGCTCGTCCCCACGCCCTAGAGCATCGAATGACGCCCCCAAAACTCCAAATGGCGCGGTAAAAACTCTAAATCGGCGCTCAAACCCCGAATCATGCATTTCCCGTCCCGAGCTCAAACGAACCCCTCTCGGCTCCCCGTCGGCCTAGAAATCATGGGAAAGGAACGCACAGAGGTAGAGGACCGTCACCCTACCTCGGGGTTGCCCGAAACGTGGCGAATCGCCGCCGATCCTCAAGAATCGCTTGAAGCCTCACGAACTCCCCACGCCCTCACCGAGCACCGAACACCGCCGCGATCGCCACGCCGCCGCCTACGCCACGACGTCGTCGCCTCGCCGCGTCCGCAGCCGAAGGAGATGGCGTCGGGGCTAGCACCGGAAGAAGGGGGGCGGTCACGGTGGAAACGCACGGGAGAGAAGGGAGGAAGAAGAAGAAGAAGAGGAAAGAGAAAAGGAAAAGAAAAGGAAAAGGAAATGGGAATATATAGAAAATCCGATTTTCTGGAAAAATATCGAAAAATAGAAAAATACATTTCCGGAATCCTCGGAACGCACCGATCGCAACGGTATCACTCGTGCCTGGGGGAACTGCCCGGTTCGCCAGCAGCGAGCTTCCGAATAAAAAGCCAAAACACACACCGGGAATCGGAAAACACACGCAGAAAAGCCACGGAACGCCTCCGGACCTCCGAAACAAATCCGGATCGTGCCGATCCGAACACGAAAGATGTCCGAAACGAAATTTCAGACACAACGGAGCCGGACGCTCCGAAAACCAGATCCGGAACCCACGAAGAAAGGATCTGAAAGGTCCGAGATATTACATCTTTCATCTATTTTCATCTTCTATTACCTACCTTCTTCTTCTATCTTCTACCTTTTAACTCTATCTACCAACCATCATCTTTATCATATATTTCCACCTATTCCATTCATCTTTCACCGTCTATCTTCTGAATTTCGCCTAAATGGTTCAAAACATCTAAGTGGGCCAGTCTATAAAATTCTAAATGGGGAAACTGATACATAAATATATATTGATATATACTTGGGTTCTTATTAGGAAATAAATTCAACATATTTTAATTCCCCTAAAACCTAGGATGTTACATGAGCAGGGCACACACGTCGTTGTCCTGTGGTAGGTCCATGATAAGCCCCACTTGGTCTACTAGGACAAGCTAGAAGTTGTGGAGGTTCTTGCTGAAGGTGCCGATGGACTCGAAGGCCATGTTGGTGATGTTAGAGACGTACACAACCAAGTAGTCCATCCTATGCCACGGTCGGCCATTTCCACTACGTAAGTGCTCAGATCTCTCTCTCTCTCTCTCTCTCTCTCTCTCTCTCTCTCTCTCTCTCTCTCTCTCTCTCTCTCTCTCTCTCTCTCTCTCTCTCTCTCTCTCTCTCTCTCTCTCTCTCTCTCTCTCTCTCTCTCTCTCTGTGTGTGTGTGTGTGTGTGTGTGTGAGAGAGAGAGAGAGAGAGAGAGAAAGAGAGGGACACTTTAGTCATTTCATGACCATTTAATGGGAATCTTCAAATCTTCGTGTAATATCCGTGTCCCCATTGATGACAGTTAACCACGATGACATATTTGAATGTTTTTGGCAAAAATATTAATATGCATGCTAATATATTTTCAAGAATGACAAATCTATGAATTCATCTCTAAGCGTGGCTTATTTGCAAAAAACCCTCTTTTTTACCTTGAAATGGGTTTGTGGATACATTTGCCTTGTTGTTAGGACTGCTGGTATTAATATTTTATTTAGTGTGGAATGTGAAAGGTTATATTGATATTAGAATGTTAAATCTAATGATGTTACTTGTTATGTTAAATCTAATGATGTTACTTGTTGTTCTTATTAGTAATGTTACATTTATTACTGTTTTGAGTACTCAATGCGGCAACCAAATACCATATTAAATTAGATAAACAATTTAATGAGCGAGTTTTCTTGAAGGCAAGGGGATTCAAAGTGCTTATCAAATAAGGGAGAGAAGACTCAAAATTCACTTTTACAATAAACACTAATAAAAGGTAGATCACAAAGAAAAGAATCAGTTTTCACTCTCCTTTAGAAGAGGTTAGGATTTAGAGTCCAGAGTTCACGACTTGCCATGGTGGTCTCACCATCACCACCCTTTGAGAAGGCCTCGAGTTCGATCTTGAGTTCCCCCCTCCTTGTTTTAAAAAAAAACTACCCAAAAAAAAAAGATTCAGAGCCCAATATGAGAGGGCAAGATGTCTACCCAAAGAGTAAATCCTCTTCACAATGCATTCCAAGAGTCCAAAACATGCGCCTTTCTCTTTATAGAGAAGTGTCATGATCTTAAGTTACTAATTAATTGGTCAGCATGGACACTTTCAACCCGTAGTTAGCCTTATCCTTGCCCTCCCCCTTTCATTCCTTTCCTTTCCATCTATATCCTTCCTTTCCTCACCTTAGGCAAATTGTCTTGCCTCTCCAATATCCCCCACACTTTCATCTGACACTTCAATGACTCCCTCTTTTGGTTGCCCTCTCCCTCTTCTTCATTGTGCATCAATCTTCTGTTGGACCTAGCAAAATGGAATCTAATTCTTTGACTCTATTGTGATCCCTCCATGTTTTGATGATAACAAAGTCCATTCATATTGGACTAACAAAGTTTCCAAGTGTATGCGTAGAGAACATGTTATTTTGTAAAAAATGTCTCAAGTGTTAAAATGACTAAAAGCTAATTTTTGATGTAGAATTTGATTGGATTTTAAATGACTTTGGAGATGAATTCTTAAGGTAAAGTGTTGGGTTTATTCACCTCTTCACAATGAGCCTAAGAAAGTAAATTTTGAAAGTGTGTACTAGAAGTTATGGTGTCTCTAAGTTGACGAGTTCAAGCAATGCAGAACATATTAGTCTGTTTTTAGTGGAGAATTTAATTGTGCTCTGGTGGTCTCTCAAGATGAGGGTAGGTGGTAATGTGTTGTGATAACTTAGCTTTTCTCAACATGCCTAAGATCATGAGTTTAAGATGTGTTGGTAGAAGTTATGACGTCTTCAAGTTGGCAGGTTCAAGTAGGGAGAACGTCTTAGCAGACGAACACTTATAAAACGGTTCCAGCATGGTGTCGACACTCTACAAGTTTGACCCAGATTTGGGCGATCTTCTACTTGATTTTATTGGGAGATCTCGGCCATCCTTGGGGCTGGAGACTTCCTAAACTCTTCCTAGAGAACCCTAAGATGCCCTAACACTATAAATACATCATATTGAAAGGATTAAGGAGAGGAAGGGGTTGGAAATTTGCAAGGAGGTGGCGGCTCTGGTTTGTACCCTATTTCATTCAATTCTTCAATATTTGAAGCTTCATCTTGTGTAAGAACATAAAATGCAGCTTGGGAGGCTCTCCATTGGTGAACCTTAATCACATTTGCTTTCTCATCTTGATTTAAATCTGAGTTCTGTGGTGTGTGCATGTGTGGGAAAGTGTGTGAGTGTTTTTGATCGCCCTACTCCAAGGGTGCGTGTACTGAGGCATGTGTGCGTAGAAGGTGAGCCAACATCTTGATGTCTGGCGTGCGTGTAGTTTACTAGAGTTTCTAATAGTGGATACCTAAGAGATCTTGGAGAGAGGACGTAGGTCAACATCTTGTTGTACCGAACCTCTATAAAACTCGCATTGTCTCTTTGTGTGATTGGCTCCATCTTTTCAATCTCATTTCTTTGTGATTGACATCTGTGTGATTTGCATTAAAATCTCAAAAAGTTATCAACCAGACCTTTTTAAATAAGGCACACAGAATGTAAGTCTAAAATGAACCGTGGAATGTGGGTCTAAAGTGAACTCCACGTTGAGTAAACTCTAGCTAATGCAAGTGGGATGTGTGTTTAAAATTATTTTAAATTAACAAATGCAAATGTTAAATATTCTTTTTATTAAGATTAGAATTGGTATTTTCAAAGGTCGCATGCTAGTCCTGCATCCCACGAATCACATGGATTAATAAAATACTTAATTTGTTTGTTTGGACTTGATTGAAACATAATTAGGCTTGATTGAGTTTGTTAATATCAGTCAAAGACAAATTCATTCACAACCAAACCAATGTCAAGCATTCAGTGTTTCTTTATTATGTATAAAAATAATGAATTGCAAATAAAATCCATAAATTTGACATATTTACTAAATAAAGTTCATGTGCTTTGACATGTTGTTTCTTAATCCCTAGTCCATTAAGACGCAATCTTAATAACTTTATGTGGTTAATCAGAAGGTAGCATCAATTGGATTAGTGAATATCATTTGTCTTTTGCATTGTTTAAAAATGTGGCATCTCAAGGCACTAAAACTTAAGTCTCAAGACTAAACACTAGAAAAAAGTCTTGAGATATGCGCCTCAGACCCTTTACTTGAGGCTTATGTCTTTCATTGATTGAGGTGATACATCTTAACAGATTCACTGTCTTAAGACATTCACTTGAGACTTGTGCATCAATTGAAATTGTAATGTAATGAGGTGTTACAAGATAGAACTAAGACTTATGCTTCTTTTATTATACTTAAAATATGAATCAATACTTTTGAGATATCATATATTTATATATTATTGAGTTGGGATAGCAGTAACACATGAAAATTAATATTGTTTTTGACTCTTTCGATGATTTTAAGATTATTTTCCTAAACTATTGAGGCTTACGTCTCGTCATGCCTCAAGACTTATGCTTTATGAGACTTACAGAAATTGTCTCACAATCGCCTAAAGACTTTTTAACCATGGTCTATTGTACTCCCCCACCCTCAACTTAGTTATGTATGGGGACTCGTTTGGGAACATTAAAAAATGGATATCAAAACAATTTATTGATTCTTATGTTATTTGAAGAAATTTAGATTATATAAGAATCTTGAATCGGAGAAGGAGATGAACTTTAGATCTGTCACGTCATTTATGCGATGACTAAAGCATTTGTTGTGAAAGAGGAGGGGGGCATATCGGCGGGAGGACGGGGGGCCCCCTAGGAGGAGGGGGTTGACAGTTTAGACCAAGACTTCCCCCTATCAGGTGGAACAAAGGCCCAAACACCGCGTTCTCCATCTTCTCCCGCTCTTTGGTGGCGGTGACGACCACCACTTCAGATTTGAGGACGTAAGGATAGCGGCTCATTGATTGCTGCTGCCTAACCCTTCGGCCCCCGCAACCTCCTCCCAGTACTCATATTTTCCCTCGCTCATGCTCTCTCTCTCTCTCCGTGACACGTTCATCGCCGGTCCCCACCCCCCAACCTTGAAACCCTAAACTCCCTCTCTTCATCCCCAATGCGAAACCCCTCTGACAAATGCGTCGGCCCTACTCCTCCCCACTCTCTCTCCTACGACAACTATCCCACCTAGGGATGTCAAAAATATCTACAAACCCGATTACTCGTATCACCTGACCCGTGATAGGTTAGGTAATATCCGAATAAACAGATATAGATTCTGATTTGGATATGTTCAAAATACCCATTTCATATTTGGATAGGGTATGGATTTAGTACATCTGAACCCATACCCGATTCAAACCCATTTTTAATAACTCATTGTGTATGTTAGGCCTATGGCTTTGACATGAACTCAACATGTTGCTCTCCTTGTAAGATTTGTGAGTTTGGCCTTATTGCTAAAATTGTAAGGATGTTTTTTATAAAACATAAAAATTACTTTGGAAAGGAAAGGATTGATCGGATTTATCTTTTTCCACTTCTCATAAATCTCCCATTCCCTTGGATGTGGATGTGGACGTGGACTCATGCTGTATAGATGGATAAGGATATCCACGGGTATATCTATACTCGTGACAAATATACCCGTATCTATATCTACGAAAATAATATGGTACTCTCCGAGTATGATATTTGTAAAATTTTCATGGATAGGATATGATATTGGTTTACCCGAGCCAAACCCGATCCATTACATCCCTATTATCCCCACCCCATATGTCCCCCACCCCGATGAGTCCCATCCGCGTCTCTCTCTCTCTCTCACCTCCCCCTCCTCGCATGCCCCCCCACCCCCCCCCCACCCCACGCGCAAACCCACTCTCAGTGAGCCCCACCCCTCCGCTCCTAGTTGATCCCCACCCACAGCTGATTCCAACAAACCCTACCCCTCCCCTCCCACGTGAACCCCCTCTTGTCGAACCCCATCTTGGACCTCCGGCCATCTTCTTCTTTCTCCATTCTCCTAGGGTTGATCACGATTTTTTAGAATCAACGTTGGGGGTACTATCATCTTTTCTCATGTATAGTTAAAGTTGTCCACTGTTAGATTCAGCTCTAGTAATGGGGGGTTGCAGTGACGGTAATTTCATAACATTTCGTTAAACGCAACGATATGGGTATTAAAACATTTTTAGGAATGATATTCTTGTCATTTCAACTTTAACGATGATTTATACGTAAAAAATATTATTTTGATATTAATCAATTTGATATTTATTTACAATCCTTTATGATGCCATTCAAATCTAAGTTTCCTCTAAGAAAGACTTCCCAAATGAGGCGGCAATCGTGTGAGATGTTGAAGGATAGCTATTAAGATTAGTAGAGTTACTCCTCAAGAAGGACATTAAGATGCAGCGTCTGAAGTCAATTCATTCAGTTTGAATACACTATCGATTAATTAATTTACAAGTACTTTTATTTGACATGATTTATTGATCAAGATTGTGTTTGGTGGGTCAGATGGATCACAATCTCCATCGCTGAGAAATTTATTGGCAAAATATTCTATTAGCGTTGATTAGGAGTGTCAATGGATCGGATTCGAATCGGATCCTTCATGATCCGAATCCGGATCCGATAACCTAAGATCTGAATCCGACCCAGATCCAGAATGAAACAATATTTCGGATCCGGATCTGACCCAAATCCGAACTTTAACTTTTTGATTCGGATCTGATCCGAAATCCTAATTTTTATATCCGGTAAGATAGATCCAAATTTGCATGCTTGAAATGGATCCGAAAATAACACATATATACAAATTGCTAAACCGAACACACTTGAAACGGATCCGAAAACTATAGACACGCTATTTTCGCATTTTTCACGGGTAAATCTTATATTACACCGTGATGCCCCAAAGTGGCCTGCGCATTTGATTCATGTGGGTGATTAGTCATTTTTCAGGGTTTTATATGAAAATACAAAAAGGGTTAGGAAAAGATAAAAAAAAGAGAAAGATTATAAATAAAAAAGTTAAAAAAATGAATGGATGAGAAAAGCTTATAAAAATAATTAAAAAATTAAGAAGAGCTTATAACAAAATACAAAAAAATACCAAAAAATACCAAAAAAATTCAAAAAAAAAGTTATAAAAAATTAGGAAATCATAATAGATAAAAAAATTATAAACACTTTTATTTATATGTATAAAAGAAATCAACGCAAAAACATAAAAAAAATATTAATATATACATTATTACTTAAATATATATTATTATTATTACTAATCCTCCCTTAACTTAATCACTAATCCTCCTTTAACTTAATCATCCCTCACCTCTTTTTCTCTCACGTCATTCTCCACACCTTTGACGTCTCTCTCTTCTCATCTCCATGCCCCCACTACCACTATCTTATTATCTCCATCATCTTTTACGTATTTTTCTTCCCCCATCTCTCCCTCTAGATACCACACACTTCCTTCTCATCTTTCGCTATCTCCCCTCTCTTGTACACCTAGCAGCCGGACATGGAGAATCTTTCCCCCTCACATCCCTTTCCACTCCACTGCCAACCCCATCTCCACCCTCATCTCCTTGTCTCTCCCTCTTTCTCCGACGGCTCTTCCTTCTCTCCCCATCCCTTCCACGGCCACCTCACCCACTCCTCCTCATCCGGCCGTCTCTCTGCTCTTTCTCTCCCTCCCCCTCTCTTTCTCTTTAGCCGCAAAAACACCTTCACTGCCTAGCCACTCTCGGTCATCTCCCCATACACATCACCATCACGTCCTCTACACCGCTGCGAAGCCCCGTCCGCGAGCCTCCACCACCGCTCCCGTCTCACCCGTCTCCGGTCACCGCCATCGCGACCACCCTCCACCGGCAACCCTCCTGACGACCCCCCCACCGTCTCCACCTCCCACGTGCATGCGCCACCACCGGACACCGCAACCGCCTGCCAAACAGCCACCTTCCACGCCGCCGAGGCCGTCCTCCCACCTGTACTGCCACTGCTGCGACTCCTCCACGCCCGCTCGCGAGCCCGTCGTCGCCATCCGCCTCGGCTACCATTAACACGTCGCCTGCGGCACCCCGCCACTGCCGCCAACCACCGTGGCCCCGTCGTCATCGACGTACCCCGACCACTCCATCTTCACCGGTCGTCCACGCCCTCCTGCCGTGAAGCCACTCACGGACGTCGCCCGACGACCGCCGTCGTCGTCCCTGCCGGTGAACACCGCCAACGCACACCTGCAGCGCCCCCCAACAGCACCTCCATCCCCGTGAGACTGCCGGCGCATGCACGTCGCCTGCGCCACCGTCCGCACCCCAGCCACACCGTCCGCCGCGTCGCCCGCGTCCACCGTCCGAGCACCCGAGCTCACCGTCCCCTCTCACGTTCTCTCCCTCTCTCCCCCTGCGTTTCTCTCTCCTGTACCCCCCTCTCTCTCTCTTTCTCTCTACGCGGCTCTCTGCCGTATCTCTCTCTACCTCTCTCTCTCTCTTTACCTCACGCATCCCTCCTTTCTGTCCCTATGTTCCTCCCTCTCGCCTGATCTCTTTTTTATTTTATTTTATTTTGTTGTTCTTCTCATCTCTCTCCTCCCGTGTCTCTGTCTTCCTCTCCCTCCGTGTTTCTCTCTTCTTCTCTCTCCCTCTCTCTTCTTTCTCTCCCCCTGTCTCATTTCTCCTCTCTCTCCCTCCCTCTCTCATCTCTCCGTTTCTGTCACTCTCTCCCCCTGCCGATCTCTTTCTCCTTCTCTTTTTTTTTCTCTCCCTCGTCTCCCTGCTTCTCTCTTCTTTCCCCCTCTCTTTCAATCCCTCTCACTTCTTTTATATATTTTATTTTCCCTCTTATCTCCCTGTAAACTCTCTGTTTTAGGTGTATAGCATTTATATATTTAGTACTTATATGTATATATAGTATTTATATATGATATATATAAATAATATATAATATTTATATAGTAGTTACTACCGTGTATATATATAATTTTTATATATAAGAGTTATATATATATACACTAAATATATATATATCTAGCTTATGGTATAAATAGATATTATATATGTATTTATGTACATATAGTAATATATGTGTGTATATATATATATATATATATATATATATGAGTGTGTATCTTTTACGTGTATATATGTTTAATGCTTCTTAAATTCGTGCAGGAATAAAAGCCGAAGCTCCGGCTGATCAGCAATCCCGCGTGTTCCCGTACACGGGAAGCCGTTCCGTCCCACCGTTTGGCCGCGTTTGCATCATCATTAGCGGCTCTGTTTCCTTTTTACTGTTATCATTTTATTGTATTTTTTTAGTCTATTATTCAGTTATTAGTGCTTACTTCTATGGATTGTTATCATATCATATCAGTTTTCTGACTTGATTTTACTTTGTGTTTGTTCATTTTGCAGGGTAACCAACTGAAAGCCCCCTTCTTCGAGCAGTCGAACGAAGAGAAGAAGGAACCCACGCAATTCCCGCGTCAAAGGCAAAAGCGATCAACCAGTTCGGGGTCCACGGTCCCTGACGATCACACCACCAAACGCGTGCTTGTAGTAAATTTTAATTTCTGTCTATAATACCCGCGTATAGCTAAATCCCGGGTCTGTTTGTACTATAATCGGCCGCGGTGAGTCATTTCACCGTGGTCATTTACTTTCTGCACTTCCTTTCTGCATTTTGTTATATTATTGTTAAAACCCCGCACGGATCAATATTCTGCGGCGGTCTGTTTACTGTTTATATTCATGTTATTATTATTGTGTGAGGAGTGATATGCCGTTCCAAATTCCGAGTCTACGTGTGTCTTTGTGTCCGTCAACTTCTACTACGTAGAGTCCCAGATTCGCATACGGTATATAGAAAGTTATCCTCAGAATGGTAGGTCACGTCTACCGGGAAGGGGTTCAGTTTGCGTGAGATGGTCTTCGGATCCCGTTCTTCGCCCTGTACTGAGGGTCCGGTAAGTCTAGGCTCCACGTCCCCGTACAGAGTGACCTTTCAGGTCATACTCTCTACCCTCTTTTCTACATCATCCTTTTTACGCACGCGTTTTTATTTTCATCATTTTTTACTCTTTCACTCAGAGAGGGAGAAACTCCATCTCTCTCTCTCAGTCCACCACGTGACGCGTTCACATCTCTGGCGATCACGGTGGGACCTGCTTTTTACTTTTTTGGTTACCCACAAACTTTCGGCACCCACGTGTGCCCTTCCTTTTGACACCCACGCGTGTCCCTCCTTTCGGCACCCACGTGTGCCCTTCCCTATTGCTCCCACGCGCGCTCACTCCCCTCGTGCACCACGTGCACTCCCCCCGGTCCTTCGTGGTTACTTGAGAGGTCAACATTGTCTCGTGCACCACGTGCACTCCCCACTATTCGGCACCCACGTGTGCCCCTCCATTTAGCACCCACGTGTGCCCCTCCATTTAGCACCCATGTGTGCTCCCCATTATTCGGCACCCACGTGTGCCCCTCCATTTAGCACCCACGTGTGCTCCCCATTATTCGGCACCCACGTTTGCCCCTCCGTTTAGTACCCACGTGTGCTCTCCTCTATTCGGCACCCACGTGTGCCCCTCCGTTTAGCACCCACGTGTGCTCCCCTCTACTCGACACCCACGTGTGCCCCTTTTTTATTGCGCCCGCGTGCGCTATGTCATTCCCCTTGTGCACCACGTGCACTCTCATAGTCCTTTTCTATTTTTCCAAGTGGTCTACGTGTCTCGGAAAGAAGAACGGTTATATCATACTCTATCTGTTTATTGTTGTTATATCTGTTATATTATTGTCATCCCTGTTATATTTGTGTGTTTATCCTTGCTGTATCTGTGCTACATATCTTTCATTCAGTATTACATTTCATGCATCAATCCCTTTATTTTACTTTTCTAAGGATTAACCTTTCTCGGTGAAGGAAGGACTCTCCGTCGGGAATTCCTCTCGACGGACTAGGATCTCCTCCATCGGGACCTCCGTAAATCCCCGACATCGAAGGATTCCCTCTTCGTTCACTGGGCAGGTTGTACCATTGAAGTACCCCGAAGTTAGTTACCTATCCGTGGTGAGACGAGTGTCCCTAGTTGACACGGCGGTAAAACCAAGGTGTAACTAGGATTTTTGTAAATTTTGTGTGAATATTTATATTTGTTAAAAAGACAAAAAAGAGGTAAAACAAAAACAAAAAAGTGGGGTAAGATCATCCACTTGTCTGCTAATTTCTGATATTTGTTTGCTGGTGTATGCTTTTACGTTCTGGAAAAATTACAACAATGGCCCACGATTCTCTCGAAGAAAACCAATCAGGATGTGGTCAGTCAATTGACCCACGTGTCCACGCAATGGACTCAGGCCCTTCTCTTGAGACCTCACAAGAGGTTCCCGCTGTTTCATGGGAAGTAGCCCCACCTCAGGACATCTTTTCCCTGTTAGGTGTCCTCGCCAGTACGCAGCTCAGCCCTGAGCAATTTCTAGCCTTTCAGGCTATTTTAAAGGGGAAATCTATTGCTCCCCCTCCTCAGGAGTCAACTCCGGCTCCCACATCCCACCAATAGCCATTCCTGGCTACCACATTTCCATCATATGTACATGATGCTCCTTCTTCTTCGCTTCAAGGACAGGCGAGTCAACAGCCCGCTTCTTACCAATTCCCCCTTCTACAATCTCAAACCCCTGCCATCCTTCATACGGTACCCCAAACGGGTCCGTTCACTGGTGGGCCACCATACCCTTCTGGTTCAGGGTTCCCTTCTCAGGTCCCTATAAGGCCTTCTCAGCCTCAATGGCAGGCCCCGCTTTCACCTGCCGAGAAGCTCACTCAGTCCCTCCTCAACAAATACAATGAAATGAACGAGGAGTTCCGAAATTTCAAGAAAGAGGCACATGGGAAGTCTGTCCCTGACATTTCCCTGCCAAATCTCCCCATATTTCATCTTTCTCCCTCCGAAATGCCTACATACCGTAGGTATAACGGCACGGGAAATCCTTATATTCACAGCAAGGATTTTATGTATGAATCTTCCTCATGGCAGAACGATCCAAAATCCCTGGCTTACCTTTTTCGGAAATCATTGGATGGTCCCGCCCTAGAATGGTTCTATTCACTAGAGCCGAGTGAGGCTGGAGATTTTGAAATTGTCAAAGCCAAATTCATACAGAAGTATCGGGATAGGGTCGGTCCCTCTCTTTCTATCACCGATCTAGTTGCTGAGAAGATGAGGTCAGATGAGGACTTTGTCCAGTATGCTGATAGGTGGAGGTCTCTGGCCGATAAAATAAAGGATACCCTTTCAGAACCCGAGCAAGTCAAGATGATTGTGTCTAATGCAACCCCGCAGTTTAGACACATTTTAGCCATGAATAAGCTTACCACGATGGAGGAACTTTATGAGAGGGCTCGGTATATCCAGACCCAATTAAAAGATTCTCCCATCATGCACATGTTTGAACCTCCAAAGCCAAGGGTGTTTAAGAAGACGGGCACTGGTGTCCAAGGAGGAACAACTGAGGGAATCGTCATAAACGAGCAAGTGAGTGTGCTTGGCGGCCCCAACCAACCAGTTAACCCAAGGCCTCCTCAGGTTTCACGACCTCCCTTTCAACAAGGTCCACCTCTTTATCGTCCTCCACCCCAAAATAACCCCCTTCAAAACAACATGCCTCAACCCTTTCATCTCCAGCAACAACAACAACAACCACAACCTCAGTATCACCAAGTTCCACCCCCGGGAAATTACGGCCCACCACAACAACGGATGAGGCCCATTGGACCCAAAAGAGCCCATTATCCACCATTGCCCGAGGCATTGCCGGACATTTTTAATGCCCTCATGGCTGCCAACCTACTTACTTTGCCCAAAGAAAAGTTTGCATGGCCCCCAAATGCTGATACCTCCAAGTACTGTGTCTATCACAGACAGCCGGGTCATACGGTGGAGAATTATTTCAACTTCAAAGATTACATTTATGACATGAATGATCTCGGTGAAATCGATTGGGATGAAATGAGGCGATGCATCGCCACCCTAAAGGCCAGGAGACCTCCGCCTAGGCCACAGTTACCACAACAACCACATCAACAACAACAGCCTCAGCAGACCCCACAACAGCAGCCTAATATGGGCATCATCCATAACCCGCTTCCGGAGCACCAACAGCCCAACTACCAGGTTAATCCGATTTCCTCCTTCTCGGAAGTTGGAAGAGAGCAAACCTGTCATTTAGAAAACACCTCTGTCCTTGCTACCAGTCATACCACCAATCAACCTCCTCGTCTCCTTCGAACAGCATCTTCTTACCACTCAACCACCTCACAACCCCTATTTGGTCCTTCTCCCGTTCCACAGCCATCACGCCCTCTTATTCGTACCCCTATCGTCAATTCACCGTTAGTCCATCACCAAAGGCCATCTCCCACTCCTTTTTCACCCCTAAGTCCCCTGATCACTTCTTATTCCTCTAATTTACCATCTACCTCTATCGCACCTTTACCTCCGCCTTCTAACCTTTTTACCGCCCATTACGCGTATGACACACCATCCACCTCTACCCCCATTGAACCTCCTCCTCCACCATCTAAACCTCTTATCATTCACAGTTCATCTGAGGTCCCCTCTACTTCCACTATACCCCCTCCACCATATAAACCCCTTATCGTCCATCATCCACCCCAAGTCACCTCCGTTTCTAATCTACCTCAACCTTCCAAACCCCTTATCATTCACCGTTCGTCCGAGATTTCCTCTACTTCCACTATACCCCCTCCACCATATAAACCCCTTATCATCCACCATTCACCCGAGATTCCCTCTACTTCCCCTATTCTTTCACATTCTAAGCCCCTTATCATCCGTGATTCACCCGAGATTCATTCTACCTCTACTATACCTCCGCCAAGCAAACCCCTACACCCATCATAACCCCTATCCCACCAACCATTCCTCCACTATTACCCCTTAAACCCTTGTTAAAATCCACACCCAATACCAAAGAGGTGCAACAAGACCCACAAGCAATGGTGCTCCGGAGTGGAAGGATGTTCCACCGGGTATTTCCCCAGAATAGTCAGGCCCCTGAATAATCTCGGCCCGAGAAAGATAAGGAAGAGCAGTCAGAAGAGTCCATCCCTGGGACCCAGTATGACTTGTTAAAGCATCTGGATAAGACGCCTGCCCGTATCTCCATCCTTGAGTTGATTAAAAGATCCACGTCTCATCAAGAAGCTTTGAAAGACTATCTTCAAAAAGTCATGGTGAATGAGGATCTCCCTGTGGAGAAAATCTCGGCAGTCCTAACGCCCACTGATACACAACCGCCCATCATGTTCCACAATCACGAGCTTGCCCCCAAGGAAGCTCGAAAATATGCATTGTGCATTGCGGTGAAAATCAATGGCGTGTCAGTGGATCCATGCCTGGTGGACACGGGCGCGTCTATAAATGTGATTTCCCCGAGTACTCTCCAAGCATGTGGGGTTGATGAAGAACATCTCATGCCCTCCTCAATCACAGTCACGGCCTATGACAACAGTAAAAGGCCGCCAATGGGCATGATTACCCTGAATGTAGAACTTGGCCTTGTATCAGTCTTTACAGAATTTCATATCCTTGATATGGATCCTACTTTCAAGGCTATACTAGGCCGTACCTACATTGAAGCTATGAATGTTGTACCATCCACCAATCATCAGTGTTTAAAATTTCCATATAAAGGATGGGTTATCAAGGTAATGAGCATGCCCATCTGTTCTACGGTGGATGCTATCAACACCTCTTTGCCTTCGGTCTGGCCGACTCATCGGCCCATACTATCCTTGTTGGATGTGTATGACCCCTGCCGTGCTCCCTTCACACAACAAAAGTCATTCCCTATGTTAAACTCACGTCTCCCCTTCCGCTCCAAAGGATGGGAGATTATGAGAAATATTGGCTACCAAGATGGCAAAGGTTTAGGGGCACAACTGCAAGGGAGGTTAAGACCACTGCAAAAGACAAAGCCAACCTGTAGAGTAGGCTTAGGTTTTAAGGGGCCGTTCGAATCAGACGGGAAACCCCTCACTTGGACTTTGTCCTCACATTTCAAAAAGGGGCCCATCGTCCAGATGGGAGATCCTCCACTGGAATCACCTGGGGGGTCACGGGATATGTTTTTAGCTCAAGGATGTTCAAGGATCCCTAAAAAAGGAAAGATTGTCCACCTGGATTGTGAATGGTATAAATGGTTTGACATACCAGATATATCCATTGCACTGGAAAGAATGTTCTCGCCTCCACATCTAGAAGGGTCGTCTTTGATCTCCGAAATGCCAGGGGACACCACCACACTTGCCAGAATGTCAAACCCTCCTCGCCAAGAGGATGTTGTCATCGACGGGTCATCATCCGTCACCAATATTGTCACCGACGGCTCATTAGCCGTCATCTTTTCTATCCACATATCACAGCCTTTGTTGCTGTCTCCTTCCTGGGCTAGACAGTTGTCTGATGATCTTCCCAGGTCCCCTTCTTTACTTATCTACCTACGTGAGGTTCTCAACTCACGCCAGATTTTCAATCATGATCTGCTCTACGAGCCACACAACTCTTTAGCTGTAATCCCCTTTTCACCTCCTCCAATTTCTTTTCACTGTTTTGTTATCAAAGATGAAAATGAAAAAAAAATGCCAATTCCCCAACTCCTCAACGACGCATTATCTTTGAGGAAACCTCTTATATCTCCCACGAGTGTGTCCCGACTCACGGGCCACTCATTCAAGGTCTCCTGAGCGACCTTCTCTACCCCTCGTCTGAGGGGTCCTTCCCTGTACATTCTTTACCATCTTCGTCAGTTTCAATTTCTTCTTCTTCTTCTTCTGTAAATAATGTCAGTCTAGCTAGCAATAATAAGTCAAGGGTAGTGCCTAAGAAGAAATCCAATGGTAGGCAGATTCCCCGTCGATTCCTTTTGGATCTAGCCACCAGGTGTCAAACCCTTATAGCTATCCCTCAATTGCTAGAAAATCCCATCCAACTGCCTGAAGAAGAATGTGAGAATGATTGCATGATTGATGAAGGGTATGGGGTCTACGAACTCATTGACGAGGAATACCCCACTGAAGACGAGGACGAAGAATATGAGGACGCGGCTGATACATATGCTAGTGGAATGAGCAGATTTGATGAGCCGTCAGCCGCTGTAGAAGAGTCTACCAAAGAGATCAATCTGGGAACTGAGGAAGACCCTAAGATTGTCCTCATAAGTGATAATTTACCATCATCTGAAGAAGAGGCACTAGTTAAGGTTCTTAAGGATTATAAGGACACATTCGCATGGAGCTATGAGGATATGTCGGGTCTAGATTCTACTCTGGTTGAACATCGCCTCACTCTAAAACCAGGGTCCGTCTCGATAAAACAACGGTTAAGATGTTTTCGCCCACAAATGGCTTTAAAAATGAAGGAAGAGGTCGATAAGCTCCACAAAGTTAGGTTCATAAGAGTCATCCTTTATCCTCAGTGGGTCGCAAACATCGTCCCGGTCATGAAGAAAAATGGAAAGGTGAGAATTTGTATTGATTTCCGGGATCTTAACCGTGCGTGTCCGAAGGATGATTTTCCTTTGCCTCATATTGACGTGTTGATCGATAATACGGCAGGATATGAAACCCTTTCATTCATGGATGGATTTTCTGGATACAATCAAATCCGTTTGGCAGAAGAAGACCAGGAGAAAACGTCATTCACTACTCCCTGGGGAACTTACTGTTATGTGGTCATGCCATTTGGACTGAAGAACGCTGGAGCCACTTACCAAAGGGCTATGATGGTAATATTCCATGACATGATGCACATATATTTGGAGGTATATGTGGATGATTTGTTGGTAAAATCCAAAACTAGGGCGGAACATCCCGAGGTCCTTGCAAAGGTGTTGCAAAGATCGCGTGAATTCAATTTGAAAATGAATCCAAAGAAATGTGTGTTTGGTGTATCATCTGGCAAATTATTAGGCTTCATTGTGAGCAAAAGGGGTATTGAGATAGATCCCAACAAGGCTAAGGCAATTAGGGATATGCCACCCCCGAAGAATTTGAGAGAAGTTCGAGGATTAATCGGGAGGTTACAATTTATCCGTCGCTTTGTGTCGTAACACTCGCAAAGGTGCCGGCCCTTCTACGAGTTGACCAAAGCAGGGACCAAATTCTGTTGGGATTCTAAGTGCCAGACTGCTTTTGACAGATTAAAGGAATATCTGGCCAACCCGTCAAGACTCACTCCACCTATTCCAGATAAGCCTTTGATCCTATATATCTCGGTCCTAGACGACTCTGTGGGAGCCGTCCTCGCACAAATCAATGAGGAAGGCAAGGAACGGGCAACCTATTACTTGTCCAAACTCCTCAACCCCAGTGAGCGAAAGTATACTGCCATGGAAAAGACCTGTGCTGCCCTCGTGTGGGTGGTACAGAAATTGAAACATTACTTTCTTGCTCATGAAGTCCCTTTAATTGCTCGCATAAATCCTATCAAATTTCTCTTGAAAAAGTTTGTCCTTACTGATAGGCTAGCACGTTGGCAAAGCTTTCTATCTCAATTCGACATCATCTATATCCAGCAAAAGGCGATTAAAGGCTATGCTATAGCTGAGCATCTTGCTCACCACCCTCTCCCCAAATTTGATCCTGTTCAATCAGAGTTTCCAGATGAGGAACTAATGTCCATTACACAGTCTGATGATCCCATGTGGACATTATATTTTGATGGAGCTTTGAATTCCCAGGGGAGAGGTATTGGTATTGTTCTTTTGTCACCTGAAGGTGTTTCTATCCCAGATGCATTCCAGCTCTCATTTCCAGTCACCAACAACGTGGCTGAATACGAGACTCTTTTAGCAGGTCTGAACCTTGTCTATTCCTTCTGGGTCACTGAATTATGAGTCATAGGTGATAGTCAACTTATCCTTCGCCAAGTGCTCACCAAATATCGCACTCGCGATCCCAAGCTCAAGCCATACCAAGAGCTTACTGTTGCTTTCGCTAAACTGTTCACCAAGTTAGTCTTTGTTCATGTTCCTCGCAATCAGAACATTCTCGCCGACGCCCTTGCTTCGTTGGCATCATCATTAAGGTTTCCTCTAGGCAGAAGGGCTCTGTCCGTTTCCATCCACAAGCTTATCCTCCCTGCTATTCATAACCCTTCCTATTTAAGGGTCAAGGAAAAAATGTCGAGGATGGCCCGAGATGGTGACGTTGTTGAGAAGAGGGAGATTATGTTGGTTGAATTGGAGGAAGAACTGGCTGATGAGGAGAAGCCATGGTTCTATGAGATTATCAAATATTGCAAAGACCAGTCTTACCCTACAGAAGCAACAGCAGAAGATAAGAGGGCCATAAGGAGAGTTGCCCAGAGATATACATTGGTTGGAGGATTGCTATACAAAAGAAGCCTCACTGGTGTTCTCCTAAGGTGTCTTGATGATGACGAGTCCTGGAAGTGTATAGAGGAAGCACACTCAGGTGTGTGCGGTGGTCATGTGAACAGCCAAATGCTTGCTAAGAAGATCCTTCGGCAAGGCTTTTACTGGCCCACCATGGAGGAAGACTGTGTTGTCTATGTCCGTAGGTGTGTCAAGTGTCAACTTCACGCTGATAAGATCCATTCCCCATCTTCCTCTCTCCATCCAGTGTCCTCCCCATGGCCTTTCTCCATGTGGGCATTCGACATCATTGGTCCTCTCGGTGATCCTAACTCCCTTACTAAATAAAAATCCTTCATCCTCACTGCAACGGAGTACTTCACCAAATGGGCTGAAGCCGAAGCTTACACGGAAATCAAGACATCAACAGTGTGCAAGTTCATTATGAAGAACATCATTGCCAGATTTGGCATCCCAAGAACTATCATCACCGACAATGGGCCACAATTTATCTCTCAGGATCTTCAGGACCTCTGCCAAAGGTATAAGATTGCATTGCATCATTCATCACCATATTATCCACAAGGCAATGGCCAAGTGGAGGCCACTAATAAAATATTGATTAAAATCATAAAGAAAACCTGTGAGTCTAGCAGATTCTCGGATTGGCCAGAGAAGCTCATTGAGGCTCTATGGGCCTATCGCACTTCCATCCGTACCCCCACTGGGCAAACTCCGTTCGCCCTCACTTACGGGATGAAGGCGGTAGTTCCGTACGAGATTTTGGTTCCCTCTCTCAGAGTACAATTGGACAAGGATCTTCCCCTCGACGAACGTCGTGATTCTCTCCTTGCCCAGTTAGAACTCTTAGACGAGAAACGTCTGGTTGCTGTCGAGCATGCTCGCGTCTACTAAAATAGACTCGCATGTTTTTACCAGAAGAAGGTTATTGAGAGAAAGTTCAAAGTTGGTGAAATGGTAGTGAAAAGAATTTTTGTAAAACCTGGCGGGCCGCGTTCTAAGCTCCAACCCAATTGGGAAGGACCATACGTGGTTCAGACTGTGCATCCTGGCAACGCCTACAGGCTAGTCAATGCTGAGGGAGTTGAGTTATCCCACCCTTGGAATGGGCTTTACCTTAAGAAGTATTACCCTTAGATAGGTGTACATACTGTCAAAAATAAAAAAAAATTGAAAACAAAAACAACAAAATAATGAAAAATAATGAAAACCACAAAACTTTATATATAAAACAAAAAAGGAAAAACTAAAAAAATAGAATAGAAAATTCAAAATGCTGATGTTTGGAGACCACCATGGGATCAAGTTATTGCATCTTACCTCCATGTCAAGATAGGGCCCATTAAGGCTTGGTAGGTCTCAGGTCTTGGTTTGCCAGAACCGTGGAGACCCCTATCCGGCCAGTTCGGCCTATGCCCCCTCAAAAGAAGACAACATGTATACACATCTGTGTTATAAAAAATTGATAGCATCGCTTATGGTAGGGCATCACTCAAAAGGTCTCCAAGAAAGCTCAAATCTTTATTCTCTTCTTCTCGACCGAATGAGACAGCCGGCGCCCTTAAAACGTTGAGCATGGAAAACACAAACACGACCCCCAGGGTAAGAGTAGGATCCAATTTCTCGAGCATGGATCAGAGCACGAGAAGAGGGCAGTGTCCCCGCAGGCATACAAGAGGGATTCCACATTGTCAAAAGATTATGTCCCTCGTAAAAAATCTATCAAAAAATCAACAAAAAAAGAAGCAAAAAATCAAATTCAAAAGAAAAGGCCTGGTCGTAACCGTGCCTGATTCCACCAGATAAACTCCTTTGACTCAAATTCAAATTCTACACAAAAGGGGTCATGAGATGTAAATGCTCGAGATTTGGTCTGAAGTTGCCCGAAAGGGGAAGTTAAGTGCGCCCCTACTGGCTCGGCGGCTTAACGGTTTTGTCGGTCCTCTCAGGAGGTTTGCCCCCAATATTCTTCCTTCTTCCCCTGAAGATCAAAGCTCAATGGAGTTCCCGAAGGGTGAAACTCGCCAAAGCCTGCAACATCCTTTTAACACAAACATATGGTTGTCCATTTTGAAAAGCAGAAGCCATTGTCGTGAAGGAGTCTCCGTGTTTCTGGCCGGTCAAGACCCTTGTCTACCACCTTAATACCTTCTTATCTAACCTCGGGCTTAGACCAATGCAAGCGCGTCACCTACGGGTGCGACGGCGTCTAATTCCAGGTCAGCGTCGCGCGGTTGGTCGCTTGGGTTCCAGGGTGTTCCATTATATACCATCTAGAGTTGTGAGGAAATAGACCTGGGTCGGGCAAATCATTTACCTCGAACACTTTTTGGGTGAATCCCTGTGGTCGGAAGCGACTGGGAGCCTAAGCATGGCATGACGGTATTGTCATCAGGATAAGTCTTAGCCGGCGGGATTATCATTCGAGGAGTCTAGAGGTCCAAATCAACCTAGATGTGCACTTAGGATACCTGGGAGGTTAGTAAGAAATCCATATTCTCATGCAGGTTAGGTGCCATATGGGTGGTTACCAGGCATTAGCAACAAAAAAAAATGATGATGATAAAAACAACAAAAAAAGGGAAAAAGAGAAAAATGTAGACATATGCAAAACAAAAAATGATGAAAAATAAAACAAGAAAAAATGCAAGAAAAAATAAAAATAAAAAAAATCACATTTCCTATGATTGCATTTGTATGCAGCATTCCACTTTTAATTTTCGCTTGCATCCGTGTGCTTGTGTGCCGCATTCACCATCATATCTTTATCTTGCATTTATTAATAAAGGCTTGGCCCCTTGACCCATTATTAAGGACAGTCAAAACAGAAATCTGCTTATTGAGCAAGGGGCCAAGTCAGAGCAGAAATTCTGACTTGTTTGTTTCAGTGATGTGTGCAGGGATTCGAGATAGCAAGAAAGAGATGAAAACAAAAACCAAAAAAATCAAACCTTTTATTCCATTCCTCTTAGAAATTATACATTAAGTTTCACATTCTCTCTCTACATTACTCGTCCCTCCGCTCTCCGGGCAAGACGCTCTAGAGGGTGCTACCCAACTACGAAAAACGGTACTTCTACCGCTCTGTGCTCCTCTTCCCATCTCCACACCCCGACGTTGATCTGCGGGGGCACCAAAGAAGCTACTAACACGAAAGCCACGCTCCCGTGCTCTTCGGTAGCGCTCTTCACCATCTTTTAGCCATTGTTCAGCAAGACCAAGGTTGGTTCGGAGTTCAAACAATTGGGCTTCCATGGCCCTTCGCTCCTCCCTCTCAGCCAACCTATCGGCTCTTTCTCTTTCTCTGTCCCTTTCTTTTTCTGCCCGTTCTCTTTCTCGGTCTTCCCTCTCCAGTTGAAGGGTGATCTTTAGCTCCACGGCGTCCCTAGAAGAGTCATCATCTGGACGATGCCGCAGTTCCTCTTCCAGCTCTGCTATTCTAGCCTCCCTCTGCGTAACATGGGCAAGTGCCTCTTACGTCTCTTTTTCCTGCCAAATATACCGTCTCAGGTATGCGGCAAGACATGGACAAGGAAGATTCAACAATGAAACCCTTACCTGTATAGAGAGCATGCCTTCTGCCTCCGCGGCACGCTGCGTCGCACGAGCAAGTTGCTCGTGAAGCAAATCAAGCTCTGAGGTAGGGATCCATAAGCTGGAAGAGACGCCATCTGCTCCCATCGCTGATGAGGCTGCGTCGATCTGGACGCGCTATAACCACATGAGGTGATAATTAGTGGCTAAGCACCATGAATCTAGGGTCATAATTAGGAGTATGCATTGTATATACACCCACCGAGGCACTCAAGGCACCACGCGTGTCACCCAATTGTCGCTCCGTGTCTGCCAAGCGAGCTCGCAAGTTCGCTATCATGGTATCACGGACATCCTACAGCCATGTTATAGGAGTCAGCATTTTCACAAAAAAAAAATAGATAAGAACAAAAACAACAAAAACAAAGAAAAAGGGAGGCCTACCTCCACAAGTCCCCCAGGTTGGAGTCGCTCTGCATACATCGCCCTATACAGACGTAGATAGTCTTCACTATCCTGCGCCTGTGATTCCACGATTGTGCCACCCCGTTGCCAGTCTTCATACTGTTCGGGGAATCGCACACGCCAATCAATGCAGGTTGCCGGTCCCCGTGTCTTTCTCCCGACACGAGGTGGCGCAGTCGTATCCACCCATTCCTGGGCTAACCCCAGGGTCCTCATAACCAATCGTAGCCGAAGCTGCTCGATTTCATTCAGGCAGTGCATCCAAAGCTCTCGTCCAAACCGGGCACGGCTCATCAGAACCCACGGTTGGTCGGCATCGACCATACCTGAGTAGGGTCTCCATTTCACCTAGATTAGATTGTACATATTCTTTTAGCTAGTCAAATGTAGAAGCAAAAAAAAAAGAACTAAAAAATAAAAAAAGAAGAAAAAAGAATCCTACCATTGCTGTAGGGAACTCCTGCAGCTCACGTCTTAGAACCATCAGTTAGTAGGATAGAGGCGATGTACTCATAATGGGTTGCCACCGTCTGGCTAATGGCACCGTCACTGGTCGCCAATGCCGAGCTCTCTCCATTGGGAGGTAATAGTAGCTCCATAGCTGCATCATCATGTGTCATTAGTGCCTTAAGTGAACTATTGGGAAAACACACAAAAAAATGAAACAAAAATTACCTGGATAAATGGTGTAAAGCCACTGACAGTCACCTCACGGTCTGCCTCTTGGGACATACCTGTAAATAGATGTGCCAGCACGGCAGCTCCCCAGGCATACTGCCCTACTCTTTTCAGGTCTACTAGCAGCTCCAGGAAGCGACAGTCGATGCTACCTCCCTTCGAGCTCAGTAGCAGTCTTCCCAGCAAGAAGAGGAGAAATCTCCTCAAATCCATGTTGGACCTCTCCCAATTGCGGAAATCTGTGCAGTACACAGCACGGCACCCTCTCTCAGTCCTTCCCATGAATTCTTCCAGGGACTCGTCATCCCGTGGATTAGTGTCGGTAAGCCCTAATGCCTCCATGATGGCGGCCTTCGCTATTGATCGATTCTTTCGATCATCTAGTTCTAGTCCTAATAGCTTCTGGGAACCTTCTCGGTAGTCCGCGTAAGTGACTCCGGTCACTGCCTCCCCATCCACTCTAAGGCTCGTGATTCGGACCACATCTTCCAGACTGGGAACCATGTGCCCCCAGGGCATCAAGAATGCCCGACTCACTGGGTCCCATCTTTCGCGCAATGCTTGGATGAGGATGAGGTCGAGCTTGATTGGCTCGATCCGCAGAAAGGCCCCAAATCCCATCACGTCTAGCCTGGAAGTCTGGAAGACCACGATATGCGGCAACCACTAGCTCCCAGGAAATGTGCGATTTCATCATGCTCTGCACATACACAAGAACTGAGCAAAGGGGAGCTTTGCCAAGGAAGAAAAAGGAAGAAAGAATGAAGGAAGGGATGACAAGGTCCAACTTACGAGTTGTGATTGCGTCCTCTCACCAAGCTGCCTCTCGACTTCTGAAAGTCTCTTGGAACTGCTGCCAGATCTGCTCCTCTTTGAAGAGCGGGAAGACTCACATTCTGCTCTGAAGCTAGATTCACCCTCCATCCTGAAAATTGAGCAACTCTCACTACCTCCCCTTCTTGCAAACTTTCACTCTTCGGATCAGCTCTCACGACTCGGGCGCTCTCAAGTTGAGTGAAAGAGGAGGTATTTATAGGATTGGAAGGAAGGTGATCTGGATCTATCACCATCACCCCTAGCAACAACCTTTGCGACAAGTCACCCCCCTTTTACCGCTCGGCCACTCTACCATAGGGAGTGATCGATTTGGGGGCGTGATTTGTTGACTTGGCCTCTCTATTCAGTCCGAAGATTCCCCGTGTTTATTGTCCCGTTGCGACTACCTTTAGCGCAAAGAAGAAAGAGGGGGACATTTATGCGGGAAAAAAGGACCAGGGACCGACGTTGTTGAAATTGGTGGTAGGTTCCTTTGAAAACCATGGCTATGGTACACTCGCGTGCCACTTCGCCATGTGGAGTAAATGGAGCGGAGCCGTGATTTGTTGACCTGCCACTCCTATTCGGTCCAAAGATTCCCCGTGTCCCTTGTCCTATTGCGACTACTTTTAGCGCAAACAAGGAAACGAGGGACATTCACGTGGGAAAAGAGCACCACGGGCCACTATTGTTGAAGTTGGTGGCAGATTCCCTTTGAAAATCATGGCTATGGTGAGTCACCACTCCGTGTTTTAAGGAGACATCTCGCCGAGCATGTCTCGCGAGAACCCATGTGGTAGAGAAGAGCCACAGAAGAGAAGGAACGAACGGGCAAGCAAGCTGCGTTCAAACCAAGCCATTTCATTCACACATCTATATAAGGGTTTGTGCCCGTCATGAGGAAGGAGTGGGTGTACAAGCCATTCACTAATCCTCGTCATCCTCCTGGTTACGTCTCTTCTCTCTCCGAAGGTAAGAAGTCCCTCAGAGACCTTCTATAGCTCTGTGACGCAGTAATCGCTTTGCTGTGCCATGCCTTTCCATCTGTTCTGGCGATGCTTTTCATCGTCCTCCTGTTTCTCTCGCGACCCTGATGGCCGTGAAGCTCTTGAAGCTGAGGATGCTGGTTGAACTCCCCTCTGCTCAGCCGAAGGAGACTATACCAGCTCCAGGAGCTCCCTTGCCGCGAGCTCCAATTCCCCTTCGATCTGCGGAGCAAGTGACGTGTCAGGACGCTCTTCCTCTCAGAGTTCCATCTCTTGGGCCTCCTGTGCTCCTCTGTCTTTGCCTTTCTCTTCATCTTCACTCGCTTTACCTCTCTCCTCGCCACTTGGAGAAACCTTTAGCGTCAAGGCATCTCGGGGCAATCCCTCATGCTGTAGTTGCTCTGATCTTTCATCTCTTATTCTGTGATGGTCAGCTGTCGCTTGGCGTCTGCCATCTTAGCCGCTTACGGAAAAGGGATGGAGGAGATTCAAAGCATGTGCAAGGGCATTAAGGCCTTATTTTATTCCAAAATGAGGACTACACCAGGGGTTTAGGCACTTCGGGCCTCAAATTCCCCAATTGGGTTACATAAGCTTTCCACAGTTCCATGTCCTCATTTACAGACACCATTACCTTCAGTGGAACACTTGCCTTCCACGATGCTTTAATTGCCTTCACATCGTTTGCATCTCCCTCCGTACCTAGCTCCCTCTTCCTTAGAGGAGGAATTTCAGATAACATTGGGAATGAATGGCGAGGGAGGCCGATCTGAGTATAACACCGATGTGCATTGTATAGAACAAACTCAGTCGCGCCAACAAGCTGCAGCTCTGCATCTGGGGAAGACCGCGTGAGGAGTTCACATGAGAGCAGACATGTTGGCGCATAAGTGAATATGTTCTGCATCATCGTGCTGTAGTGATTCCTCCAGTCTTCGCGTTTCTTCAACCAAGGAGCACGATTTACCACATTACCACTAAAGCCTAACACATCGGCTATGTGGTAAAGTGGACTTTGTTGGAAGATTTTTGAGGTAGTCGTCATCCCCTCGTGGTGGGCAAATTTGAAATGCAAGTCAATCCATCAATTTAGAAGGAGTATGCAACCGAAAGGAGGCTTACCCATGCTGGAAGCCGTGAGACCGCTGTAGAGATAGGCAAGGATGGCGGGCCCCACTCTCTTGCCATCCCAAATCCCACAAATGGCGCTCAATTGGTCCTCCTCCACTATGTTGTCTGTATAAGGAAATAGGAGAGCTCCCGCCAAGCAGATCGTGAACCCCTTCATCAGTTTCTCCAGCTGATCATTACTTGTTGATTCTTCCAGGGCACTCATGGTCCATTCTGCAAGCTTTTGTAAGTTAATTCCCTGTCGAGTTTGGACCGCCTTGATAGCCTTCGATGGCATGAAACTTCCGAGAACCTCCTCAGAAGTCACATTTTTCAGCATGCGCGAGATCTTTATCTTGCCATCCTTCTTAAATCCCTTCAAACCGAGCAACAACTCCACCTCCTCAAGAAGAATTGTTGCTTCAAAAGTGGGGAAAATGAAGGTGTGAGTTTGAGGGTGCCAAATTTCTACCAGTGCGCCCATGACTGCCCAATCCATGTAAATCTTGTCATAGTGTTTGGCGTGAATCACCAATCCTTGGAGATGCCATTTTGAAATCACAGCTCTCATGCCAATGGTTATATTCGAAGTGAGCTTCGATAGCCAGGACAACTTTGAGAACTTCCTTGGGCCCGGGAAGAGAGGATATGGCTGAAAAGGAAAGGAAATGTCAAGAAGGTGAAGGAGAAGTCATACAGAAACTAGAAAATGAGTCAACTCACCAGTCCTGAGTTAATTCTTTCATTCAGATGCCCTTCAATGTCCCTAAACCGTTGGATCTCATTGCTAGCCCTGCTTCTCTTCACGGGACGCGAGGATTCGCCTTCCATCTCAAGTCAAAGGGGCTAAGATCACTCTTTCTCTCCCTTGCTTCTCTTTACGGAATTGGTGCTTGTGCTTCTTCCTGGCTCGCATATGAGCTACTTATAGAATAGAAAGGAATCAAGGTCGTCATCAACAGTTTATCGTGTTATGATTATTAGTCTTGTATGATTGGTCATGTTATGATTATGTCTTTTAATGATTGTGTTAATAATCTTGTCTTGTCATGATTGTAATTCTATCTTGTTATGATTGCCTTAATAATTCTGTCATGTCATGATTATGCCGATAATTATGAAGATATTGTATGTAAATTTTCAAAGAAAGAGCAAAAAAAAAGGAAGACAACAAAAAGCACGAAAAAATAAGAAAAGGAAAAAGAAAAAATGGGTCATCACCCTCCCACATGTATCATATCTGCAGTGTGTCTGGTATTGTATGTACATAATTGGAGTCTGTAAGCGCCGTACGCCTTGAATGAATTTGGAGTTTGAGTTCAGACTCTGATAACTCCAAAAGAGTTCAGAGCGTACGAATAGGTTGTTAAGTCGTGAAAGAATGGGGACGACGGTTCCGTTCAGTGTGTCGATAAACAGGCCTCAGCTCATTACCGGCTCACCAAATCGGTGTCATGACCCAGTCTCCACAGCTTAACGATATTATTCTTGGCCAGTTGATCTCATTATGAGAATCATTCACTTAAGTCAATTGTGCAAGCCACTGTGTTTAAACACTCTGAAATATGAGATATTCCATTCTAAGTCAAGTACTGAGCTTTCCCGATGTTGCCTTGAGATGTTTCTCTAGAAGAGATCATTGTTTGGATTTAATTCCAGTTTATCTTTTTGTTCCCCGCGGACCCACCTTGGCTGTAGCACGTCCACTGACTGGTAACCACTCTCCAATGGTGAAACTTGAGGTTTACGACCCAGGTACTTCCGCACCGTGAAGTTGGTCCTTTTAGTTGTTTGTGCCCCAGTGCACACTTTGTCTTCCTTGTTTGTTTATCATCCAAACAATGGTTGATTTCGGAGAACCTTCTTCAAGGTTACTTCGGTGAAACTCGGGAAAGATTCCCATCGGGAGAATGATGAAGGCGTGTCTCATCACACATTGGCACTTGTTTTTCGCTTCACTCCATTTCATTCCATACATTTCATTCCATTCCATTACATGTCTTGTCACTACAAAACAGATGCCAAGGTGGGGCAACTGTAGACACGCTATTTTCGCATTTTTCACGGGTAAATCTTATATTACACCGTGATGCCCCAAAGTGGCCTGCGCATTTGATTCATGTGGGTGATTAGTCATTTTTCAGGGTTTTATATGAAAATACAAAAGGGTTAGGAAAAGACAAAAAAAAGGAGAAAGATTATAAATAAAAAAGATAAAAAAATGAATGGATGAGAAAAGCTTATAAAAATAATTAAAAAATTAAGAAGAGCTTATAACAAAATACAAAAAAATAAAAAAAATACCAAAAAATTCAAAAAAAAGGTTATAAAAAATTAGGAAATCTTAATAGATAAAAAAATTATAAACACTTTTATTTATATGTATAAAAGAAATCAACGCAAAAACATAAAAAAATATTAATATATACATTATTACTTAAATATATATTATTATTATTACTAATCCTCCCTTAACTTAATCACTAATCCTCCTTTAACTTAATCATCCCTCACCTCTTTTTCTCTCACGTCATTCTCCACACCTCTAACGTCTCTCTCTTCTCATCTCCATGCCCCCACTACCACTCTCTTATTATCTCCATCATCTTTTACGTATTTTTCTTCCCCCATCTCTCCCTCTAGATACCACACACTTCCTTCTCATCTTTCGCTATCTCCCCTCTCTGGTACACCTAGCACCCGGACATGGGGAATCTTTCCCCCTCACATCCCTTTCCACTCCACTGCCAACCCCATCTCCACCCTCATCTCCTTGTCTCTCCCTCTTTCTCCGACGGCTCTTCCTTCTCTCCCCATCCCTTCCACGGCCACCTCACCCACTCCTCCTCATCCGGCCGTCTCTCTGCTCTTTCTCTCCCTCCCCCTCTCTTTCTCTTTAGCCGCAAAAACACCTTCACTGCCTATCCACTCTCGGTCATCTCCCCATACACCTCACCATCACGTCCTCTACACCGCTGCGAAGCCCCGTCCGCGGCCTCCACCACCGCTCCCGTCTCACCCGTCTCCGGTCACCGCCATCGCGACCACCCTCCACCAGCAACCCTCCTCACGACCCCCCCACCGTCTCCACCTCCCACGTGCATGCGCCACCACCGGACACCGCAACCGCCTGCCAAACAGCCACCTTCCACGCCGCCGAGGCCGTCCTCCCACCTGTACCGCCACTGCTGCGACTCCTCCACGCCCGCTCGCGAGCCCGTCGTCGCCATCCGCCTCGGCTACCATTAACACGTCGCCTGCGGCACCTCGCCACTGCCGCCAACCACCGTGGCCCCGTCGTCATCGACGTACCCCGACCACTCCATCTTCACCGGTCGTCCACGCCCTCCTGCCGTGAAGCCACTCACGGACGTCGCCCGACGACCGCCGTCGTCGTCCCTGCCGGTGAACACCGCCAACGCACACCTGCAGCGCCCCCCAACAGCACCTCCATCCCCGTGAGACTGCCGGCGCATGCACGTCGCCTGCGCCACCGTCCGCACCCCAGCCACACCGTCCGTCGCGTCGCCCGCGTCCACCGTCCGAGCACCCGAGCTCACCGTCCCCTCTCACGTTCTCTCCCTCTCTCCCCCTGCGTTTCTCTCTCCTGTACCCCCCTCTCTCTCTCTTTCTCTCTATCGCGGCTCTCTGCCGTATCTCTCTCTACCTCTCTCTCTCTCTCTTTACCTCACGCATCCCTCCTTTCTGTCCCTATGTTCCTCCCTCTCGCCTGATCTCTTTTTTATTTTATTTTATTTTGTTGTTCTTCTCATCTCTCTCCTCCTGTGTCTCTGTCTTCCTCTCCCTCCGTGTTTCTCTCTTCTTCTCTCTCCCTCTCTCTTCTTTCTCTCCCCCTGTCTCATTTCTCCTCTCTCTCCCTCTCTCTCTCATCTCTCCGTTTCTGTCACTCTCTCCCCCTGCCGATCTCTTTCTCCTTCTCTTTTTTTTTCTCTCCCTCGTCTCCCTGCTTCTCTCTTCTTTCCCCCTCTCTTTCAATCCCTCTCACTTCTTTTATATATTTTATTTTCCCTCTTATCTTCCTGTAAACTCTCTGTTTTAGGTGTATAGCATTTATATATTTAGTACTTATATGTATATATAGTATTTATATATGATATATATAAATAATATATAATATTTATATAGTAGTTACTACTATGTATATATATAATTTTTATATATAAGAGTTATATATATATACACTAAATATATATATCTAGCTTATGGTGTAAATAGATATTATATATGTATTTATGTACATATAGTAATATGTGTGTATATATATATATATATATATATATATATGAGTGTGTATCTTTTACGTGTATATATGTTTAATGCTTCTTAAATTCGTGCAGGAATAAAAGTCGAAGCTCCGGCTGATCAGCAATACCGCGTGTTCCCGTACACGGGAAGCAGTTCCGTCCCACCGTTTGGCCGCGTTTGCATCATCATTAGCGGCTCTGTTTCCTTTTTACTGTTATCATTTTATTGTATTTTTTTAGTCTATTATTCAGTTATTAGTGCTTACTTCTATGGATTGTTATCATATCATATCAGTTTTCTGACTTGATTTTACTTTGTGTTTGTTCATTTTGCAGGGTAACCAACTGAAAGCCCCCTTCTTCGAGCAGTCGAACGAAGAGGAAGAAGGAACCCACGCAATTCCCGCGTCAAAGGCAAAAGCGATCAACCAGTTCGGGGCCCACGGTCCCTGGCGATCACACCACCAAACGCGTGCTTGTAGTAAATTTTAATTTCTGTCTATAATACCCGCGGATAGCTAAATCCCGAGTCTGTTTGTACTATAATCGGCCGCGGTGAGTCATTTCACCGTGGTCATTTACTTTCTGCACTTCCTTTCTACATTTTGTTATATTATTGTTAAAACCTTCCACGGATCAATATCCTGCGGCGGTCTGTTTACTGTTTATATTCATGTTATTATTATTGTGTGAGGAGTGATATGCCGTTCCAAATTCCGAGTCTGCGTGTGTCTTTGTGTTCGCCAACTTCTACTACGTAGAGTCCCAGATTCGCACTCGGTATATAGAAAGTTGTCCTCAGAATGGTAGGTCACGCCTACCGGGAAGGGGTTCAGTTTGCGTGAGAGGGTCTTCGGATCCCGTTCTCCGCCCTGTACCGAGGGTCCGGTAAGTCTAGGCTCCACGTCCCCGTACAGAGTGACCTTTCAGGTCATACTCTCTACCCTCTTTTCTACATCATCCTTTTTACGCACGCGTTTTCATTTTCATCATTTTTTACTCTTTCACTCAGAGAGGGAGAAACTCCATCTCTCTCTCTCAGTCCACCACGTGACGCGTTCACAAAAACAACCCATATACAAATTCCTGAACAGAACACCCTTGAAATTTTGTATAGGCAATGAAACCAGAGGATCCGAAAACAACACATATATACAAATTGCTGAAATCAGAGGATCCAAAAATCTAGATTGACTGTATATGGACACAAGGACTGTGATGCCCATTCTCCTCCAGAGGCTCTAAGTGAGAAACTGAGGCTTCCACTCTTGTGAAGTGAATAGAGTGCTTCACCTTCTTTTCAAGTTTTCTATGTTGTGTCAGCATCAACATGTTATCCAGCTTGATGAATCTGATCTCGGACCTTCAGCAACAGAAAATTAAAAGTCATTCAGTAGAGCTCATCTATAAGGTAAAATCTAGATTGACTATATATTATCTTCAAACTTATCTTGACAAGATTAATTGCTCACATTCAATCAATTTCTGAACAATGAAGCAAAAATATAGATCCTGGTGCATTTGGTTCATCAAATATCTACATAACCAGAAACCGAAAGTGGAAAGATTAACCATTTGTCTTTGTAATTTGCCTTGGAGTGAAAAGGAAGAATATGAGCTCAGCATATTTGTTCACAACACAATCTGGAGTCAGCATATTTATTGACAGCACAACCTTTTTCTTCCAGGTAGTCTGTAGAAATAAGATCAATGGGATTCAGAGTATAAGATCAACGGCCTCTCCTGTCATCCTGGGAGGGAACATGTTGCACCATTTACTTCCTTTTCTCCCTTAAAACTCAATTTTTATGATCACACACAGTCCCTGTTGTTGCTGGGTGGCAGACCTTTAAGGTTCAGCAAAGACAACCAGATGCATATTTAGAAAGTTTTTAAGTCTCATGAATGAGAGGTCAGATGGATGGATATTCAGGTGGTCCTTGGGTTAATTGGACCTTCCTTCAAAGTATGGTTCTGCAAGACACAATAATTGGGATGGCATGGAAATTTTTTATGATGTCCTTGCCCAGGGCCCTGTTATGCATTTGCTCTCCAGAAATAATTAAGTTGAACTACATGTGTATTAGAACAGAAACACAGTATATATCACTATCTGTGTCAAGAGCCCCCAGAAAGAAAAAGTAAGGAAAACATATGAAGAAATACATTCTGGAGAGACATTGTAGAAACATTCTAAGTTTATTATGAGAATTTCTTAAGGGTAAAGAATCAATTTCTATCTGTGTCAAGAGCCCAGCAACCTACTCTCAACCATCTCAGAAATTCTGACAGTTCAATTGAGGCCAAATTGGATCCTTCATTATGACCTCCTCCTGTGCGCCCTCATCCTATCCACCCATCTCATGTTCCTGCTCCTTCTACATCTGTTCCTTCAGATACTTCCTCTCCCACTCATCCTTTCATCCCAATGTCAATTTCAGTTTCTTCTCCTTCTCAATCTACGCACATTCCTATTTCTATTCCTTCTTCATCTTCAACACCAATGCCATTTCTTGCACCACCTACTTCCACACCTGGTGAAGATGAAATTATATCCACTCCTATTCCTTCATCTCAAGCTATGGGTACGGACTCTAGAATTTGAAAGGGCATTCCAGGGAGTTGCTACCGTGCAAAAAACAATTGGAAATGTAAGTTTGGTCTATACATCTTTTAGCATCATTTCTAGTCTGTTGATATTCTGAGTTGGGCTGCAATAGCAGCTCTATTGCCAACATATCATATGGTATTTCCCAATCTACATCTCCATAGCATTTGCTTAATCTAGTTTCTCAATTTTCTCTACGAACTTCTGTGATGAACGAAAAATGCAGTAAAATTAGATGTAAGACACGTACTTGTAAAGCATATGGTTGATTGGAATGGCTTCAAAAAATGCATTAAAATTAGATGCATCACAGTTATTCAATATAGAGTATAATGGTAAATTGGGAGGTTCAAGCATCACTACCTACTGTGATTCAAGATGCATGCTTCAGATTTCAGAGGAGGCCCCTATCAAAGTTAAGCCAAATATGTCCATTATTAGTGTAAAGACTTGCTTAACAAGAAATTAAAATAAGAAACAAAATATTAAGTGGAGATATCATACCTAATCGGAAATTGAAGAAGATGCAAATGTCCTGTCGAAAGGAACTTCTAAAATATCATTTTCACTTTGATCATCAAGCTTGCTACTTGTAAATATAGAGCAAAGTGAATCTTCTTCTGAAGTGTCAACTGAAGAAACATCTTCTCGAAGTCAATTTTCAGTACATATCAGAGCTTGCACAGTAGTATGATCTAATGAGCTTCTATATTTATTCAACACCCTACTCCCAGTACTGAAAGCCTATTCTGATGCTACAGTGGACATCGGAATAGCCAACACATCACGAGCCACCAATGAAAGCACTGGATATTTTAAAGAGTTACTTTTCCACCACGTCTAAATTATCGTCTGGTTTTGCTAGTTCATCTAGATAAGCATCCAAATCAGATTTTTCTGATGAAATTAATGAAGACTGGTGAAGGTACTGGTTAAACTCCATGTACATGGATGTCAATGCACTTCTTGAAGATGAGATATTTTTCCTCTTCGGCACACTTGTCATAGAAGATGCACTCGTAACAGTTTTACTCTCAAATGACTGACTTTGTCTTCTAGTGGCATATGTATCATAAAGATTTTTTAGCCCCATTTTCACCTCTGCTATCTGCCCATCAGCTTCATCACCATAAATCTTTTCAAAAAAATACTTTACTATGATCATTTTAAAACGTGGATCCAAAACAGTTGCAATTGAAAGAAGAATATTTATTCTTTTCCAATACTTCTTAAATTTCAAAAGCATTCGTGGAGCCATCAAAGAAATGAATGAGTCATCATGAACACACCACTATTTCAAAGAAATGTGAATTATGTAAATATCTCCAAAGAAAAGATTGGAAGTGGGAAACTTAGTCCCTGAGAGTCTCTCAGTCACTTCATAAAAGACACTTAAACATTCAAGAACCAGCTTAATATTTTTCCATTCAATGGCGGATGGTGCATAAGGATAGCCTGGATCATATAGCTGCAAACATGAGAAGACATTTTCAAATTCAATTGCCCTCTCTAACATTAGATACGTAGAATTCCATCTCGTAGACACATCTAAAATGAGAGACTTCTGAGGACCTCTTTCACTTCTTGCAACTTTCATAAAGTTCTCCTTCCTTTGTTGAGAGAATTTTACATATTTTACACTTTTGCGTACTTTGAAAATAACCTCATCAAGCTCTTTCAAACCATCTTGCACAATCAAATTTAGGATGTGTGCACTGCATCTTAGATGAAACCAAGATCCATCGAGAGACAAAAATTATGAAAAAGTTGGATCATTTAATAACATCTTTACTGCTTTGTTATTAGCACTTGCGTTATCCAACACAATTGAGAATAATTTCTTATGAATATTCCACTCCAACAACTTGTCAAGTAGCACCTTAGCTATCTGTCTATGACCATGAGGAGCCTCAACATACTCAAAGTTGAGAATTTTCTTTCTCAAATTTCAATCATCATCTATATAATGGCACGTTAGGCACAAGTAACCATCGTTGCCAATTGAAGTCCACATATCAGAAGTTAAGCTTACTCGACAAGTGAGACTCTGAAGTGAGGAATAAACCCTCTCTTTCTCTTTGACATAAAGGTTCATACAATCTGACTTAATTGTGTTGCGAGATAACAACTGTAATTCAGGCTGTATATTCTTTAAAAATTTTCTAAAGAATGCATGCTCAATCATTGCAAATAGATACTGATAGACAATAAACATCTTTGTAAGATCCTCTCTACTTCTCTCATTATCAAACACAAAGGAAGACTTTTCATTTTTAGTTTCAGTTCCAGTGCCTATTACATCCCCTTTACTTTGTTTCAAACTTTGGGTATCAGAACAACGTATAATGTGGTTACTTAAATGTTTTGTTCCACTTGAACTTTTGACAACTAATTATTTTGACAATATCGACAAATGGCCACATCATTTCCATCTTCATTTACAACCCTCTCAAAGTCTAACCAGATTTGACCTCAGCTTTCTCCCTCTATGAGGAGGTTCACCAGACGGTTGAGTAACGCTTGTTTCTATATTATCTACATCAACTTCTATATTCTCTGAATCACTTGCCATAATTTCAAATCAAAATGTCACTCTAATCTACACCCTTCACAATAGGAAAAAAAATCAAAAATAATTAATAACAAATAGGTGAAAGTTCTGTTGACAAATGAAGACAAACAGCTGAAAGTTCTGTTGACAAATGAATAGAACGATAAATGCATGACGTAATACAAGGCTGATTACACACAGTTAACAAAGGAATCAGTCAAATAACTACCACTACAATACTTTCAAAGTAGAGAAAACTGCCAACAGTACTCTAGTGTACCCATTCAGGTTGATGTTAACATAGAATCGAGCCGAAAATTAAACACTATGAATTTGATGTGAAGCTCTAGAACCATCATAAGCCAAACTACATTAAAAAAATAGTAACAATAAACTTTAAATTGAAAGCAACTTCCCTATTACGGTAAGTCATCAAATTGAAGTTAGACTGAAATTATGCCTTAAATCAGCAAATGCCTAGAAAATGCCATGTAAGTAAGCATATATGCAACTTTCAGAATAACAGAAATGATAGGGCACACACTTGTAACTTGTGCATTTATAATCACATAGTAGAGTCCTTACTGATAGGACTCCCATTTGTGCATTTCTAACAAGAAGAGTGAAATGTTAGGGCACACACTTGTAACTTGCTGGTTAGAATAGGGTTTGATATTCTTAACATACGTAACCATTATCAAGGAGGAAAGAAGTCACAAAACAACCTATTTCCCAAGGGCAAAGTATCAACAGCTACCTGTTTCTTCATTCTGTTGCAAGAGGAGCGGCTCTTGGCAGAGGATTCTTCCTGGCACACATGCCAAGTTTTTCCCACTCGAATTGTACTACTGTTTCATGGCATTATTGGAAAAGAATGAAACCAAGGGTAGAGAGGTTCATAGGAACATCAGTGCGGGAGTATGGACTGTTTTACAGAGAATCAGCCATCATTTTCTTGAGGAAAAAATCAATGTATAAGAATGGCTAGAAACTCTTGCATGCAGACATGAAGATTTCCTACCCCCCAACCCCCAACAAGAGGAAGAAAAAAAAGGTCAGCATTGCTTACTGTTACTATGGAGATGACAAACAATGTATAAGAAGATTAAAAAATCAGAGAAAAGTTCTGAGCGCAGGCAAGATGAAACAAAATTAACATCAACCTAAAAGTATTTAACTATCTTTCTACACTTGGTCAAATTCATCTTCCGAATGCACGGTGACAAAGCTTGCTAACTCAAAAACCAAAATCTTCAAACTCGTACACTTCTTTAAAAAAATGCAATGAGAAGCGTATACCTGAAAGTCTCTCTTCTATTAAGAATGGTTGGCCAACTGAGTTCAGCCAATACTTGTGACAAAACTAGCAGCTTAAATTAGCTTTCTGTCATCATGAACTGGGACTCCCCATTCTTCATCATGAAATGAAATATAAAGCGGATCTACATGAATAAAGAACACATGGAGTCAGACAAATTAGGTTATCTCTACTAATTTCTGCAGGGAACAAAGCAATAAATTCATGCATGTGTCGGCTTGATGTTCTGTCCTTGACAGAGTGCAGATGATCTGGATGCTACAGAAGAATTTCATGACCATTTTAAAGTTCTACTAATTGAAGAGCATGGTATATCAACCCATCTGATTCTTTTAGTAAATGTTAAGCAGGTTAAGGATCCTAATTACCAGAAGTGATTGTAGAAGGTAGATGGGGTTATTGTGAAGCTGATGATGCAGAGATGCCCTTGAATTTTTCTTTTTCCAACTTTCTGGTCCAAATTTATTTTTTAAAAAGTTTAAACGACATCTACAATGGCAATTTCATTCGATGATCAGGAAAATTACTCCCAATGATATTTAATATATAGAAAGATGATGTCTTTTCTAGTCCTGAAAAGGAGATAAATGAGTATCAAACAGTTTTATGGTAGATGACCACAAGCAGGAAACAAACTCACAATAGAAAGAAAACAATATCAACGAAGACCGTAGACAACTTCATCTTCAATGAAAAGATAACCTCAGAATCAGAAGACTCAGAAAAGAAGGCCAGCTTATTTTTACCCTACTAGCATCGGAACCCCCACCCAGCGAGTGGGGTGCGCAGAGAGAGAGAGAGAGAGAGAGAGCGAGAGAGAGAGAGAGAGAGAGAGAGAGAGAGAGAGAGAGAGAGAGAGGGTGCCGCAGGTGAGGTGAATAGAAAGATCTACTGGAGAGAGGGTGCCAGAGAAGGGTTTCCCCCTCCGGTGCCGGCAATCGCACGAGAGATGAGATAAGATAAGGGAGGGAAAGAGAGAGTGAATGAGAGTGAGAGCGAGAGAAACATCATCATACTGTGATCGTTGTCACGGTCACCATGGCTGTCGCGGGTGGCCGTCGTGGAGATCGTTGTCGCCTTGCCGTCGCCGCCATCGTTGCCGAGATCACTATTGATGGGAGAAACCCTAGATCTCGACGCAAGGCAGAGAGGGGAGGTGGCTGTCGCGGGTGGCCGTTGTGGAGATCGTTGTCGCCTCGCAGTTGCCGTCGCCGTCGCCGAGAGACTATTGATGGGAGAAACCCTAGATCTCGACGCAAGGCAGAGAGGGGAGGTGAGAAGAGGCCGCCTTGAACATGAGTGCATCGTGGCAGAAGGTTGCCCCGAAATGGGATTTTTTACGGCGCCCCGAAAACCCGATCCATAATCCTTCATGTCAGATCAGAAAACCCTCACCCTAAATCCGCTGGAACACAAAATTTCGGGTCAATGGTCTGATCCGGATCCGAAATTTTTTTCGGATCCGAATCAGGTTTTTGGATCGCAGTGATCCATTGACACCTCTAGCGTTGATGACATCAACTAATATCAATCAGACTAGCCAAACAAAAATTGATTACTTCCTTTTTAATTAATGGTCAAGATAATGATCCCTCTTGATCTTTTAATCTTATTTCTTTTTTTATTTAATATCAATAATATCAATCAGACTAGCCAAACAAAAGAGGGGGGGGTGAAATCGATCAATTACCATGCAAAACTCAAGGAAAAGGAGTCGTTGTCCACTTCCTGTGACCTCCCCAACCCTCCTACAATGTTGTACTTCCTTCTCTTTCCTCATTTTGCTGTGCACATGACCGGGCGCGCCAGAGAGCGACCCACCCGGAGGAGCAGGAAAAAGAAACCAAGAAGAAGCCTCCTCCACGCCCTTATAAACAAGGGGACAGGAGAGGGGGGAGAAGGTCGAGAGATCTCGATGTCATCGGGCAGGAACGGATGGGTGTTGCAGTAGCTGCTTCCACAGAGTAGTGCTTTCATTTTCTTGGCTCGGCTCTACTTCCTCTTCCTTGCTCACGCTAGCTTCTACGTTAAGAGCTCATTTGGAGAGACCCCAGGAGGAGGAGGTGATAGATATCATGGCAGTAGAGGCCGCCTGCAGCATTGGCTCTCCCGTAGGAGCCACTGGCCTTGCCGAGGGGATGCTCCCCAAGTGCAAGGTCCTTGGGTGGTGGGTGGGCTACGTTCACGTGCCCACCTTGTTGCTGCTACGTGATCGTCTTTGTTCTAACATCCGGTAGCGTTGGGAGAGGAAGGAATGCAACGGTGATATTGGCGTGCGAGGCTCAATCGAATCTTTTGCCCCTCTGTTCTACTCTCCCTCTCTATATATTTTCTTACGAGTCTGCCATCTTGTTATTGAAATGACCGTTTTGTTTATGTTTATTGTCAGTTGTGGTGTGGGATAGTAGCGATAAGAGGGTGTTGCCACCCCCATTAGATTGTGCCAATTCCTTTTGTTCCTCTCTTCTCTCCTAGTTTTCTCTGACTGATGCATTCAAAATGTAATCTGTCTGTCACTCAAGCAGTGACTACGGCCGGACATTTCAAGGGGATTTGCTAAACTAGCTCGATTATCGCGTTTGGGTGTGAGGAGATAGAGAGCTCCTTACTTTTTTTTTTTCATTCACTCTCTTATTTTAATCGTACGTCAAACACGTCCCTAGAAACTTGAGCAGTGATGTAGGGCGCGTTTAATTTTTTTTAAAAGACTCTAAATAGAGAAGAAATTTTTATAGAGGAGTTCTTTAGATTTTTAAAAATTGTCATTTTTTTGTTCTTATCTCTCTTTAAAATTAAGAAGTCGACTTTTAAAAAACTCGAAGCAATATTGAGTCCTTGGCTTTAAATTTTGGGGGTGAAACGATTAGAAGTCAAAGTCACACCCAAAATCTTACCAAATGCGACCTTAGAATAGACGTAAAATATTTTTACCGCGGTTAAAAGGCCAACGATTCACTGGTTTAACCATCAAATGCCTTCGTTAGTTACAATTAAAAATGCCTTTGTTACGTGCACATTTGGACAATATGAAAGTGGTGCGGTGAATTTTGGCACGCAAAGGACGGATATGTATAGTTTAATTTTTTAGGGGACCTATGTACTTTGTTTTTCTAGCAACTTCCAAACATTCTGTATGCGTGAAAAGATAGTTGAGAATTTTTTTTCCCAGATGATTCAAATATTTCTTTTTTTCCATAATCTATTTCCCTATGTATATGGGGGGAGATGGGAAAATTGATCCTGGCAAAAAAAAAAATCCATTCATTTATCTCTCTAATTCCAAATGCAAACACGAAATTTCATATCACGAACTTTTTCACAAAAATTTTACAAACATGTGTCTTCAATTTACTGGAAATCATTTAGAGTCTTTACTAATGGGAAAATATTTCCCATGATTCTTTATTTTAGGGAAATTCTGAGTCTTTATTTTTTACAATTATAAATCTCAAAGTATCTACGCAATGAATGAGAAAAAGAAGATTTACCGGCCGGTAGGAATTAGCCAAGGGGAAGAACCTTACCCTGGTAATTGGATAGCTAGGCCTCCCCCCCCCCCCCCCACACACACACACACAAGGAAGCCTGTGGATAAAACATATGCACGCTTATTTTCCGCAACCATGAGTTGCATGTGTACTGGTGTACCTAAAATCTACTGGAAAATGTGTTTGAGCCGTGTTAAAAATGTCTGATAAAATTAAACTTTTAAATGTGAATCTCCAACTAAACGACGTTAGGTTTGGCTATCACCAACCAAAGGGATAGTACGGTAGAGAAGCGTTTGTCGTATGCATATTTCACATGAGTAATGTCTAGTCTCGAGATGTTGCATATATAATATTTTTATTTAATTTTTTAATTTTTTGAGTACTTTTATATCTAATTAATTAATTTGATGTATCATGATAAATGACGTGACATGAGAGTCACGTAAAATTAAAATTATAACTTTATGAATAATAAAATTAGGTCAATTTCATTACTGATACGGAGATAAATTTATTTTTACTTGTGTCTTATTGTGAGTAGGATTCCGTCAAACGAGTGTGATGGTGTAAATTATATACAATCTTACTGGATGATCTAACATTGCAAATTAAGACATTCATTTGGAAAAGTACTTTTCTTTTCTGAAGATTGTCCGTTCATATATAAATTAAATTTGAATGCAGCGCTTGATATGAACGAGGATCCACTTTGCAAAAAAAAAAGATTTAATTAAACACGTAAAAGGGGCATGTTAATTCTGCTGTTAATCTCGTATAGCACGTGGGATTGAGTTCAGTTTTATGTAGTGCTTGAGATCGAGTACCGTGGGAATGAAAGTGCTGTATTTTCTGTATATTACATGATAATAAAATGGTGAGAATCAAAGAAATTGCGGTGGAAATGTTTCCACCCACTTCTCTCTCCCATAACTGAATGTAAACAGTACGAGATTTTATTTTCATGAAATTTTCCACTAAAAAATTATAAACATGTGTTTCTACCTTATCGGAAATCATTTACCATGACTCTTTTCTTCGTTCTCGAAAAATCTTGAGAATGCAAACCCTATCAGCATGTGAGCTGATTGATGAATGCTTAAGTACGTGAAACATGAAAAAGAATCAAATGTGTTCATTCACATGGCACATCGTAACGAAAAAAAGAAATGTGTTATTGGTGATGGGCATCGAAATTCCATTTCTCGCTCGATGAAAATTATAGGAGCGAGAGTTAATTACTAGCTAGGTCACTTTTGATTTTCTAATTTACTTATTTATGCTTAGGTAGTGTGTGGAGATTGGTACGTACGTAAATATATATTCTCTCGGACAGCATTGGTCTTAAGAATCAATTGGAGCTGTTGGGACATGAAGGTTATTATAAAATATTATATATATATATATATTTGTTTATAAAAATTACTAATGGTGGAAGCTTTAGTTTCTGGTTAGAAGTCACCAGAAATAAAAAATAAAGAATCTGTTTTGGTCGCCGTCTCTTTCCAGGCGTTCGTGGCGGTGGCCGTCTGCGCGCTTATCTCCGCCGACACCCTCTTCGGCGGCGGTCGCTCGTGAGCGCTCAGGCGTGGCCTCCACGTGACATCCGAGTATATCCCATTTTCGCAGGGTTGGTGAAGGGAGGCTTTGCCTTCTTCAATCTTCAGTGGTCGGTGGCGGTGTGGTGGGGACATCCTTTGGAAATAGTTGGCAAAGGGCTCAGTGGGGTGTTGCCAACATTGGGGATATGCCTATTATTATTATTATTATTATAAGGGCCATGTATGACCAGAAGAAGTGGTGGATTGGCGAGGTCTTTGTTTGATAGATTGAGGCCGGGGAGAAGGAATGAATAAGCTTTAAGTTTCTTCTACCACAAGCAAAGCGAGTATTCTGTCACTCTTCTTTTTGAACTTGGGAAGTTTTTGCATGGCAGGGGATGGTTAGGGATGCTGGCAAGGGTCCCAATTTGTTTCTTGTTACTTTCTTTTATTGAATGTAGAGTTTTTATTTTTCTACTCTTCCAAACTAGACTATGTTAGACATCAGCCCCGTAATACAACTATTTATTAATAAGTCACTAAATTTTTCTTACACTTGTTAAAAAATATCTAAAAAGAAAATATTTTAGAGAATATTCCTTCTTTTATCCATTGTTATATTTCTCTACTCAAATTACGCCTGAGTAAAGGAGAGAGAGGGAGGAGAACGGGAGAGAGAGAAAGAGAGAGGCGTTAGAGGGGGGGGGGGGCAATCCAGTGTGAGAGGAGGGTTCCGGTGGGGAGGGGGTGTAAGGAATCACATCAACACACAGTGGAAACAAATGATCCCTCGTAATGTCGGTATTAGGATTGAAATCGAAACGAAAAAAATCAGAATGTGAAGAGTAATTCTTCACCTTTGCGGGGTTGCGAATCTCCTGTGTAGATCGATGAGACGTGAGTCGCGTAGATGCACAACCTCTGTAAGTATCCACACGGGTACTCGAATCAGACGAGCTTCTCTCCGCGATCTCCATACGTCGACCAGATCTCAACTCGACCATGCAAGAGCAGGGAGAGAGAGAGGGGAGGGGGCCCTAAGGAAAGAGAGATAGAGAGAGAGGACGGCAAGAACAGATCAGCCAGCTGCTTGGCCCATGGTTCTGTCCCATTGTAATTATTTATAGACATCTGGTGTTTCATAAAAACTCAGATACTTTCTATAAATCATATCTCACCTCGCCTGGGCAATACTCTTATGTGTGTGACTCTCTAGGCCCAAATATCAATCGATTTTCAGGCCCACTAAGCCAAGAATCTATTATTATACTTAGTTAAATTAATTAATTATAGATATCATCGCAAGATACATAATTAATGTAATTTAACTCATGAAAAATCATTCGATAGTTATTCCAATGGACCTTCCGACCATGAACAGTACCAAGTACTACCTCATGATCCCATACGATATATAGGGAACTAATCTCACTAGGACTATCTATCTATAGATACCACAAAGCTATAGTTCTTCACTCATCAAATGCCCCAACAATATAAGGGTATGGTTATTATGTCAAACTCTTTAATTATTGGCTAGATGGAACCAGTGCTAATGATTATCATAACCGGGAAACTCTTTTTCCAATTAACACCTGGCCAGGTGTTTCCGAGTATAGTTCCGTAGGGCATTCACTCTCTCGTTATATACCAAGAGTGAGTGATTTCATATTGTTCGCTCAATTGTCTTCGCAAGTTTTCCACTGTGTCTAAATAACTAACTGTACAAGACCTAATGACTAAGATCTATGAGTCAGTAATCAAGACACAACAATCCTAATGCAAGATATCCTTAGTGACTAAGGTCTAAGGATCAACTATGCTACTACAACGTGATAATGCCCCGGTTAACATATAGGTATAATGACCATACATGGATTTTAAATCAGATTAGTTTAGTGAACTCATTCCCTAATGAGCACTTACAAGTTTACCTTAGTATCCTCACACAAGTGACTATGAGACTAGCCACCCTCATCACATGAGCAGGCATAACTCGTACTGGTCTTATCAGGCATTTGATGTCTCTCTCAAATATCCACTGACCATAATAATTTAAGACGTATGTTTATAGAAGATTGATCTTATTATTATAATCTCAACATGATTCAATATTCATTGCATAAGTCTATGGACTTTATTAAGTAATGCAAATACGCAGTCAAAACATAATGAATAAAATGTCTTTGTAATTATAATAATGTAAACCAAAATATATTATCAATGTGCATGGTTGACTCATAGGCCACACATTTCTTACATGGGATTCCAGAAGAGGGGTTGATAGGGGGAGGACATCGACGGGGGTGTGGCGAGGACACGGCGGGGAGGGGAGAGCCAAGGTGGGGGGAGGGGGATCGGAGGGGGAGGGGGGATAGGGACGGGAGGGGGTCTGCTGGAGGGAGGATGGGGGTCTGCTGGAGGGGGAAGGGGAGCTGGAGGGGAGAGAGGGGTCTGTTGGAGGGGAAGGGGGTATAGAGGGTAGAACTCTCCCCAAGTGGGAACAAGTTTGATTTTTTTAGAATTTTTAAATAGAAAGTTACTCCGAGTGAGAGCAACTTCAGAGAAAAGTTGTTCCTACTCGGAGCGACTTTCCTTTGTCACTCTCTTTGTCTTCTCCCCCTCTCTCTTCCTCTCCCTCTTTTTCTCTCACCCCTAGAAGGGGAGACGCCTCCAACGTCCCTCCTCCATGCACTTTCTCTCTCTCACCCTATCCCTCCTCTCTCTCCCCCTCTCTCTCTTTATGTCACCGTTGGATTGTCCCCTCTCCTTCTCTCTCTCATCACCCGAAGGGAAGACGCCTCCGGCATCCCCCCTCCTTGTACTCTCTCACTCTCCCCCTCTCCCTCTCTTTCTGTCATTGTTAGAGGGGGGAGCCACTCTCCGTCTCTTTCTATCACCGTCAGAAGGGGGGACGCCCCTGGTGTCCCTCATTCCTACACTCTCTCTCTCTCACCCCGTCCCCTCCCCCCTCTCTCTCTCTTTATGTCACATCTCTCTCTCCCCTTCTCTCTCTCTTTATGTCACCACCGAAGGGGGAGACGTCTTCGACATCCCCCCTCCTTGCACTCTCTCTCTCACTCTCTCTCTCTTCTTTCCCCTTGAGTCGAAAAGTTAGCCAATGACATTAGCGCCTTTTTTGCTACACTACACTGGTTAATGTCTATCATTGTTAAGTTAAAGAAGTGGACGGAGACCGACCACAGGAGTGTTTTACTATAACATTGATGATTTGACTGACTTATTAATAAATAGTGAATATAAGGGGTCATTTATAATATTAAAAGATTATAGGGGCTTATACCTAAAAAACCCTTATTAATGGTCTTATGGTCTGGCTCTGGCCTTTGCTTTTTATTGTTCCATATTGCACCTCTTTGGCCATGTGAAACGAAGGACATCTTGACAATAAACGAGAACTATCCTGGGCCAACCATCCAAACATGCAAGGCATTAATTGTTCTACAGAACCCTCCACTGGTACACGTGTTAACTTCCTCGGTCATTTTAGTAGCTAAATTATGTGGCTTTGTGTGATAATTATTTCCCTTGGAAGCATTATGCATCCTGGACTTGTTTTGTTCAGATTCAAATTCTGATCGTCAGATTTTGCTATGCTTTGTTTCATGGAAGCTGAGAGCTTTTTAGATCAATATTATCATAATCGAATAGGTGTCTGGACATATCAATGAATTGGTTCGATTCAAATTAATTGGACTACTCAATCGAATCGGTTGAACCGTGACGTCATCGTAATATTGATACGTGGTTCGACCCGATTCTATAACTCAAGATAATAAAAAATAAGATATAAAGATCAAAATAAAAAAATATATATGCATAACTATTAGTTATGACTATGTAACCATACAAATAAAAAAATAATAATAACATGATTAAATAAATTGACCTTAAATTTTATAATATTTTATTGATAAACTCTTCACAATTAACATCTATGTACTTTTAAACTTCAAATATATCAAAAATAAAATGGTAAGTAATAATAAATTAATAATAGTAAGATAAATTTCTTCACACATAAATACTATTTTAAATATTTTTATATTTTTATATGTTTTATTTAAAAGATGAATCGGATCGGATTAGTTCGAACTGATTCACCGGTTGAACTGCGATTCATCCGGTTCGTCTGATTTTCTAATATGAGATTAGACTAATTTTAGTCGATTTCTGAACATTGATGACACGGTGTTTTAGACTAAACGAACATCTTTTTTATTTTAAATTTTGACACAATTTCATTGGAGGGGTGTCACACTTATTTGGGGAACCATGCCTCTTACTGAAGGCGCATGACCCAACAATTATATTATATATAAAGAGGTGTGTCATATTCTACCAACTTTTATATAGAGAATAATGCGGATTAGGAAAATTATTCGCAGGTGGACGGGTTATTTAAGTTTGAAAGTCAGAAATTTCAGAATACATAACTCGGAGTTAGATAGGGTTAAAATTTTTAACTCGGGATTAACTAATTTCATCTCTCTCACGTCAATACACTATTTGATCCCGAGTACAATACGTACCAAATTAAAAATATAAAAATTTAATAATAATTCACATTGGATTCACCCGAGTTAACTTATGCTATATTGTTATTAAATTGACCTATATTGAACATATTTATCAAGCATGTCAAATGTATGTAATCCTACTGCGTGTTTAATATAGCATATCATGTTGAATAGTTGACGTTATGTGTTTGTTTATCTAAGCAGGCATGTTTGAACTTCGAGCAAGGCACGCCTTGCAGGCTCAGTTCATGTGGCTCGTGAACGGTCCTTGGGATCTCATCACACGCTCGTCATACCCGCCGTTTTTCCGATTCGAGGTGCCACCTTTCCACCAGAGTTTTTTAAATCGATTTGATATGGGATGAATCACATGTAGCAGAGATAAATTGATATTTGCAATGCGTGGTACGCAACCAGTTCATCGCGTATCACACAGAACTGTGCATGCTATTACGTATCGGATCAGTTTAAGATGATACACTCACTGATACGTGTAAGACAAACGATTTAGATCGATTTGATATTAATATTTATATATTATTTAATATATTTTACATAGATAGAATATACCAGATGACTTCCTAACTTATTGATTAACATATTTTTGTACAACAGCGAGTTGTGGGTTCAATAATGATCATATTTTTTAAAAAAAAATAGTTTCCATCTACATCATTCGATAATGATTCTAAAGGAGATACGAGAAAGAGAGAAAGAGAATAATTTTTAATATGTTTTATTTTTAATTAAAATTTAAAATTTAAACTTTAATATAAAAGTAAATATTGATAAAATTCATTTAAATAATATTATCAGAACCGAACCGGTGTCTGAATCGGTCAATGAGTTAGTTCTGTTTGAACCAGTTGGACCATTCAATCTAATCGGTTTGAACCGTGACATCATCATAATATTGATACATAATTTGACCCGATTTTATAACCCAAGATAATAAGAAATAAGGTATAATGATCAAAATAAAAAAGTATACATCTATAATTGTTAGTCATGATTTTATAACTATACAAGTAAAAAATAATAATAACATAGTTAAATAAATTGATCTTAAAATTTTATAATATTTCATTAGTCTTCACTCTTCATAATTTACATCTATGCTCCTTTAAACTTTTAAACTTCAAATATATTTAAAATAAAATGATAAATAATAATGAGATAATTTTATTCACACATAAATATCATTTGAATATATAAATATTTTTACATTTATTTATTTTTTATTTTAAAGGGTGAATCGGGTCAGACCGGTTCGGGCCGGTTCACCGGTCGAACTGCGGTTCGTCCGGTTCTTTAACATTAGACAGTACCGGCTTTAATCGAACCGGTTCCTGGATCGGTTCACAGTTGGACCAGTTCGACTGGCCGGTTGGGTCCGGTTCTGATAACACTGCATTAAATTAGTTGTTTATATTTTCAAAAAATTATGTGACATACCCACCAATTAGGGCCGTCAATGAATCAAGCCGGCTCGATAGGCCTATATGCTTGGCTTCGTTCTGGGCCGGGCCACCAAGTCCTTCTCGGTCTGTGGGCCCTTAATTGGGCTGATGTGATCTAATAGACCAGTCAATTAGGGCCGTCAATAGGTCAGGTCGGCCCGATAGGCCTGCAACTTGGCTCCATTTTGGGCCGGGCTATCAGGCTCTTCTTGACCTGTGAATCCTTAATTGAGCTTAAAAGTTCAGTCCAACTAGGTCAGCAGGTCGGGCTCGAACTTTAAATTCGGCTCACTGGCTAGCCCTACCTATTCTTATTTTTCTTTTCCCTTCAAATTTTTTGTTTAATCAAAAATAAAAAATATCTAATTTTATTTAATAAAAATAAAAGGCTCTTTTTAATGAATTAATAAGTAAAATTCTAATCAATTTAATAATATTATAACATTTATATTCATATATATATATATATATATATTATTTAATTTGTCGGGCCTGATCAAGTAGGCGGAAGTCAGATTTGTGAAAAAGTTGGGCTCAACTTGGCCTGACATAACTCGAGACCGGGTCTGAGATAGGGTTTAAAATTGATGAGTTATACTTGAGTTAGGTGGACTTAAGCCCAACTCGGCCCGACTCATTGACACCTCTACTGCCAATTATAAAACACAGCGTACTCGAGCACTATTCATCTTCACTTCATTTTATTTATTTATTTATTTATTTTATTTATCTTTATTAGTTAAAATATATTATAATTATCTTTAAATTATCTTTAAAAATATTAAACTTGTAAACTAAAATTTCAAAGTGAAAATTATTTTAAATGAAAAGAATTTTTAAAATATAATTTCTTTACGGCCCAAATCAAAGAATCTCCTCTTATTATTGTTACCAAACAAATTAAATCAAAGATATAGAAATATTTTAAAAACATGTCCAATGTAAGTTTTGAACATGAGACCTCACTCGTTAAACCACACAAATTAACCAACTAAGTTAATAAATCATATTAATATTAATAATTTTATTTGTATAAAAATATTAAAAGTAAATATTTTTTTATTTTTCTTATCTCGATATGTAATAGTACCGTACTGTATCGTACCCATAAATGACCGATATGATCAGTACGATCGATACGATAACCCTTACTTTTTCCCTACTATCTTCTACTCTCGCATAGGAAACACAATGCCTCCCATCATCCAACGCCGGGGTTGATTTATTAATAAGATCTTTTTGAAACATCCTTGGGATGTATTTTTATTTTGGGTGAGATTTTCAACCTAAAGAGATATACGGCACCAACACATATTTATTATCCTCTTCTCAAATTTAAATTTTAGATAAAAGAGAGTTAAAAGATTACTCCCAAACACCTCATCATAATTTTATTTTAAATTATTTTATATGTTTTAAAATCTAATGTCAAAATTTTCTATGGTTATTTTTTATTCAAGGTGTAAACTAATGTTCCATTTCTATTAAAAATATTTTTTAGATGAAAAAATCTGTATAAAAAACTGTTTTTGACCGACTCATTGTGCAGAACGACATGTGAAAGAGAAAAAAACATCAAGGGAGATTAAAAATATTTAATCCTTCTACAATTTACTTAAACTTAATAATAATTAAACAAAGGATTTGAAATGGAAAGTCACCATAGACGCAATAGGAGTAGAGGTTAAGAGGCGACAAAGGGAAGATATGAGTAGTAAATACTCTGAAAATATGTTTTCTTTGCAAAAGTTGATTATCAAATTATAGAGAGAGATAGTCATGTTGAGCCGTTGAGGTGCATCCACCCTCACTATCGAAATCAAACCAAAGTGTGCTTTTGAAATGAACAAATAGATTTCAATCGTTTTATAATTTTTATCATCAAAATCTTATTTTAATAAAAAAAATAATTATAAAGGGTTACCTTTGTAATTAGTCTTAAAAAATTAAGATACAAAGTTTTAAAGTCATATGGCAAATAAAGTTAACGAGCATGACCAGAAAATAAATATCACGACCAGAACGTGACAATCCGGAAGAAGTTAAGAGAGAGAGTGGCGACAGAAAAGTAGAAGATGGTACCCAACTGTCTCCTGTTTTTATTCCAGAAAGTGATGTAAATGCAACGATCTCCGAAAAGTGAAATTACTCGAGAATAGAAATTTTAAGACGCAACCCGCAGAAAATTATAATCCGCGTCCGCCTCCTGTTTTCCCCCACTCCCCCCCCCCGCCCACCATTTCGTCCCTTCCCCCCACGAACGCCATCTCTGCTTGGCGCTGGCCAGGAGGGGGAGGAGCGCTTCCAGCTCCCGCATGGCTTCCATCAGAAGGCTCCTCCCCTCGTTCTCCTCCTCCCGCACTCAGATACTTGTTGTAATCGCCATTCACCTCTCTCTCTCTCTCTTCCTTCAAATCATCTGCTCCTTGCTTCCCCGCCATTCGCTTGTGTGCTTGTTGCAATGTTCGCCGAGCCGACCTCTCACAGTCTCTCTCTTCGTTTTTTCTTGATTCTTGCAGAGGAATCTCTTCTTGTGCAGCTCCTTCCATGGCGGAGCCGGTGGAGGTTGGTTCTCTCTTCTGTGGCTTTTATGAGTTTGTTCATATACATCTTGCTTGGACCTCTTGTGTTATCCTCATTGGAGGATTCTGCGTACCCGTGTGTTCTTGCTAAGCAGGGCACGAGCTCGGCCGGAGTTTTACAGCAGGTGTGGCTTCTTTTGAAGAAAGAGCCGTTGGCCACCATCCCTCCGGTGCTGCCGGTTCGGACCACGGGGATCAGATCGAGAGGATCCGGCGGGAATTTGAGGATGCCAAGAGGAGCTTCCTCAACAACCCCGAGGCGCTCAAGAACATCCCGCTGATGAATCCACAAGGTTGGCTTCCTGTTCTTCTCTTGATATCTGAGCATCACTCGACTTTCCCGTTACCAGTAGCCGTTTCGCTGTAAAACTAGGCATTTACGTCAATAAGAATCTAAAGCTGGATGACATACACGTCTACGGTTTCGACTATGACTACACTTTGGCGCATTACTCCGAGAATCTGCAGACCCTCACATATGATCTGGCGAAAGAGCACCTCGTCAAAGAGGTGGGTTCAGTTAGCCCGGGTTTTGATATCATTGCGTCAAGTGCGCAAAGATGATGTATAAACATGTCTCTTCTTTGTTATCATCTCAGCTTCGGTATCCCAAGAGCTGTCTGGACTTCAAGTATGACCTAACGTTCCCCATTAGGGGGCTTTATTATGACAAACTGAAGGGTTGTCTTCTGAAGTTGGATTTTTTTGGGTCCATTGAGCAGGATGGGTGTTATTATGGACGGCGCAAGGTAATTCTTGTTGTTTTGCTTTATCGTTATCTTTATGTTTATCCTTTTCCCGTGTACTTATGACACGCAAGTATACTAAGTCCACCATTTTTTCCTATTTTGATGTCAAGTTCGCAAACCAAACTGTCTAAAGCTGAGTTTATGCTTATTTTTAATGAATCTGTAAATTTAGGGCAAAAGTAATTATCTTTTTTGAATTCAGAGAGATTACAATGTTATATGTGCCTGGGAACACACAATTACGACCTAGACACACACTAAGAACATAATAACAAAAATACCCCAAACTTATTTTAACACTCCCCCTCAAGCCGGAGCATATATATCAAACATGTCCAGCTTGTCACATAGAACGCTGAATCGGCCAACTCCAAGCGATTTTGTGAAGAGATCAACAAGTTGGTTCTCAGTAGGGGTGAAAGGAGTACTAATCTTCTGAGACATGACGGCATCCCGAACAAAATGGCAATCAACCTCAATATGCTTTGTGCGCTCATGAAATATTAGATTCTTTGCAAGATAGCAGCCCGATTGTCACATCTCATCCAAGGATGACAGTATCGGTTTCGGTACCGGTTTCGGCCGGTACCGAAATCGATACGTACCGGTTTCGGTATCGGTTTCGGCCGAAACCGGTTGAAACCATTCAAAAAATTAAAAAAATTAGTGATCCTCTCTCATTTCGGCCGAAACCGTCCGATTTCGGACCGAAACAGGTCAGTTTCGGCCGAAACCCTTAATGGTTTCGTCCGAAACCATTAAAAAAGTATTTTTTTTAGGTATCGGACCTGCTACAGTGTTGGGGTCCGGTTTCGGATCGGTACCGGCCGAAACCGATACGTTTCGGCCGATACTGCCAACCATGATCTCATCACCATAGGTTCAGAGTAGGTGACCCCAAAATCTGCCATCAAAGATTTCAGCCACATCATTTCACAAGCTGTCTGAGCCATTGCTCTATACTCTGCTTCAGCACTTGATCTAGCTACCACACTTTGTTTCTTACTTCTCCAAGTGACAAGATTGCCTCCAACATAGGTACAAAACCAAGAGGTTGACCACCGGTCCAACTGAGATCCCGCATAATCTGCATCAGAAAAAGCCTCAATAGATAAATGACCATTTTTCTTATATAGAAGACCACATCCAGGAGCTCCTTTGACATAACGCAGGATTTTTAGAGCTGCTTCCCAATGACATAACTTTAGATTTTGCATAAACTGACTGACAACTGATACAACAAAGGCAATATCTGGGCGAGTCACTGTCAGATATATCAGCTTTCCACAGAGCCGCCTATATTGAGTAACATCATTGAACACTGGACTATTTGCCACTTCAAGATCAGACTGGGGAACAATGGGTGTATCAACGGGCTTACACCCCAGCATTCCCATCTCCTGTAACAAGTCCAGAGCATATTTTCTTTGAGATAAGGAAACACCATCATTACCATAAGCAATCTCAATCCCAAGAAAATAGCGTGGTCTCCCTAGGTTCTTAGTAACAAAATGACACTGAAGCTATTTCTGAACTTCTTTAACACCATTTGTATCACTTCCCGTGAGCATCATATCATCAACATAGACAATAATAATCACCACACCAACAGTTGTACTGCGAACAAACACAAAATGACCGGCTTGACTCCTCTTTAATTCAACCCCAGAAGCAATCTGACTGAATTTCTCAAACCATGTCCGGGGACTTTGTTTGAAGCCATAAATTGCCTTTTGTGGTTTACACACCATCTCCCCTGGAGTAACATACATAGGAGGTTGCTCCATATATACCTCTTTAAGATCACCATACAAGAAGGCATTCTTGACATCCATCTGCAACATATTCCATTCCTGATTGATGGCAAGAGAAAACAACACCCGAACAGAGTTAAGTCGAGCAATAGGAAAAAAAGTCTCGAAATAATCAACTCCATAAGTTCGAGTAAAGCCCTTGGCCACAAGTCTAGCTTTATATTTGTCAATGGAGTCTTCTGGAGTGTACTTTATAGTGAACACACACCGACAAGCAACAGGGGTAACCGGATGGCCGAGGTACAAGGACCCAAGTACCACGAGACAGTAAGGCAGACGTTTCCTCATCCATAGCAGCCTTCCATTCAGGTTTGGATAGTGCTTCAGAGATAGACTTTGGAGGGTGAATATCAGAAATAGACAAGGCATACTGGCGAAAAGATGGAGACAAAACATGATAAGAAATGAAATCGGCAAGAGGATGCTTCGTACTGGATCGTTTTCCCTTGTGAAGGGTAATAGGAAGATCCAGATCAGAAGAGGGAAGAGAAGTCTCACCAATGGGAGGAGGAGCCTCTAGTGAAGAAGTTGACTGTGGCAAGGCAGCAGGCGGCGCACTATGGGTCCGTCGTTGATAGACCTGTCCAAATCTATTATCTGGATCCTGAGGCTCAACACAACAATTAGTGTCTGCAGCTGGCACATCCAGAGAAATAAGATCAAGAAGAATATGTGAAGGAGAAGTCTGTGTAAGATAAGGCTGTGGAGAAGAAGGGGAATCATAAAAGGGCACAGACTCAAAAAATGTCACATCAGCAATCACAAATGACATCTTAGACCGAGGATCAAAACATCGATACCCTTTTTGGGTTCGAGAATACTCAAAAAAAATACAAGGAATAGATCTGGGAGACAGCTTATCATGTCTTGGTCCAAGAGTGTGAACAAAGCTCTTACACCCCAAGACCCGAGGAGTTAGAGGAAACGGGTCTGCATTTGGATATAAGTATGAAAAAGGACTTTTGTCGGCTAGCACCTTGCTCGGAACCCGATTAATAAGATAGCACGAGGTAAGAATGGCATCACCCCAATAGTACTTTGGAACATGCATGTGAAACATAAGAGTACGAGCAACATCAAGTAAATGCCGATTCTTCCTCTCAGCAACCCCATTTTGTTGAGAGATGTAGGAGCAAGATGTTTGATGAAGAATTCCATGCATTGAGCAGAAGGAAGCAAAGGATGATTGCACATACTCCTTGGCATTGTCTGTATGCAAAATTTTGATGGAAGTGAAGAGCTGATTTTTTATTTATGAATAAATAGATTTGAATACATCAAACATATCTAAACGAGATCTCAAAAGAAATAACCAAGTCATTCGAGAAAAATCATCAATAAAAATGACAAAGCATTGAAATCCGAGTCTGAAGGTGATGGGAGATGGCCCCCAGATGTCGGAGTGTACAAGATGAAATGGAGCAATGCTCTTTTTATTATTACTGGATGGAAAGGAGACCCTATGATATTTCCCAAGCTCACAGGCTTCACACGAGTTTATTTATTGAAGAAGAAACAGGAACAATCTCACGTAGCCTGAAAAGGGATGGATGTCCAAGCCGACATTGCCACTGAAAAGAAGCATTAGATGTTGAGGAAGCCTTATGTCTTTGGAGAGCCCATCAATGAGGTAGTACAATCCTCCAGACTCACGACCGCCACCAATCAGCTTCTTCGTCTGGAGATCCTGAAATACACAATACGGAGGATAGAATGTTACTGAACAGTTTAAGGAACGGGTCAAAGAACTAATAGATAACAAGCTAATGGGAAATTTTGGAACATAAAGGACATCTTTCAATGTTAGAGATGAGGTACAAACATTCCCTTTCCCAGCAACAGAAGTATAGGACCCATATGCTACAATAACATGAGAGTGAGTATTAGACAAATGAAGAGAGGAGAAAAGAGAACGACTACCTGTCATGTGACAAGAAGCACCAGAATCCACAATCCAGGAGGAATTGTGGTGAACTGCAGAAGCACTACATGAAGTGGTGACATGAAAGGACGAAGACTATGTTAAAGAGCCTTTTAAGAGCCGTTGGAATGCCTCGTACTCCCTGAGAGACAGTGTAACCCCTTTCTTAGATGGTGGTCCGGTAGGTGGCTGCTGCACAGGCTGTGGCATAGACTTAGGAGTGAGAGATGAGGAATCACTAGAGTCACCCAGATTAGCAACATGACGCAGACGTGATCCTCCTTAGCCATATTTCTTCCAGCAAAAATCAGACTGAAGTCCAGTTTTGTTGCAATGAATACATGGAGAGCCACGGCCACGGCCACGCCCCCTTGCTGCAAGAGCTGAAGCACTACCAGCCTCTCCAGTCTCACTAGATGTTGTCTCAGTCAAATTCAATTTGGTACTTGCTCTAAGAACACAAGAGTAAGCATCAACCAATGTAGGAACTTGAGTGTCTGCAAGCAAACTGTCTCGAACATGTCCGAGATTATCATCGATTAGCAACAATAAACTCTTCCTTTTGTTTCTCCAACTGAGCGGCATCTACAACACTTGGCTGATACAACTTTAATTCACTCCAAAGACCCTGAACTTCAGCAAAATACTGAGAAATAGGTCTTCCTTCTTGCTTTAGATTAAACAATCTTGCAGAAATATTGTAAATATGAGAAATATTGTGCTCTGCAGAATAAATCTTTTTCAGAGTAAAAAGACAATATTATTGAAAATACTCTGTTCACAACTATTATTCAGAACTGAAATTACCATCCCATCATCGACTTCCCAAGCTTCATATGCCTTCCTATCAGTTTTCTCTGGAGGGTCTTGCTCAATATGTCGAAGTTTTCTCAAAGAAAGCAGCAAGAGGCGAAAAGACTGTGCCCATTGAGAATAATTAGTGCCATTTAATTTTGTAGCAGTAGTCATCATATGATAGAGTTTCCTATCAGAAGTCGGGATAGAAGTGGACTTCGACGATTCTGCCATGACAACAACTAACCAAACAACCAAAGCCTCTGCTGCGCAAAAGGGATTCAGACAATCTTCTTATAGCAACAAATGGGTAAGCGCATAGGGAGAAGATCACAAGCCCTCATGCGCTGACCATCCTAAAGGAACGAACCGGTGTGGAGAAACTCTGCTAGAAGATAAGGTTACTCTTTCTTACCACCAAAGACGATGTTGTCGTCAAAAGAAAATTTTTACGCTGTGGCTAGAAATTTCAGGATTTTGTTAGAGACTTCAAACCCCTTGCGCCACAGCGGAGTCTCCTGGGTAGGGTCGTGACTGCGTCGCCCACCCATGAAGGTCGCAAGGTGACTGCGCGCCGCGCCCACGTTCTTCGCGCCGTGCGCGCGTCGCCCACCGGCGAGGGTCGTAGGGGCCCTTCATGCAAGCGCCCGCGACTTCGCGTCGCCGGGTCCCTCGTGGCTGCCGACAGAGGAAGATGCTACGTACAAGTCTCTGGCGGTGGAGGGTGACGCCGCGGTGGTGGTGGGTTGGCCCCCTACTCCATCGCTCTGATACCATGTAAATTTAGGGCAAAAGTACTTATCTTTTTTGAATTCAGAGAGATTACAATGTTATATGTGCCCGGGAACACACAATTATACCCCAGACACACACTAAGAACATAATAACAAAAATACCCCAAACTTATTTTAACAGAATCTAATCTGTCATGTTCTGTAGGTAGAAAATTTTCGAGCTGTTAGTTTTGGTATGTGCCGGCCATCTTGATTGTTATTCTCGATGGGTAAAAGTAGGGGAAAAAAACAATGATCTGAGGTAACCTTGAAGTAAATTTTTCTTTTGAAAAGTGTGTAGTACCACTATTGTATTAAATGAAAAAGGGATTTACAAGTGTAAACTTTCAGCTCCCAAAAGAATCTCGGTACAAACGACTCTGCCAAGAGGGCAGATCGCTACCTATCCCCCAAGAAAGAAAAAAATTGAGAAGTCACTCTACAAAGATGTTTAGCCCATGCACACACCCTCTCACAAATAAAAGAGACAATTCTCTCCTCCACTATTGCTTCGTCTCTGAAAATTCTACTGTTCCTTTCGCTCCAAAGGGCCCATAAGGTTGCGTGGAGGATGAGCTGCCAAATGAATGTGTCCCCTTTAGGACCCAACTCTTGTGCCATTTGAGGAGTAGGTGTTGCACACTCTCAAATCGGCCCAAGGAAAAGTGGATCGTGCTAGCAATCCAATTTCACACCTCTTGAAAAAAGGAATAGTCCGTAAAGAGATGATCGAGGTCCTCCTCCATCTCCGCACAAAGAACACAATGTGATGATGTCTTGAAAAAAGAGTGTAATCCTATCATAAGTGGGCAGCCGGCTATGAGAAATCCTCCACATTAATAACTTCACCTTCAACATGCTCTTGGGGTTTCAAACTTATGGAGCAAAGCGTTGGCGCACTCCCCCATCTGATGTAAGAGAGTACGTCGACCTGACCTAGAATTATTCTTCCTTTTCCCATCTCCGCACTCACCTGTCAGCTCTATTGTCCACTAGCCTGAACAGTTGATCCATATCCTCATGCAAAAGGTTCCTCTTGAAGGTAGGTGATCAGGTACCACCATAGAGCTGATTGTCAAACGAATGTGCCACAGAAGCCAAAGGTGTAGCAGCAATAGCAAAGAGCCTAGGGAAGGCCTCCTCAAGAGTGAAGTCCCCGCACCATCTGTCCTTCCTGAATCTGTTCCTCGGCCCATTTCCCAGCCTGGCACAAATACTATATCTGATAAAATCACTGCAATGGTAGATGTCTCTCCAAATCGGTGAGACATTGTGCAAAGAGGATGGTGTCAAATCCCACACTCTAGACTTGCTATAATATCTCTGTGAATGATCCGTTGTCATATCCTGTTGCCTCCTACTCCAAGCCTCCACATCCTACTACGAAGAAGTGCCAAGTTAAAATCCATGATGTTCTTGAAACCCACTCCTCCTACATCTTTGCTTTTGCAACTCTGCTCCAAGAGATGTCATTCTAACCCCTCCCACTATCTATGCTGCTATGCCATAAGAATCTCGCTTGGATGGAGTCTAACTTCTTAGCCATAGATTTGGGGATCCTGAAGATAGAGAGGTAGTGGATACCATGTAGTCAGAGGCGAGAGGCGACCGAGGTGACCAAGGGGTCGCCTTATGCCTTAAATGCTTAAGCGACGTTTGAGGCGATATTTTATTAAAATAACTTATATAATTTAGAAATATAAATAACATATATAAAATGCATACATAAAATAAAAAATTCCTAATTCATTGATTCCTAAAATCAAACAAATGTAAATAGAATTAACAGCAAATCTAAACAAATTTAAACAAAAAATCAAATGGGCTAGGGTGTAAGGAGGTGGGTTGGGCCCACGAGGCCAGATTGAGGCAATTGTTGAGGCGGATGTGAGGCGACTTGTGGCCACCTCCATTGCCTCCATGCCTAGGCGATCGCCTCCATCGCCTTTGATAACATAGAGTAGATAGGAAGGTTGTCCAACACTGATTATCAGAAGACCGCTCTCCCCCCGTAGAAGAGGAGCCTTGCCTTCCATTCGGCAAGCCTTGACTCATATCTTTGACTTATCACTTACCAGTCTCAAGAGTGGAGGGCCTCAGAGGACAATGGGAGACCTAGATAGGAGAGAGGAAAGCCTCCTATCTGACATCCCAAAATGAATCGTACTCTTTTGAGTGATCTCACTTCCATATTGACTCCAACTATCATGCTTTTGCTATAGTTCACATTTAGCTCACTAACGTCCTGTAGAATCTCAAGCGTTAGCTTGACATCAAAGAACTATCTCTCCTCGTTTGCTAGGAACAAGATGGTGTCATCCACATACTGAAGGTGGCTAATGCTCAAACTACGATGCCTAGCCTGGAATCCTCTAACAATGCCTGCACTCTCAGCTCTCAATAAAAACCTACTCAAAATCTGTACGACTAGGACAAAAAGGAGAGGTGATAGTGCGTCTCCTTGGCGGAGCTTTTTGCCACTAAGAAAAGGAGGAGTGGGCCGCCCATTTACATACACTGTAAAGGAGGTTGAAGAGATACAATACCGGATCCACCCAATCCATCTCTAGTCAAACCCCACCTTGACTAAAATATGTAGGAGGCACTCCCAACTAACATTGCCATATGCCTTCTCAAAGTTCAGCTTCAAAACCACTCTATCTTCCTATGTGTCTTTATAGCATGCAGGCGCTCATGCACTACAAGGAAATTGTCTTGAATGTGTCTTCCCCTAGTAAAGGCCCCTTGATGACTACTTACCACTCTGTCAATCACCCTATCTAGTCTTCTTATTAACTAGTTAGTGATGATATTGTAAGTACTATTCAACAGACTAATGGGTCTAAAATCTCCAGAAACTTGAACCCCTTGCTTCTTAGGGATAAGGATCAAGATGGTTTCATTGACACCTCTCAAGTAGGCCCTACCCTCATGGAACTCCCCTAGTGCCAGAATGAGATCCTCCTTGATAATATCTCAACACTCCTGAAAGAAGACTGTCAGGAAGCCATGTGGGCTTGGAGTTTTGTCACCTGCAAGGGAAAAGATTGCCTGCCTGATGTCCTTCTCTAAGAAAGGGCTAGAGAGAGGCTCACACTCAGTCGGAAGGAGCTGGGGAAGTAGATCATATGCAATGTCAGGACGGTCCATCTGCTCATATGTGAAAATCTTGGAGTAAAACTCCATAGCACATCTCCCGATGTCCTTCTCCCTCTGAAAAGTCTGCTCACCAACCTTGATGGAAACGATGTGATTGATTCTCCTTCTCCCTAAAACAATCTTCTGAAAGTACTTTGTGTTCCTATCACCTTCTTTGATCCACTTCTCCCTTGATCTTTGCTTTCAATAAATCTCCTCCCTCACGAGGATCTGTTCAAATTCTCCCTTCATGGTATTCCTACATGATCTGTCTGGGTCATCTAATAAGCCTGCCACTTCCAAGCAATCAACTTGCCAGTTATTGAAGGATCCTATCTTTAGCCATCTTGCCAGGTAGGGCTTTGTCAACACCCCACCTTTTAAGAACTTGTGCCACATGGTTAAGTTTGCCAACTAGAGTAGCCATGAAAGAACTTGCATGTCTCTGTGTACTCCACAAGTCTTCCTGACGGTGTCCTTGAAGTCATCCTCCCTAAACCAAAACTTCTCAAATATGACATTCTTTCATCTTGCTTGGTTGCGACTAGTCTTCAGAAGGATGAGTTTGTAATTCGAGGCCGGTCTAACTAAACATGAAGCCTGCACATGCAGGAAGTGATCATCCCAATCCCATCGATAACATAAACTTGTCAAGCTTGGAACAAGCCGAAGAAGACCTCAAATTGGACTAGGTGAACTGAGCATTCACTAGTCCAATATCAATGAGTGTTGTCTCCTCTGTGAAATCATAGAAATCCTCCATTTTCCCTGGATGGGGGGGGGGCAGTCCTCTTCGACACAACCGTCACTACATTAAAGTCACCCCCTACACACCATGGTCGGCTTGAGCTATGGTGATAACTGAGCAATTCCTTCCGAAGAGCTCTCTTCCCCTCTCTGAATTGGGGACCATAAACTCCTGAGAAATCCCAAGAGAAGTCAAGTCATCCTTCACACAATGAAAATGTAAAGAGATGGTCCCCCTGTCCACCTCCACTTACTCCACCTCAAATGGGTTCCACATGATCATGATGCTGCTTGACCTCCCCTCTGCCCTAGACGCCACCCCCTTTAATAGCCTTCCACTCCCTAACTCCCTCATGAACCGCTCCCCATCACCTTCACACTTAGTCCTTTGGAGATACAAGATGTCGATCCTGCATCTCTTGAAAAACTCCTTTACCATGCTTGTACATCCTCTCTTTCATTTTACACATTAGTGGTACTGCCCACTTTAAAAAAAAAACACTCCTTCATCGCTCTCCTCTTCTCACCCCTACCTAATCCATGCACGTTCTAAGATAAAATCCTTATAAGGATAAGGCTGTGTCTCCCTCTACCTTCTTCATCCCCTCTCCCTCCTCCTCACTCCCCGCAATCTCCTTCGTAGCCCTCTTTTGTGATTTTCCCAACTTCGCCTCCCCAGCCAAGACAATGTGCCAATTGTTCTATATCCTGATCAACATCCCCCTAATGTTCTCATTCACCCCCTCAAAACAGACCCCCATCTTGTCCACCAACTCCCTCATGTACGTCTCCGTCAGTTTCTCTACCTCCCCCATAAGCGCCCTCACCTCCTCTTTGGGCAGTCTACTGTTGTCTTCTACCTGCTCTTCGTTGGAGTTACCCTCCTCCCGGGTGTACTCGGGACAACTTCATCCGCTTCTTCCAGGGTAGACCTCCCTTGTTCCCGAACCGATGACTGCGAGGAAGCACCGGCCGTAGTAGCAGCCATTATCACCTTTCCTTTCTACTTTGCTGCCCCGGGGTTCCTGTTGATTCCCCCTCAGTTGGACATCTTCACCTCCGCCAAACTCGAGCAAAAGCAATTGTGTAAGAAGACCTGACAGCGGTAAGATCTGCAGAGGGTCTACCTCCTGGTGCACACCGGCTAACAACGGCTCAGCCTAGACAACCGTCACAACCCTCCACGGTCCATCTGACTTCACCACGACTTGCTGTCGAGGAGATCTTGGAACCACTGATCGCGCAAGGTGGAGATGACGGGGGCACACCGGCGATCTCTGAGCAGTTTTACAGATCGTCCCCCACTGTGGCCCACCCGAGTCGTTCGTCAATAGCCGCCAGAACCTCAGCCACCATGGTTGGTGTCGCTGGCTGTCGCCCTTCATAGGAACCGAAGCCAAGTCCACCTCAGCCCCCGCTTGTATTGCAAATCTGACGCAACGAATGGTGGTCCTATCGGGTGGGGAAGACGAGTAGAAGTAGGCCCAACCAAACCGATATGTGGCCCTGTATCAGTATCGGGTAAGTCGCCTACTCGAGCCGGGCCGGATCCAGCCTCCACAGTGGCTTGTCTCAGCCCCGACCCGTTTGCCCGTGACTATTGGGCCATGTGCGATCCAATGTGAAACCCAGCCCACTTCTGGGTCCCGCGGGGTCCAAAATTTCAAAATTTGAAACAAAGGCTGAGGATCCACCACGATCCCCCGGCCTTCCACCTCTTTCCTTCTCCCAATGGACGGAGGGTTGCCCCAATCGAGCACCCTGGTGGCTACTCCTATCTGCTGCTGGCCCCGACTGTTGCAGCTCCGGCTTGGCTATGAGCCGCACCGGGAAGACCTCATCGGCGATTTGGGTGGTGACGACCACTAGGATCTCCCGTGGTCCGCTCACCCAGATGGAGACTTCCAAGACTGTGAGATCTCCTCCTTCGAATAGGCCTACTATTCCAGGTTCCTGCTTCTCGAAGCCGTGAACCAACATAGAGACCCCCTTGTCATTGTAGAGGACAAGGGGCACGCCAACAAACCAGACCCTAAACCGCCTCACCCTAGGATTGGGAAAGGTCCCCACTTGAAGGGTCCATCGGCGGAGCCGTAGTAGAGTCCATTCAGTGACATTGTACACCACTTTGGCCCAGGCTTCTGTCTCCTCCGTTCGACCCACTGCCGGGAACTTCTTGTGGCCGGTTTGTGCCACCTCCCATCCATCCCTGGAGCTCGGCCCTCCATCCAAGACCGCCTTCACTCCTGCCGGAGCAGCATACCCCTCCACCAAGTCCACCCAAAGGCATCTGGGCAGCCACACCAGCCTTCCCTGCACCTTCTCCGGCGACAGGGGCATCATCTCCACACAAGCCCTTCCACCGACCATCGCTACCTTGCGAATGGGGGAGTTCCTAACTACGTTCGTGGACGACCGATTAGGATGGAACTTTGCCCCGTAGCTCGCCGCAGGGACAACCCAGGATCGTGTCAGGTGTTTCTGCCCACTGCATCTGAAGCATCATCTTCCCGTACATCCCCCATCCGTTCTTTGGTGGGCCGCGTCCCTGGGGAGCTCCCGGTACATGCTGGAAGAACGTTCCTGGGTTCCTCCCCGATGCATCCCCTTACCCAGAGCTTCTCGCTCTAGGATCGGGCTAGAGAGAGAAAGACTCCTCTTTGATGGTAACCTTGAAGTATCATTCCCTGGCGACAACATCTATAGTGGCAAAGTAGATAAATTAAGTTCTTAATGATTCATATATAACACCTCTCATGGTTTGTGCAATGAGCAATCAATTATTGCATCATCTTTGGGTCCTGTCATGGAATTATTCTCAGACCTTGATGGATCATCATAACCAGAACCATACAGATATCATACAACTTATAAAACATGATTCGATATTGATTATAGACTGCATGGAGGATTTGGTTATGCACCATATTGCATCTCCTCAAGCATACATGATATTTGATATTCTTCTCGTGAGAGACCTTCGATGTTATTTTGCAAGAAGTTGCATGCAGGGGGCATCTTTTCCTCCTTCATGTTGGGATGATGTGCATTTTCCAAGTGGTACAGTTTGGTGTTCCTCTTTAAAAGTCTATAATCGTCTGATTTTAATTGTCTCCTGCCTGTATAGTGGCAGAAAATGGCTTATTTCATTGTTCAAATAATGACAAAATCACTCGTGCATTTTTTTCTTGAAACCTGTGGATTACAAATGATTTATTTCTTAAACATTAGTGCATTGCTTTGATTGTAAATGGGGTGCTTGGACATACAAGTCTAGAGCCTCTCAGGATCATATTCTCTTTGTTTGTTCTCTTAATATAATGTCTACAACTTCATTTTTATATTTAAATGCTTTATACTTTATATTTTTACTCGGAAAAATTAAATACAATAGACTAATATGTGACAGGTCTTTCTTAGAACATGTGATGACTGGCAGAAATCCAACAATGAATAGTGTGCAAAAACAGATAGATTGGGAAATTTGTTCGTTATTTTGGAACTGGATGGTACCTCATTGTTATTTTCATTAAAACCTATGATACCCATCCTTTGTAGATGTGTTTAGCTTATGGATCTGTGGAGATTGAAGAGGGAGTTTAGGTTTTCATGGCTACCTGTCAGCCTGATGTCCAAGCTCTCCACCTTAATCTAGTATGATATATATATATATATGTGTGTGTGTGTGTGTGTGTGTGTGTGTGTGTGTGTGTGTGTGTGTGCATTCACGTGTGTGTATACACATGTTTCTAGCAGTCACTTCATTTGGATTTATTGGATCTGACAAATGAAATGATGACGGATTATTGTGCAGTCTACATACTGATATTCCTAGTTCATGAGGCAGTTGCTGTTGAAAATCTGTTTCACTTTTGGTGCATTTATTATTTAGTTTCAAAGAATATTTCTTTTGATTTATCTTATATCATCATTATCATCATCAGAGCCTTATCCCAATTAATTGGGGTCGGCTACATGAATCCTGTTCCGCCAAAGATTTCTATCAAGTGCAATATTCGTATTTAAACCCAAGAAACTAATGTCCTTCCTAATAACATCCCACCATCTCATTTTAGACCTTCCCCGAGCTCTTTTACTAGCATCCATTAAGATTTGGTCACATCTTTTAACCGGCGCTGAGTTAGGGCGACGACACACATGTCCAAACCACCTGAGTCTATTTTCTCTCATTTTACTATCAATTGGAGCTATCCCTAAGTCCTTACGGATACGCTCATTCCTAATCTTGTCTTTCTTAGTCTTGCCACACATCCATCTCAACATCCTCATCTCTGCTACACACATTTTGTGGATGTGTTCCTTTCGTACTGCCCAACACTCGGTACCATATAACAAAGCAGGTCTCACAGCCGTTATGTAAAACCTCCCTTTGAGTTTCACAGGCATACGACGATCACAAAGGACACCTGATGCATTTCTCCATCTTAACCAGCCTGCCTTAATCCTATGTGTAACGTCATCATAAATCTCCCCATTCTCTTGTATGATAGACCCTAAGTATCGAAAGCTACTACTCTTCTGAATGTTATGTCCATCAATTAGAACCATGTCTTCCTGAATCACTCTCCCATTACTAAAATTACAGTGCATAAATTCTGACTTACTCCTACTAATTTTAAAACCTTTAGACTCCAAGGCAAGTCTCCAACGCTCTAACTTAGCATTTAGAGCATCAATACTCTCATCAATTAAAACAATATCATCTGCAAAAAGCATACACCAAGGGATATCCTCATGCAATTGTTTAGTTACTTCATCCATAACTAAGGCAAAGAGATACGGACTTAGTGCAGAACCTTGATGCAAACCTATAGAAACGGAAAATTCACCAGTCTCCCCAGCAATAGTTCGAACACTAGTAATAGCGCCGTCGTACATATCCTTAATCAAATCAACATATCCTTGAGAGATTCCTTTCTTTCTTAATGTCCACCAAATCAATTCTCTCGGTACTCGATTATACGTCTTCTCTAAATCAAGAAAAACTATATACAAATCTTTTCTCATCTCTCTATACTTCTCCATTAGCTGCTGTAGTAAGAAAATAGCTTCTGTAGTAGATCTATTTGACATAAAATCAAACTGATTTTCCGATACAGTAGTCATACATCGGAGGCGTTTTTCAATTACTCTTTCCCAAAGTTTCATAGTATGACTCATAAGCTTAATTCCACGATAATTGTTACAACTTTGAATATCTCCTTTGTTTTTATAGAAAGGAACTACAACACTTTTTCTCCAAACTTCTGACATTCTCCGTTCCTTTAAAATTTTATTAAAAAATTTAGTTAGCCACTGAATACCAATATTTCCTAGGCCTTTCCATACTTCAATAGGTAAGCCGTCTAGTCCTAAGGCCTTACTCACTTTCATTTTTCTTAAAGCATCCTCCACTTCTGACATCTTAATACGCCTGAAATATTGATATTTATCAAATATTGTGGACTCTTGGGTACCTTCTAAAGATAAATCATTGACGGAATCTCCATTAAGTAACTTCTGAAAATAGCTATGCCACCTCCCTTTAATCTCAAGATCCTTAGTTAAAACCCTTTGATCTTCACCTTTGATGCACCGAACATGATCTAAATCTCTAGTTTTCCTTTCTCTTAATTTAGCAAGTTTAAATATGCCCTTTTCACCCTCTCGGGTTCCTAATTTATTATATAAATCTTCAAATGCCTTTGATTTAGCTTCGCTAACTATTTTCTTAACTCTCTTTTTAGCGATTTTATAGGCTTCTAGGGTTTGATCATTTTTGTTAGTTTGCCAAACTTTAAAGCATTCCTTTTTTACTCTAATGATATTTTGGATTTCCTCACTCCACCACCAAGTCTCTTTTTCTAAATTCTTTTTACCTTTAGATTCGCCTAAGAGTTGTTTTGCAACCCTCGTTATACAATTTGTAGCATTATTCCACATTACATTAATTTCTTGTTCTAAATTATATACAATGCTAAATTAAGCACTTGTTTCTTTGAGATATACTATATTTGGCAGCCAACTTCATGGTTTAATATTTTTGTAAGACACAATGTGGTTGAGGGGTGTATTTGGTTTTGTGTCCGATATCATTTCCATCCGCTCATGCTCACTGTTGCCATCTTGTGATGCCATGCCGGTGATCAATTCACAATCAGCTTAGCATGGAGGAAATAAGAGCAATTTATGGCACCCGACATATTGGTCGAGACTTAGCAAGTGTACTTGTTGGTCTGATGGATTTCTTTTGCTTCAGTGAGGTAATATTTGATGTGTTGGTACTTTCAAAAAATATTTGATGTGTTGGTTTTTTGTCTTCATGCATGCCGTCAATTGGGGCTGCTGAGTATGAACAGTTTTCATTGCTTTTCAGCATATGCCTCTAAATATACTTGGATATTATTGTCAGGATTGGCTGGAACTTCTAGTCATTGGAAGCACCGATGTGGATTTTTTTGTCCTTCCTAGTTCAAGAAGACCAGTATTTACTGTCCAAATCTCTGAATTCCCAGTTTTAGGATAGTGTAAAACCCATCCAACCCAGGGCCAAAATGGTGAGGTATCAGTCACTGTGTCCTACACTCCTTGGGACTTACCCAGCATCAGCTGGGGCCATCCTTGATATCCAAAGAGGAGAAAAAGGCTGTCAAACCCAAGTCCTGAAATATCCACTCTTTCTACGGTAGACTTTTCATTGCTCAAGATTTCTTGTGGATATATTCTTAATTTTGCTTATTACTTTGATGGATATGTTCTATAATTTTGAAGCGTAAGAAAAGGAGTCATGATATTTGACCTATATTTACTGAAATTTCCAGTGCTACTAAACACTGATTCAGTGCCTCTGAACAACATTACCGGGCAAATGGGGACAGATGGGCTGTGGACCAGTTGGTATGGGTAGAGGGTTAGAATGGGAACCACCCAGGTTCAAATTGGGGTGAGCTGGGTTTTTTGGGTTTTCTCTGACCTATCTCTGCCACTGTGGGTGAGGCCCTAAAAAAAAAGGGCAAATAGGGAATCATTAAGTTTCATATTATCCTTCACAATTATTGTATTGATGGGGATAACCTTTCCAGATACATGCTTCAATGCTTATCTGACCAAACCGACATGGACTCTGATAGAGTGCTTACTATAACATGGTCTGTAGGCTTGCATGTATCCTAGGCAAGGACTGTTAATTCAAGATTATATACATGCATTTCTGTAATGCGGACTTTTGTATCTTTGCACCCTCTAAAAGCTGAAACTGGTGAAGCATACTGCGCTAGAACTTTCCATAGAAACTTGCTACTTCATTCTTGAATTATTTACTTGTTCTGCTGCCCCATGCTCATCCTTTGTCCCTAATGACATAGAGATATGTTATCTTTGGGATATTTGTTGTTATTTCCTCCCTAGATTACCCGTGGATATTCTTGTGTTGACTACCATCTTGACTTGTCATGCGAATCTTTGGCACAAAACATTGAGGTGGTCAGATTTTCCTCCTTTTATTATGATCTTTCATGGAAAGAATAACGTATCTATGAGGGAGACTAAGCTGTCTTGCATATAGTTCTGAAGCAGTTGGAAGTCCCTGCAGGGGACAAACTATCTAATATGCTTTACACATGTTCTCCTTGCATATCATCTAATTTAGCAACTCAACCATACCTTCTTGAATACTTAAACTATCTGCAGAAACACGTGACTTTTTTTCCTTTCTTCATTTGGTGGTCTTTATTGTGATTGTTCTCTTTTCTCTTAACACAATTAGTTTTTTTATAGGTTTTTTGGCAAATAAACCACGCTTAGAGGTGATATTGCAGATATATCATGTCTGGAAACATATTAGCAGGCATATCACTGATTTTGCTAAAAGCTTTAAAAAATGCTATTGCGGTTAACATCCGTCGACAAGATGATGAATATTCATCAAAGATTATAATATTCTCATTAAATGGTAATGAAATGACCAAAATACCCCTCTTCTTTTCACCACGTAGAGAGAGAGAGAGAGAGAGAGAGACCCATCGGGAACTCCGGCAACCCCCCTACAACCCTTCACCTCCTTGCAACCCCGATGACCTCCCTTCCCCTCGACAACTTCGACGAACTCCCACTCCCTCTACAACTCCGGAGACACTCCCCCCTCCAGTGGCAAACGAGCCACCTGAAATCGCCCAACGGCGCCTCCCTCCCTTCCTTCACTGTTGACCTCGCCATCCTTGCAAGTCCGGGCACCCCCCAACCTTGCTACCCCCTCCCCCTTGCAATCGCCCTCCCCATCGGAACCACACCCCCTTGCAACTCCCGGATCTAGAGGTCGACGACGCGGTCTGCACCCCCTCCTTTCCTGGACCCTCCTCCCCTCCCTCCGCCAGTGCGACCTCCAGTCCTTCCTTGTGACCTCACCGCCATCTATGTAGTCGTCACCGCCATCTATGTAGTCGTCGCCGCCACTCCTCTCCCTCTCCCCTACTGCCCCCTCCCCCCTGCACTTCTTCCCTTCCCCCCTCCTCGTGATATTGGCCGACCCAGCAACTCCCGACCTGACAATCAGGATGCAGAGATGAGAGAGAGGGGGTGTGAGAGACGGGAGTGAGAGAGGGGAAACCCACCTAACGATCGGGAGCTTGACGCCAGCGTCGATGGCGGAGGGGACGCTCCACCGGACGGGCAAGAGGGGTGGCCAACAAGCACGAGCCCCCCTGCAACTCTGGTGACCCCCTTGCAAGTTGCAACCCACCTTCAGTGGCTGCCGTCATCTCATTTAGGGTTTGGGAGACCCCATCGAGGAGAGGAAGAAGATGACTCTTCTTGCGTTTTGACCCCAAAGTCTTGGTTATTTCTTTACACACCCCTATTAGAGGTGTTAATTTCTACTTTAAGATTCTATTTAGGGTTTTTGGTAAAGATATGTTTCCAAGAGAAGACCCCATTGTTTTGACTAGGGGTGGTGTTATCTTCTTTTCACAAGTCTAACCATGGTTAACATCACAGCTGGTAACGGGGCGTTACGGCGATGGCATTTTTGAAAGTTTTTGGCAAAATCAGTGATATGCCTGCTAATACGTTTCCAGGCATGATATATCTGCAATATCGGCTCTAAGCATGGTTTATTTGCAAAAAAATCCTTTTTTATATTGTTTTGTTCCCCCTTGTCTTGTGACTCATTATGGTTCTTGTTTTTGTAGGCATGTCTTATTGCAGACATTGTTCAACATTTCGTAGATGCTAAGTTGGAATTTGATCCTTGCTATATCTATGAAGATGTTAAGCATGCAATCCAGCATGTGCACATAAGTGGTTTACTTCATAGGAGTATCCTTTCTGATCCTCAGAAATACCTGGTGAAAAATGTATGCAGTACACATCTATTTACTCTTTTTCATTTACTTATTTTTCTGATAAATAATTATTTGCGACAAGCATGAAACTTTGAAGTTTGTGATTACATATGAATTAACTTGTTGTGGGAAGACTAAGATCTATATGATCACAATTCCAAAAGTAAATATGTTGAGCGATGCTATGTTCACCCCTGATGTGCAGACTTTTTGTGCAGACCCACTTCCATGCATACATCTCCCCCCCTCCCTGCAACAACCACCACCACCACCACCACACACACAAAAACAAAAAATCTCAAACCTCATAGAGGTTAAACAAGTAACGTGGTCATCATTTCATGGATCTATGGGTGCGGAAGGTGTGGACATTCAGAGGTGTGTGGTTGGGGAGAGGCAGGCCATGATGACATGTTTACTCGTGAAATGGTTTATAACACTTTTGCTGGGTTCAGAGTTGTCAAGGCTGTAAAGGGACCCTAAGCGTATCTTGGGTCCTTGAGCACCTAAGTGCTTAGGCGCCTGCCTAAACGGTGCCTAGGCGCCAAGTCCATAGGAGTCAACCAGCACGAAGTGCATGTAAAATTTTCTAGACAAATGTTTATCATGATCATTAAAAATATATGAAATAACACTAATATGAAACAAACATTAAGCATATTATTTGATAGCAAACACACGTCACCATGCACATCAAGCATTAACTAGAAAAGTAACAAAAAAAAGAGCCAAATTTCAGGTTCAAGAGTGGCCTTGTGTGTGTGTGTGTGTGTGTGTGTTTGAATCCGTGCGTGCATAGTGTACGGGAAAGAGCACAAGGCCTATTGCAACAGAGCCTTGTTGAAGGAATGTGTAGAGCCTGATCTACCTTTGACCTGGCATCGCATTGTGGATCAACCTGTGTGGTTAGGTGGCAGGGGGGTCGGGGGGGAGCACCCCCTTTGTTGGGGTGTGGAACCCCCCTGTTTTAACATTTCTGGGGGCCCAAGGTGTGAATACGGGCACCTTGGGCCACCTGGTGTCCCTTAGCGGCGCTTTGGGCCGCCTTTTGCAGGTCCAGCTAGGTGCAAGTGCACCTAGCTCCTAGAAAGATGCCTTCATTCTCAGGTGCTGCCTAGGCGGGTGCCTTGACAACTATGGTTGGATTTGAAGCATTTTAAGAGCTATCTTACTGTCTCTGATTTTGAAAGAAACTGCACATCATATTACCTTTTGGAGGTTCAGAGTTTTCGAAATGGATTTCTCTCACCACTTTTGTCAGCAGTGAAATCTTTGTTCTGGATTATGACTGTTTTTGTCAGGTATTAAATCTTTATTCAGGATTATCTGAGCAAGCTTCTATTGGTAAAACTGCAGGGCAAGATGTTAGAATTTCTAGAGATGCTGAAGGAGAAAGGAAAGAAACTCTTCCTGCTGACAAATTCTCCATTTTATTTTGTGGATGGAGGAATGCGTTTTATGTTAGAGGTGTTTTTATCTATTCAAATGAAATTATTATTTTCATAATATTTTTAGTCCATATGGTTCCTATTGTCCTGAGCTAAGGCAACATGCAGTTTAAGATTGAGTCTTGCGGTATTTGAAAATTGCTTTTCTTACTGTTGAATTGCACATTTTATCTTTGCTTTCTTGCAAAAGGAAAGGACTGATCATGCCTACATTCCGTGAATAGTGCTAATGACACTCGTTTGTCTATGCTTTTGTTGTAGCTTATTCTTGTTACGGTATGCTATTTGGTTTTCCATGAGTGGTGAATAGCTGGTTGAACATCAAATAAGGTTCACCATGTTGCTTCTTATTTATTACCATATGTCATCTGATTTGTCATGAGTAATGTCTACACACAAAAGAAAAAGAAGTGGAGAATCTAATGTTAATTATATTCCACAGCCTATTTGACTTCCCCCCTTGTAATCATGAACATTGTACTAATTGATATATGGCATATTTGGACATATCTGCAAGTATCTCAGCTGGTTTTATCTCTCATTTTCTTTCCTTCGCTGGCAACAATTGAAGTTTTCTTTAATCAACCCTGAATGGTCAATTAGTCATGTTTTTATATACCTTAAGAAGTACTTACAAGGAGCCTAGAGCACCTGGAATGTGAAGTGTTGGTGTTTTGGCTGTTGATGGCATTGTTAGTCATTTAATATATAGCTTTACCTATGGTCCTGTTGTGTTACTTGTGTAAAAGAGATGGCAAGAGAAAGCGTAATTTTAGATTTTCGTTGTTGGGTACTGACGGCAAATGCTGTGCGGTGATATGCAAAGAACAGTGTGTACATGATTCTTATGCTCCTTATAATCTGCAACCATTGTAGCTAGAACACATTTTCCCACATTTACTTTTCCTTACCTGTGACTTATGATCATAGTTGTCAAGGCGACCCAAGGCATTTGAGGGAAGCCTAAGCACTTGGGCAACAAGGCATCTGCCTAGGCGACACCTTGGCACTTTCTTAAGAACTAGAAAAATATATATATCTCCCTGATATAAAAATTAAGAAAAAACATATAATAAAATGCATATCCCAATCTATTGAAAGGTAATAAATTAAACATATCAATTGTGAAATGCTGACTATAAAATTGAAAAGAAATTGAATCTCAATGACATAATAAGTTTCAATATATTCAGACAACAACAATAAATAATAAAAGACATTGAAGAATTAGTTATGCAAAAAAATCAATCTCGAAAACAATAAGTGTGTATGACTGTGTGAGAAAGAGAGAGAGATAGAAAGAATGTGAAACAGAGCAGGAGATTGTGCAGAGAGAGAGAGAGATAGAGGAGGGTGGCTGGATGGGGGTTCTGTAGCCCCCTGTTTGGGGATGGATGGATGATGGAGGAATAATGGATCCATCAAAATGGATATCAATAACAATTGATGACATTGGAATCAGCAACAGACAGGCCAGTAAGCTGGAACCATGGCACTGTCATCAAAGGGAGGCAGATTCAGGAGAATCTTCCAGTGGCTTATGAATGTATTTATGCCTTGAATATCAATGTAAGAAGGAGCTGGTTGTTTTTGTGAAGGCTTACGGTAGAGTGCAGTGAGATTTTCTGTATTATGTCCTGAGACTGAAGTGCATCAACGAAAGATGGGTGAGTTGGATTTAAGCATGCATTACATTGGCAAGATTTGTGGTTTTGGTGAATGGGCAACCTACTACCCTTTTCAAGTGGGAGAATTCTAGGCGGCTTTTTTCTGCAGTGGGAGAGTTATGTGGACAGAGGACCCTATTTCCCTTTTATTTTTGTTCTCATCTCTTAGTTCACGAGCAAGGTGTGGGAGAGGGCAGAAAGGATGAGCCTCATTAAGGTATTTGGCATGTATGCTCACACTGTACAGATCATCTACCTTCAAAATGTTGATGATAACCATTCTTTTTGCTTCAGAGGAGGCTTAGCACTTGTATATTCCAAGGCAGGTGTTAGCTCTTTTAGAGGAGGTAAGAGGTCTGATAGTGAACTTTGGCAAGAATATGGTAATCGGGTTGGAAATTGAATACAGCAGAGTTAGGAAAGCTGTTGTGGTCCTAAGGCCGCAAAGTGGTAAGTTCTCAGTTCCATATCTGGGGACTTCCACTTCATGTGGCATTATCTCCTATAAAGATCAGTGTATGCTGGTTTAGAGATTTGGTAGGAGATCTGGGGACTTGTAAATTCTCTTTTCACCCAGGAAAGGGAATTTATCGCCATGTGGATGTAGGCTGATACTATGTAACCCAGCCTCTTCTTGTGTTTCCATTTGATTCATCTTTGTTCAGGATTCCTATGTTGGTGACCAGAAAGTTGAGGTCCATGCAAGGGTACTTATGGCATGGTGGCGAGTGTAGTTTGCTGTTGTTGACATGACGTAGATGTTGAGGGAGCGTGTGCATGAGTAAAGAATGTGGTCTTGGGCATTAGGGACCTAAGGGATTTCAATTTAGTCCTTAAGTGGCTCAAGTATCAGGCAGAAGTGCTACGAAGGAATGACTTTGAGGATATTCTTCTGGGTTCTTTCTGCAGTGTCACTCGCCTATGGAAGTGAATCAATCAGGCAGAGGATGTGATCATTTGAGAGATCTAATGAGTGCAACATAGGCTCTGGAAGGACAGATGGTGCAATAGCAGGCTGCTGGCTGAGTTGTTCCCTGATCTTTTTCATCTCTCCAGTGATTGATTGGCTTGGTTGCCGTAGCTGCCTGTTTTAAGCATCCTAAAACACTGTTGAATCTTTCAGCTTTAGAACTTATGTTTATTGTTGTAATCAAATTTTGCGGCACCTTCCAAAAATTGGCTTGGTTGCTGATGTGTTTGAAAGCCAGTGATGGTGGTGGCGGGCCACCTACATTCAGAAGGATCTTGCAAGATAATGAGTTTGACTTTTTGGGCAACCAAGAATGCTGCTGCAATTGATTGAGACACTAGAAGGTGCATTCACATTGAGATCTACATACATGATGATTTCTATGTGCAACATCTCTCATAGTCCTAACATAAATTGCACCCAGTTGGCCCGCTGAAGGTCAATTTTTTTGTGTAGAGACTATCTCATGTTAATTCCTGTGATGGGTAGATTGAGACAAAGGACGAGCTATTTGTGAGATATACCTTTCTGCAGGAGATACGGAGGATTCTTTTGAAAATCCAACTACTGTGGATCACTCCAGAAAATGTAGAAAGCTTATTTTTGTGTTGGAATAGGATGTGGCAATCAAAAAGATATGCATGTGTGGTGGCTAATCTTGCATGCTACTGCTTAGGCAATTTGAGATGAAAGTATTAGTCTGTCTTTGAAACGAAAAGTAACTTATAAGACCAGTCATCGTGGATTATCTGTGATCAGATAGTGGAGTTGGTCATGGAGTCTCAGGGAGAAAGGATTTTCAATTCTTTCTTGCTATAAGATAGAGGGTTCACACCACCTTGGTGTGAGCAACCTTTTGACCTTTTGTATAGGGAGATCTTTCAGGTTTTGAAGAGTTCTTGTAGAGCATGCTTTTCTACACTTGTATATTGTGGAACACGGAATCTTTCATGTGGGAAAAATAAAATATTTTATGTCCTTTTTGAAAAGAGACATTCCTCTATGTGTAGAGGGTTTATTCCGTGGGTGTGCATGATATCAGACGATTTGGGTTCGAGTGCTGGACCTCTCCCCACTGACCGTAGTCAGTGTTGATTTACATTGACCTAACGTCCGAACATCTTTGTTTGACTGTCAAAGAAATCCCAAAGTCCTCTCCTTAGTTTCTGATGTGGAGGGCAGGCGAACTCGAGAGACTCTCCATAACCACTCATTTATCACCAACATGTTTACTAGCTTAGGGTTGAGTCTAAGCAAAACCCTAAGACTTAGGAGTAGAGACGCAAATATGCGGAAGCCGTAGGCATTTTTGAAGTGAGGGGGAGATCCCTGGGCCCTGAGGGTGTTTTCGTAATTTTACCAGACCAAGGGGTGTTCTTGAAATTTTAGGGTTGGAAAGAAGGTAAGTTGAGGTTCTCAACTTCTCAAGGCATTGAGGTCATTTCTGGAGGGTTTCAGGAGTTACTAGATCATTTTTTTGATCACAGGGGTGTTTTGGTAATTTTTACCATGCCCTACATAAATCCAGTTTTGAGGTGGCACCGGAGTGGTAGACTGGGCTGACAACATTTTCGGACCGGGGAAATGACAAGGGGCTTCATAGAAGATACGCACATGTCAGTTTGGCCAAAAGAGAGATATATGCACAATTTTCATAAGTCGAGGGGTTTTCTCATAAATTTCCCGATCGACGTACTTAGACAATCTATAGAGCATATTGAATATACTTTTAGCCCGAGAGGGTACAAGGGTTGTCGGTGAGTTGTCGACTGTACAAAGGTCCGCACTAACACGGGAGATAGGGACATAGCCCCAATCACAAAAGTTGCAGGGTAAAACTGCAAACAACATGACTTTTATGTTTCTCGGACCTCGGGGAGGACATTTATGCAATTCTCCCATTATTAGGGTAGAATTATATGACTTAGTCGCCCCGGGACTTAAAAACTTACAACACGGCCCACTGAGGGGCATAGATGGCAGTTTCGGCCGAAACCGATACGTTTCGGCCGAAACGTATCGGTTTCGGCCATAACCGATCCGAAACACACATTAAACACTGTAGCAATCCGAAACTAAAGGGGGTATCGGTTTCGGGCGAAACCGATACGAGTTTCGCCCGAAACCAAACGGTTTCGGCCCGAAACCGTTTGGTTTCGGCCGAAACTAGTGACTTTATGGCCAATGTTGGCCCCCGAAACCCCATAACCCACAGGTTTCGGCCGAAACCTTCCCCCCCTGGTGTCTGCCGCTGGCCCGCTGCCGCTGCTGCCGCTGCCGCTGCCGCTGCTGCCGCTGCCGCTGCCGCTGCCGCTGCCGCTGCTGCCGCTGCCGCTGCTGCCGCTGCCGCGCCTGTGCTGCTGCCGCTGCTGCCGCTGCCTGCTGCTGCTGCTGCTGGCGGCCTGCTGCTGCTGTGCTGCGGCTGCTGCCTGCGGCTGCTCCTGCTGGCTGCTGCGGCTGCTGCCTGCCGGCAGCTGTCCGACCAAGGGTGAAAGGCCGTCCGAGTCGGTCTGAGGGAGCCTTCTTGCGCCAACACAACTTCAACTTCAAGGGTTTGATTATTTTGTTTGAGGTTAATTTCATTGGGTTTTGTTTGATTATTTTGTTGTGTTCTTTTGGTTGGGTTAAAAATTTGGGGTAAGCAAGTCTTGCTTATTAAGTTTATTCCAAGGGTGATTAAGGGCTTAAGGGTTATTTGCTAATTAAACCCTAATCAGATTTTAAAAATTGGGGCTTTTGTCTAAATTGGTTTGCTTAGGCTCAATTGAAGTTAAATTAAGGTTCATTGAGGATTTTGGGGTTGGATCATGCGGGTAATTAGTTTTTCCCAAGGGTGATTAATAGTTAATTGCTAATTAAGCCCTAATTAGGTCATAGAAATTGGGGCTTTTGTCTAATTCGAGTTTTTTAGCCACAATTGAAGGTTAATTAAGCTTCATTGAAGATTTTGGGGTGGGATCATGCTGCCAATTGATTTTTTCAAAAGGTGATTAAGGGGTAAATGATAATTAACGGTTAATTAGTATATAAAATTTGGGGCTTTTGTCTAAGTCAGTTTGCTTAGGCTAAATTGAAGCTCAATTAAACTACATTGAAGATTTTGGGGTGGGATCATACTGGTAATTGATTTTTTGCAAGGGTGATTAAGGGTTACTTGCTAATTAAGGGTTAAGTTTTTAATTGTACTTATACCTTTTTGTGTGTCACTGTCTTAATGCAGCATCATGCCTAGACGTCAGCAAACACAGGAGCAGCAAGGGCAGGAGGATCCGGGGTGGGCCCACGTGTCTTTAATAGATGCTAAGAGAAGAAAGGTGAAATGCAATTACTGTGGTAAGGAAATGTATGGCGGAATTACCAGAGGAAAACAACATTTGGCAGGGGTAAGAGGAGAGGTCAGACAATGTGACAACTGTCCCCGAGAGGTGCGAGAAGAGATGCGCCAATGCCTTCTGGGGAAAAGGGAGAGGGTGCAACAAAGGGCTGAGGATGAGGCTGAAATTGCTGAGGAGATTTCTGGCAGAAGGGTTAGAAGGGATGATGATGAGGAAGGCACTGAGGATTCTGATCCAGAGCTGACTGAAGCAAGGGAGCGTGAACAAGCCGCTCGAAGGAAAGGGAAGGGAGCCATGGGATCAGGGACTTATGAGAGTACAGCTGCACGACGTCCTGACGTTGGTGCTGCCCCACATACGCAGGGAACAGGTCCCATGGACAGCTATCTGCACAGAAGGCCCCAAGCTACACAACCTAAAATCAAGCAAGCAATGAGAGGGGTCAAAAAATCAGCAGAAGTTGCAGGGCATGCATTTAAATCTATTTGCAAATGGTTTTTTCATTCAGGTGTCCCTGCACATGCAGCTTCAAGTGAATATTTCCAACCTATGATAGATGCCATAGCAGATGCTGGCCCTGGCTTGCAAGCCCCCTCACGTTGAGACATATACGGGCGTGGCCTTGAGGGAGAGGTTGAGGAGCTCCATGATTGGGTTGAAAGCTTCAAGCATATATGGGTGGAGAGAGGATGCACCATCATGTGTGATGGTTGGACTGGTACCACGAAAAAGTCCATGATAAACTTTTTGGTGTATTGCATCAGCGGTACAGTGTTTGTGAAATCAGTTGATGCATCAGATTATGAAAAGAATGCAAATTATTTGTTTCATTTGATGGATGGCATGGTAGAACAAATTGGAGAGGAGAATGTTGTGCAGGTGGTGACTGATAATGAAGCCAGTTACAAGGCTGCAGGAAAGAAATTGATGCAAAAGCGCAGTCATTTATATTGGCTCCCATGTGCAGCACATTGTCTTGATCTGATGCTTGAAGACATAGGGAAGGAAAAGCATGTGAAGAAGACAATTGACAAGGCACAAAAAGTCACACAGTATATCTATGGCCATCCTAGGATACTAAATATGTTCAGGGCGCATGCCAGTGGAGGGCGAGATATCATCCGTGCAGGCCCAACCAGATTTGCTTCCAATTTTATTTCTTTGGAGTCTTTGCACAGGTATAAGATTGATCTCAATTCTTGATACTTTATCCTTACTGATATGTAGCAGTTGATGCAGCTTCAATTTTCATTTATCTGCACAGGTACAAGAATGAGCTGAAAGCTTTCATGTACCACAATGCCCTGCGGGAATACATCGACAAGGGCAATGTTGATACACAGATGGATTATCTGGATGTCTGCCACGTCGTGGACGACAACAAATTCTGGGACAGGGTGTCACGGTACTTGAAAGTAGTCACACCTCTCGTGAAGGTCCTAAGAATGGTGGATGGCGATGAGAAGAATGATATGGGCTATCTATACGAGGCCATGGACCGTGCCAAATTGGAGTTGCAGCATTCCCTTCCCAAACATTATGCAAAATGGTGGAAAATTATTGACCAGAGATGGGACAACACATTACACCATGACTTGCATGCAGCTGGTGAGTGATTAATTGTACTGAAATTGAGGTAATGCCTTTATGTTATTTTATAAATTTTATTTAGTTAATTATACACAAATGCAGGTTATTTCTTCAACCCTCGATTTATGTACGGTGCCGATGCACATGTTGATGGCGAGGTGCTTCAAGGGACTTTAAAAGTCATTGGTCGTTTATCGAGGAATCCAGAAAAGAGACTGGAGGCCGAAGTAGAGGTTCGCCTTTATTTGATACTGTCAATAACATGTATAGAATTTATTTAAGTAGTTATGTTAATCTATTACTTTATGTTTGTAGATGAACCATTACAGAATGAGGACTGAGACATATGCTGACTCCCAATTGCAATACGCTGTGGGAAGAGTGAGCCCAGGTATATTTTATTTTTTGGATTTCTTAACCTGATGAATATATATTTTTACAACTAAAATGTATTTTTTTATGGTTGGTGGAACAGCTGACTGGTGGATAATGGTTAACAACCGAGATATGGGTAACAATGCATTGGCTTTCATTGCAATTAGGGTGCTCAGTCAAACAACATCAGCAAGTCAATGTGAAAGAAATTGGAGCACGTTTAGCCTTATACACTCAAAGGTTCGCAATCGGCTAAAGGCTGAACGGTTAGAGAAATTAGTGTACTGCCACTACAATATGAGGTTGAGAATAAAGAATATGAGGTTGAGACAACAGCTGCGAGACAAACGCGCCGCCGGGGATGCCGCCGCAGAAATTGATGTGGATGCCTTATTTGATGATGAGAATCCGTTGCAGTCTTGGGTGGAGACACGAGAGCAGGTTGATGAGCCCGTTTTTGATGATGATGATAGAAGATGGGCAGAGGGCATACTAGATGAAGATGAGCAAAGGGATCCCGAATTAAGAAGAAAATCAAAGAGGGCCAGAGATACTCATGCCCACATGTCTAGGGTTGTTGAGGACACTGAGGAGCAACATGATTTTCAGCCAGCTAGACACTCCGACTCAGATAGCAGGCCAGTCACTCCTAGAATGGGCAAGGCACCTACATCCTTAAGAAGAAGTACATCAGTGCATGGGCAAACTGAGAGAACAAATATTGCTGCTCGAGAGGACCCGGCAATTGAACAGTTAAAGCAGATTTATTTGAGGCACACGCCAAGGGGAACAGGATTCATGTCAAGGGTGCAAGAAGAAAGCACACCGGCACAGGAAAAAGCATCCCCAAAGGCCAAAAGGCGACTGGAGACTGCAGGTTTCGTGATCCTTTGATTTTTTATTTTGGAAAGTAACTTAAATTCTTATTATCAGTTCGAATCAGAAAAGGTTTTGGTAGGAGATAAATTATATATTTTCGTATGTGCCAGGTGCTACAGGTGCTACTACTGGCGGTGGGGATGCTGGTGGTCCTTCCTCCTTCCACGCAGACACAGGCAGAGGATACAGTCAGGGTGAGGGAGGACATGAGTCACAGAGTCAATATGGGCATCCATCAGGTTATGGAGGTGGCCAACAGGAGGCAGCGATTTATCGGTCGTGGGGTTATGAACCATCATTCAACTTCCATCCGGCCAGTTCCTCTTCTCTTCCTCAAGATTCTTATGCTGATACTGGATTCGGCTCAAGCCAACCAAACACTCCAAGAGGGATCCAAAGAGGGATGCAGGACTTGGCTACCTCATTGTTTGGTTATAGTGAATATAGACCATACATGCAACATGGTTATGGGTATCAACATCAAGGGCCAGACGATGAGGGAGAAGGTTCTTCTAATAATTATTATCCATATTAGGTAAGAATCAATGAATTTTTGTAACAATTATTTTATCTATTTTGTCTAATTTTGTACTGCTTGTATTAATGTACAATGGAATATTACTTTAACTATCACATGTTCAATGTTTGAAGTTCAATTTTTGTAGTTGTCTACTTCAAAGTTATTGCACTAACTTATTCAGTCAAATGCATGTGTAATGATTTTTGTGATTTTAAGTGATTATTAATATTTTTTTATGATTTTTTATCATATTTTTTAGAATTAATTTAATTTTTTTGACCTTTTATATGGGTTTCGGCCGGTTTCGGCCGAAACCGAAACCGAAACCGAGTCAACTCGGTTTCGGACCCGGGCGAAACCGAGACCGAAACCGAGTTTGCCATCCTTGCTGAGGGGCGCAATTACAAAAATACCCTCATAGGGGCATATACACGAGACCCGGGGACTTACCCCTCACGGGCCAAAACAACGAACAAACTCCAGAATGCTGGATGCTCCAAGTGTGAAAGATGCTCCGTCCGTTCTCTCCTCTTGTTATGGACCCTTATTTATAGAGGTGGGAGCCTCCCCGGGGTCGTTTGGACCCGTACGGGTTAAACGGGAGGAAAATGACCCTGGAGAGGTCATTTTCCCTCCTTTTTTTCAAATCTTTTTGGCCTCCGTGCGCAGAAGAGGGGACCGGCCCGGGGTGGGATGTCCTCGGGCCCGCCTGGGGTCAAATGATCCCGCCCGCCCTGGGTCAAATGACCCCGAGCGGGACCTGCCCGGGGTGGGCGACCCCGGGTGGGCCTGCCGGGGGTCCCGCCGGGGTCGATCGACCCCGGGCAGGTCCCCCCGGGGTCGATTGACCCCGGGCGGGTCCTGCCCGCCTGCGCGCCGGCTCGTCCGGGGTTGGGCGACCCCGTACGGGTCCCCCTGGCCCCGATCGGGTTCCCCGCCTTGATTTTTTTAATAAAAGGGGGCTCCCCGGGCCTTTGAGGGCTTGCTTGCTGCTGCATCGTTTGGAGAGAGAGAGGAACGTGATCCTCCTTGTTCGTTGTCGTCATCCTCGGGCCGTGGGCCGTGAAGGGAAGGCTCGTTGTTGTCCGTGCCACGTGGTACACGTGCGAGGGACTTCGTCCTTGGTGCGTAGACCTCTTTTTGTACCTCTTTTTCTCCTTGTAGGAATTTTCCTTGCCCGTAGTTGCATGTTCAAAGGAGGGAGACCTCACCCCTTAGGGATTTTCCCGGAACTACACGATCCTGATAATCGTAATAGATTTAACCCGGCTTTCGACCGCCTCGCTTGCCGCGAGGGATCTATAATCTGCAGAGATATGTGGGCTGTGAAGCCCTCCTATGGGGGAGAATATTCCATGGGGAGGCGATACGTCCAATGTTGAACCCCGCGTGAAAATACTCCATAGGACGACGATACGCCGCACAAAGACCTCGTCCAAGGCGAGGATAATATCCCGGAATTGGTAAGATGAATTACGGGCGCAACATATATCCTACACCTTTCTTCTTTGAATTAATATGTGATGCTATCCACTTCAAAAAGGGAAAAAGAAGAGCCACAAGAATGGAGAGATCCAAAAACAGATCCTTAGTTCTCGATTATTCTAATTATTTTTTTGCAGTCATTGGACACTTTTGAAAAGTCGCAGTTCTTCCTTAAGTTTTTGAATATAAACCCTTTCTTTATATACCAAAAAGTAAATGTGCCGGCCAGAATCAAGCTTGAATCAACTGTAGCGCGCCACCCCCCTCCCCTAATTACATAATGAAGTAGGCATATCCATATCCTTGTCCATAATTATCTGGATATGGATAGTATTCTCTGTCACGCCCCGAGCGCGGAAGATACCTGGATGCGTGACGCGTCTATATAGATCGTGTCATTCGTGTAAAGTCAGAGCGCGCATAGTACTCAGTAATTCTATTGCTAACTCAAAGGTTGAACATAATACCATAGGCCAAGATGACAATTATTTAACCAGAATAATAACATCCCAAATTAATTCATAATGCTACATATTTTGGCATAATCCAATCCAACTTAATCATAACTGACCGAAATATACCACACGATTACAAGCCTTAACAATAACTTAGAAAATACAAGGTAAGACACAATACTAGCCGACGGTACACCAATTGGTGACTCTAGCACTCATCACTCGGTGTCATTCCCATTCGGGTGGTAGTTGCTATCCAAATTTCCTGAAAAATGTTAGAATTGCAACTGGATGAGTGAATCGCTGAGCAGGATTTATATCTCAAGCTCTAATAATCTTTAAGTTAATTACAAGTTCATGCGGTATAATGATGCATATTGGATCAAGCAATAATATCAAGAATTGTATCAAGAGAGTATCACATGAATTTCAATAAGCTGTATCAATAAAGAACTAGCAAGTAATTGCCAAGTATTTCCAAGAAATCAGTATTCAATCAAGTATTTCAAGTATTTTACATTCGAGCAAGTCCTTCCAAGAAGGGGATAATCAGTATTCAAGCAAATGATTTCAAGCTCGTGTAATAGCAAGTAATGTAACCAAATTGGCTATTTCATTTATTTCATTCAAGCAAGTAATTGCCCTTTTTCGGGCCAAGTCATTCATGTCAAGCAAGTCAAGCATGTCACGTGAGAGTAAGTGGGAATGTCTCAAGTCAAGTCAAGCAAGCAAGTACTTCGGTGCAATGTCAAACACCGTGGTCAATAAACTCCCATGGGCACAAGTACCTTCGGGTGCTCCTCCCAGGACTTGACCGGGCCCTTATATGCACAACATTTCATGTATACTTTTAGACATCCACTCCCATTTTTATAGCCAATATGGAATTTCAAGAAGTTTATACATTGTAGGAACATAAGGTAGATCTCCAGGAATAGAGTTCAAGGACTTATCACATGTAAATGATGAATTATGACTCATCATCATCATCATCATAATCAGAGCCTTATCCCAATTAATTGGGGTCGGCTACATGAATCATGTTCCGCCAAAGATTTCTATCAAGTGCAATATTCATATTTAAACTCAAGGAACTAATGTCCTTCCTAATAACATCGCACCATCTCATTTTAGGTCTTCCTCGAGCTCTTTTACTAGCATGCACTAAGATTTGGTCACATCTTTTAACCGGCGCTGAGTTAGGGCGACGAAACACTTGTCCAAACCACCTGAGTCTATTTTCTCTCATTTTGCTATCAATTGGAGCTATCCCTAAGTCCTTACGGATGCGCTCATTCCTAATCTTGTCTTTCTTAGTCTTGCCACACATCCATCTCAACATCCTCATCTATGCTACACACATTTTGTGGATGTGTTCTTTTCGTACTGCCCAACACTCGGTACCATATAACAAAGCAGGTCTCACAGCCGTTCTATAAAACCTCCCTTTGAGTTTCACAGGCATACGACGATCACAAAGGACACCTGATGCACTTCTCCATCTTAACCAGCCTGCCTTAATCCTATGCGTAACGTCATCATAAATCTCCCCATTCTCTTGTATGATAGACCCTAAATATCGAAAGGTACTACTCTTCGGAATGTTATGTCCATCAATTAGAATCATGTCTTCCTGAACCACTCTCCCATTACTAAAATTACAGTGCATAAACTCTGACTTACTCCTACTAATTTTAAAACCTTTAGACTCCAAGGCAAGTCTCCAACGCTCTAACTTAGCATTTAGAGCATCAATACTCTCATCAATTAAAACAATATCGTCTGCAAATAGTATACACCAAGGGATATCCTCATGCAATTGTTTAGTTACTTCATCCATAACTAAGGCAAAGAGATACGGACTTAGTGCAGAACCTTGATGCAAACCTATAGAAACGGGAAATTCACTAGTCTCCCCAGCAATAGTTCGAACACTAGTAATAGCACCGCCGTACATATCTTTAATCAAATCAACATATCCTTGAAAGATTCCTTTCTTTCTTAATGTCCACCAAATCAATTCTCTCGGTACTCGATCGTACGCCTTCTCTAAATCAAGAAAAACTATATACAAATCTTTTCTCATCTCTCTATACTTCTCCATTAGCTGCCGTAGTAAGAAAATAGCTTATGTAGTAGATCTATTTGGCATAAAACCAAACTGATTTTCCGATACAGTAGTCATACATCGGAGGCGTTTTTCAATTACTCTTTCCCAAAGTTTCATAGTATGACTCATAAGCTTAATTCCACGATAATTATTACAACTTTGTATGACTTATCACATGTAAATGATGAATTATGACTAATCCACTTAAAATGCATGACACATAGGCAAGTCTGGGAGATCTTGGCTCTCTTATCTGAGGGGTTTAAATCTTTGAAGTCCAAACCAAATTTCAGGGTTTTATAACTTGGGTTTACATGGCTTCAGTAATGAGAATTTCCCAGTTTCCAGTGGTGAGTTTACTGGGCTTTAGTACATGGTTCAGGGGTTCACATGGTCCGGCTCAGGGAAATGGCGCCCTGGTCTAGGGGAGAGCTATTTCATGTCTCTTATTTTTTTAAATTTTTTTTTCTCAATTTTACAGGAGTCAATGAAATGGCGCCCTTGTGAAGAGTCTCTATTTCAGTGAACAGAGTCTTCGCGGAGAGTCTCTATTTCAATGCTGAAATAGAGTCTGTCCGGAGAGTCTCTATTTCAGTAAATAGAGTCTTCGCGGAGAGTCTCTATTTCAATGCTGAAATAGAGTCTTCTCGGAGGGTCTCTATTTCAGTAAATATAGTCTATCCGGGGAGTCTCTATTTCAGAAGGTTAACAATCTAACAGGATAACAGGTTTACACGTACTGTAAACAGGTCTAACAGGCTATGTGATTTGATAGGCTACAGGATTAACATAGCTTAATGATGGCTATGTAATTAACAATGTTTGACAGGATATGTAATTACCAGGCTCTGTAATTAACAAGTTTAACAGCTAACAGGCTTAAGAAGGTAAGTAATTACCAGGTTAACAGGTTTAACAGGTGTAACATGTAACAGGCAAATCAACAGGGTTTAACAGGTAACATGTTTAACAAGTAACAGGTTTAACAAGTTTAACATGCTAATCAGCATGATTTAACAAGTAACAGGTTGAACATGTAACATATTTAACAGGTTTAACAGTTTTAAGAGACTAATCAGCAAGGTTTAACAGGTAACAGGTTCAACAGGCTAATCGATAGAGTTAACAGGCAAATCACGGGATCGGGTCCACACTGGTGAATGGCGCCCTGGTCAGGGGCGCCCTTCCCCCTGGGTGCCCACTAGACTCAAAACACTATTCACCATGCAAATTTTCATAAAATCCAGAAATGAATACATGGTAAAATAGAGAAAAATCTGGGGATTTCAAAGTCATGCTCATGCAGAAATTTCATGACTTGGTTCAATAGATAAAATTCCTGAACATGTGGCTACTAATCACGTAACTTTACTGTTCATGGTTTATAACATGTTCACAGAATCAGGAAGTAGAGACATATATAGACATGGTAAAATGGCAAGATTACAAGGTCATGCCCATGCAACAATTTTTGATTTTTAATTTCATAGATACTAGCTTTTAAACACGGATCAATTTACAAGAAATTGGGACAGATTATGAGTAATGACAACTATATAATGGGGTACTTTACGGAGGTAAGATCATAGATCTACTCACGCAAGAGCTAGTGTTTCAGATAGGCGTAGTCTAACCTTCCCACTAAATCTTTTGATATACCCCTGACTTAAACGACCAAACTGAGGCTATGACAGGTTTAACTAGCATGCATGTTAACCTATATTAACTATTGGTTAAGCTAGATCTTGAGAACACCTACCTTGTTGACGTGGTTAACGAGGTAAGACCGTAGAATAGAATAAGAATCCTAGCCTTCCACGTTCTCTGCAGCCAAGCTCCTAGCCGCAGGATGTGATACGTAACCTGCACGTGAAGGGAAAATGTTAAGCTCTCTCTTCAGCAGGTGGAGAAGAGAAAGGCATAAACAACCTTCTCTGTAGTGGCAGAGGAATGGCAGTAAGGTTTCTACGTCGGATGGGGAGAGTTGTTTATAGGAAACAATCTCTCTATGGGAAACCAGATCTAAATCCTTGCTGTACATGTTCCCTCATGGGTCCAATGCCAGCAAACGTAAGTTGTTCTTGTTTCCACTAACTGCTTAAATCCTTAAGTCTCAGGAAATGACGCCTCCCCAGGTGGTCTTTGTTTAGGTAAATAGCGTCCATGCATTTGGACGTTACATCCCTTGCATATATATATATATATATATATATATATATATACTGTTGGGAGAAGGGAAATGGCGCCCATGGTAGGGGCGCCCTATGGATATAGCGCCCAGGTAAGGGGCACTATTTCCATTTGGATGGAAAGGTCATGGGCCCTTCACGTGTTAGCCAGGTCTTCAAGAGATATAAGTATATATATTGATTGGTGGCCCACATATGTAATTGATTAGTGGCATAAGTTGGTGGGGTTCCATCTGTATACAGTGGCCTTGTGGCTAAGGAAAATGACGACCTTGTATAGAGTCACTATTTCAGTGAATAGTCCTTTAGGAAGCCCCATTACGTATGATGATGGTGGTATATTTATATAATGGCCCTCAATGGGAATTCTAACTTTTTATCTAACCTTGTTATAGTGTTGTCTCCTCATAGAGTTATCTAAAGTGTATATTTACTTGGAGAAAAAGTCTATATTTTATTGTTATTTTTTTTCTATCATTTTTATACGCGGTGTTACACCCTCCCCCACTTAAAAGAATTTGATCCCTAAATTCAATTGTATATTTATGAGACATAGAGGGTGAGAAGTACTTACAGACTAGAATAGTTCCGGAAATCCCCTTCTCATAGACTCCTCGGTTTCCCAAGTAGCTTCTTGTTCTAAGCATCGATCCCATTGGATTTTCACCATAGGGATATTCTTGCTCCTTAGAACGCGGACTTTTCGGTCGAGTACCTTCATAGGCTCCTGCTCATAAGTAAGGTCCTTTTGTATCACCAAGTCAGTGTGGTCGATGGCGTGGAGAGGATCGTGCACATACTTTTTCAGCATGGAAATATGGAATACATTGTGCACCTCTGATAGTTGTGGAGGCAAGGCAATGCGGTAAGCTACCTCGCCTACTCTCTCCAATACCTCGAATGGACCAATGAATCTTGGTGTAAGTTTGCCTTTAACACCGAATCTTCTAATATCTCGGCCAGGAGATATTTTGAGAAAAACATGGTCTCCGACTTGAAATTCCAGATCTCTTCTTCTATTGTTAGCATATGACTTCTGCCTGGACTGTGCTATCTTTAGCCTTTCCCGAATGAGGTGTATCTTCTCGGTTGAATCTCTAGCCATATCTGGGCCTAGGATTTGTCTTTCACCGACTTCATCCCAACATATTGGAGATCGGCAACTCCTGTCATAAAGCGCCTCGAAAGGTGCCATTTGGATACTGGCTTGATAGCTGTTATTATATGCAAACTCGGCTAGGGGTAAGTGGTCATGCCAACTACCGCCGAAATCTATAATGCATGCTCTTAACATGTCTTCAACAACTTGATTTGTCCTTTCTGTCTGTCCATCTGTCTGGGGATGGAAAGCAGTGCTGAAGTTGAGTTTCGTCCCCAAAGAGTGTTGTAGACTCTTCCAGAAATGAGAGGTGAAGCGTGGGTCTCGATCGGATACGATCGACACGAGAACTCCATGCAATCTAACCGTCTCCTTGATATACAAGATAGTAAGGACATCAATCGACCATCGGCTTTTGATAGGCAAGAAATGAGCCGATTTAGTTAGGCGGTCGATAATTACCCAAATTCCATCATGTCCACCTCTAGACTTGGGTAAGCCCATAATAAAATCCATGCCAATGTCTTCCCACTTCCACTTGGGAATATCTAGTGGATGTAGCTTTCCGGCGGGTTTCTGATGTTCCGCCTTCACTTGTTGACATGTCAGGCAGCGAGATACGAAGTCCGCTACCTCCCTTTTCATATTAGGCCACCAGAAAGTCCTTTTCAAGTCTTGGTACATCTTGGTGCCTCCAGGGTGGATCGTGTACCTTGATCGATGAGATTCTTCAAGAATCTTCTTCTTCATTTCGGGACAGTCGAGTACACATGTCCGTTCATGGAATAACAGTCTTCCATCGGGTGCCAGCTTGAAATCAAGTCTCTTGTCTAGCTTGTCCCTGAACTCCACTAGTGTAGGATCTGCTTCTTGTAGCTTCTGAATTTCTGGTAGCAAATCTGGATGGAGACTCATATAGGCTTAGAGTAATACACCCGTTCTTCTCATCTGTACTGATATCAAGCTCAGAGAATTTCTCCAGCAACTTCCATTCTTGTATCATACAGTTGGCCAATATTACTCTCGGCTTTCGACTGAGGGCATCGGCTATAGAATTACCCTTACCAGGATGGTATTGTATAGTGAAGTCGAAATCCTTGAGATATTCAAGCCATCGCCTTTGCTGCATGTTTAGCTCCTTTTGGGAGAATAAATGCTTGAGGCTCTTGTGATCGGAGTATACAGTGAATTATTTTCCGTGGAGATAGTGCCTCCAGATCTTTAAGGCAAAAACCACTGGGGCTAGCTCTAAAGCATGAATCGGGTAGTTCTCTTCCTGTTTCTTCAGTTGCCGGGAAGAGTATGCAATGACTCTCCCATTTTGCATTAGTACACACCCGAGGCCAATACCAGAAGCATCGGTATATACCTCGTACTTCTCTCATTCAATTGGCAATGATAAGACTGGAGCAGTAGTCAAGAGATCTTTCAAAACTTGGAAACTCTACTCACAGTCTTCATTCCACTCGTAAGGTGTTTCCTTGCGAGTCAATCGGGTGAGAGGAACAACAATTCTTGAGAAGTCCTTGATGAAACGCCGGTAATAACCAGCTAACCCCAAGAAACTTCGAATCTCCGTTGCATTTGTTGGTCGCTCCCAATTCTTCACGGCTTCGACCTTGGATGGGTCCACGGAAATTCCGTTCTTCGAAATTATATGGCCCAAGAAGGATACTTCCTCGAGCCAAAACTTGCACTTGCTAAATTGGGCATATAATTTGTGTTCCCTCAATATCAGCAATGCATGTTTGAGATGTTCTTCATGGTCTTCTTCGGACTTTGAATAAATCAAAATATCATCGATAAAGACCACAATGAACTGGTCTAAGTGAGGCTTGAATATGATGTTCATTAACTGCATGAAAGCTGCGGGGGCATTTGTTAGTCCGAAAGGCATAACAGTGAATTTTTAATGCCCATACCTGCTTCGGAATGCAGTTTTATTGATGTCTTCTTCCTTGATCTTCAGTTGGTGATAACCAAACCGGAGATCAATCTTGGAGAAATATTTAGCTCCAGATATTTGGTCGAACAATTCATCAATCCTCGGCAGTGGGTACTTGTTCTTGATTGTAAGGTGGTTTAACTGTCGATAGTCGATGCAGAGTCTCATCGATCCGTCCTTTTTCTTGACGAATAGCACAGGCGCTCCCCATGGGGAAGTACTCGGCCTGATGAAACCCTTATTCAATAGCTCCATTAGTTGTTCCTTTAGCTCTTTCAGCTCAGCAGGAGACATTCTGTAAGGTGCCTTGGAAATAGGACCAGCATCAGGGACGAGGTCGATGGTGAACGACACCTCCCGCTCCGGGGGTAAGCCAGGTAATTCTTCTAGAAAAACGTCAGAAAAATCCCGAACTACACGGATGTCTTCAAGCTTAGACTCCTCGATGTCCGTGGTAGTTACAAATGCAATGAAAGCCATACATCCTTTGCTTATAAGTTTACTAGCTCGGAGGGCTGATATAAGAGGTGATCTAGCTCGAGGGCTAACGTATACCAGTTCCGGGTAATCCACAAAAGTTATCTTGCCATTCCGGCAATCTACAGTTGCTTGGTATGTGGATAACCAATCAGCACCTAGTATGACATCATACACTTCCATGTCTAGGCAAATTAGGTCGGCTGGTAGATTATTTTCTTTAATCATAATCCCACAGTTTGAGTAATGATGTGTGAGGTCGACCTTGGTCCCGATAGGTGTAGATATGACTAAGTCTAACCATTTAGGTTCCTTAGTAAAAGCAGCAGCAAATTTCTTGGAAACAAAGGAATGTGTTGCTCCAATATCAAATAAAACTTTAGCAGTCTTAGGGTAAATGATTAGAGTACCTTCCACGATTCCTCCTTCCATTGGTTCCGTCTCTTGGAGAGCTTGCAGACGGCCTTGCTTCTTTGCCGGGAACTTCTCATCTTTAATGGCTTGCTCATTCATCAGTGGGCAATTAGGGATCCGATGTTCTCGACTTCCACATCGGAGACAGGCTCCTAGCTTCCTCCAGCATTCCTCGGTCTTATGGCCGGGTTTGTCACAGTATTTGCAAACTTCCTTGGAAGGTGTGGTGGTGGAGAATGGCTTGACATTCTTTTGGAATCTCTTTCCTTTGGAGGACTCCCCTCCATTGTAGTACCGCTTCTTGTTGAATGAGGCTTTAAAATTTCCCGGACTTGTGACAGGTTCCTTCTTGTCCCTTCCTCGGATCCTCTCTGATAATTTGGTGGCGTCCTCGAGCAATTGTGCACGCCGAACTATTTCCGAGTAGACTTGTATGTCCATCGGCGCAAGTTGTGTAATGTAGTGGGGCCGAAGCCCGTTGAGGAACCTTCTAGCCTTCATCTTCTCCGTACACACTAGGTGGAGTGCATACCTGGACAGTCTTGAAAACTGGGCCTCATACTCCGCCACTTTCAAGCCCCGTTATTTTAGAGCGGCGAATTCCGCGGCCTTCTTCTACTGGATATGGTCGGAGAAGTACTTGTTGTTGAAATGCTCAGCGAATTCATCCCATGTGACATGGTCATCGAGCAATGTTGCTTCCACGGATTCCCACCAACATCGAGCGTCCCGCTACAGTTGGAATACAACCAGTAGAACCTTCTCCTCGTCCGTGCATTGCATCACACGGAAAATTCGTTCCATTTCCTTCAACCAATTTTCGGCATCCTCGGGGTCAGACGAACCCGTGAACTTTGGTGGGTTCATGTTACGACAACCCCTGTGGAGATCACCGGCTCCACGGTTAACACCGCCTTGCGCCACTTGCCTTAGCGCCTGTGTAAGGCCTTACACGGTGCGCTGCATCTTGCGCCATTGTGCTCTTTCAGCAGCCATGATCTTACAAAGAAGTTTAAGTGTAATAAAGATCGGGTTTCATTATAAGGTCAAAAGTCAATATAAAACTTAACCCATGGCTCTACCCATCTCACTGGGTAAGGTATAAACCTATCCTCGGACTGCTCTATCCTTGGACTTGGGTTTCTCCTAGATTTCAATCACGACTTCTAATTTCCTGACTTCTTATTCCTTCTAATTTCCTAGGGAATTTGAAATCTAAGCTCTGATACCACGAAGACTGTCACGCCCCGAGTGCGGAAGATACCCGGATGTGTGACGCGTCTATATAGATCGTGTCATTCGTGTAAAGTCAGAGCGCGCATAGTACTCAGTAATTCTATTACTAACTCAAAGGTTGAACATAATACCATAGTCCAAGATGACAATTATTTAACCAGAATAATAACATCCCAAATTAATTCATAATGCTACATATTTTGGCATAATCCAATCCAACTTAATCATAACTGACCGAAATGTACCACACGATTACAAGCCTTAACAATAACTTGGAAAATACAAGGTAAGACACAATACTAGCTGACGGTACACTCATTGGTGACTCTAGCACTCATCACTCGGTATCATGCCCATCCGGGTGGTAGTCGCTATCCAAATTTTCTGAAAAATGTTAGAATTACAACTGGATGAGCGAATCGCTCAGTAGGATTTATATCTCAAGCTCTAACAATCTTTAAGTTAATTACAAGTTCATGCAGTATAATGATGCATGTTGGATCAAGCAATAATATCAAGAATTGTATCAAGAGAGTATCACATGAATTTCAATAAGCTGTATCAATAAAGAACTAGCAAGTAATTGCCAAATATTTCCAAGAAATCAGTATTCAATCAAGTATTTCAAGAATTTAACATTTGAGCAAGTCCTTCCAAGAAGGGGATAATCAGTATTCAAGCAAATGATTTCAAGCTCGTGTAATAGCAAGTAGTGTAACAGAATTGGCTATTTCATTTATTTCATTCAAGCAAGTAATTACCCTTTTTCGGGCCAAGTCATTCATGTCAAGCAAGTCAAGCATGCCACGTGAGAGTAAGTGGGAATGTCTCAAGTCAAGTCAAGTCAAGCAAGCAAGTACTTCGGTGCAATGTCAAACACCGTGGTCAATAAACTCCCATGGGCACAAGTACTTTCGGGTGCTCCTCCCAGGACTAGACCGGGCCCTTATATGCACAACATTTCATGTATACTTTTAGACATCCACTCCCATTTATATAACCAATATGGAATTTCAAGAAGTTTATACATTGTAGGAACATAAGGTAGATATCCAGGAATAGAGTTCAAGGACTTATCACATGTAAATGATGAATTATGACTAATCCACTTAAAATGCATGACACATAGGCAAGTCTGGGGGATCTTGGCTCCCTTATCTGAGGGGTTTAAATCTTTGAAGTCCAAACCAAATTTCAGGGTTTTATAACTTGGGTTTACATGGCTTCAGTAATGAGAATTTCCCAGTTTCCAGTGGTGAGTTTATTGGGCTTTAGTACATGGTTCAAGGGTTCACATGGTCCGGCTCAGGGAAATGGCACCCTGGTCCAGGGGCGCTATTTCCTGTCTCTTTTTTTTTTATAATTTTTTTTCTCAATTTTACAGGAGTCAATGAAATGGCACCCTTGTGAAGAGTCTCTATTTCAGTGAACAGAGTCTTCGCGGAGAGTCTTTATTTCAATGCTGAAATAGAGTCTGTCCGGAGGGTCTCTATTTCAGTAAATAGAGTCTTCGCAGAGAGTCTCTATTTCAATGTTGAAATAGAGTCTTCTCGGAGGGTCTCTATTTCAGTAAATATAGTCTATCCGGAGAGTCTCTATTTCAGAAGGTTAACAATCTAACAGGATAACATGTTTACACGTACTGTAAACAGGTCTAACAGGCTATATGATTTGACATGCTACATGATTAACATAGCTTAATGACGGCTATGTAATTAACAATGTTTGACAGGATATGTAATTACCAGGCTCTGTAATTAACAAGTTTAACAGCTAACAGGCTTAACAAAGTAATAAATTACCAGGTTAACAGGTGTAACATGTAACATGTGAAAGGCAAATCAACAGGGTTTAACAGGTAACATGTTTAACAAGTAACAGGTTTAACAAGTTTAACATGCTAATCAGCATGGTTTAACAGGTAACATGTTGAACAGGTTTAACAGTTTTAACAGGCTAATCAGCAAGGTTTAACGGGTAACAGGTTCAACAGGCTAATCGATAGGGTTAACAGGCAAATCACGGGATCGGGTCCACACTGGAGAATGGCGCCCTGGTCAGGGGTGCCCTTATGGGAAATGGCACCCTGGCCAGGGGCGCCCCATTAAATGGCGCCCTGGTCAGGGGCGCCCTTCCCCCTGGGTGCCCACTAGACTTAAAACACTATTCATCATGCAAATTTTCATGAAATCCAGAAATGAATATATGGTAAAATAGAGAAAAATCTGGGGACTTCAAAGTCATACTCATGCAGAAATTTCATGACTTGGTTTAATAGATAAAATTCCTGAACATGTGGCTACTAATCACGTAACTTTACTGTTCATGGTTTATAACATGTTCACAGAATCAGGAAGTAAAGACATATATAGACATGGTAAAATGGCAGGATTACAAGGTCATGCTCATGCAACAATTTTCGATTTTTAATTTCATAGATATTAGCTTTTAAACATGGATCAATTTACAAGAAATTGGGACAGATTATGAGTAATGACAACTATATAATGGGGTACTTGACGGAGGTAAGATCATAGATCTACTCACGCAAGAGCTAGTGTTTCAGATAGGCGTAGCCTAACCTTCCCACTAAATCTTTTGATATACCCCTGACTTAAACGACCAAACTGAGGCTATGACAGGTTTAACTAGCATGCATGTTAACTTATATTAACTAATGGTTAAGCAAGATCTTGAGAACACCTACCTTGTTGACGTGGTTAACGAGGTAAGACCGTAGAATAGAATAAGAATCCTAGCCTTCCACGTTCTCTGCAGCCAAGCTCCTAGCCGCAAGATGTGGTACGTAACCTGCACGTGAAGAGAAAATGTTAAGCTCTCTCTTCAGCAGGTGGAGAAGAGAAAGGCATAAACAACCTTCTCTGTAGTGGCAGAGGAATGGCAGTAAGGTTTCTACGTCGGATGGGGGGAGTTGTTTATAGGAAACAATCTCTCTATGGGAAACCAAATCTAAATCCTTGCTGTACATGTCAAGGATGGCAAACTCGGTTTCGGTCGGGTCCGAAACCGATACGACTCGGTATCGATTTCGGTTTCGGCCGAAACCGGCCGAAACCCAGTTAAAAGGTTAAAAAATCAAATTAATTCTAAAAAATATAAAAAAATCATAAAAAATATAAATAATCACTTAAAATCACAAAAAACATTACACATGCATTTGACTGTATAAGTTAGTGCAATAACCTTGAAGTAGACAACTACGCATTGAACTTCAAACATTGAACATGTGAAAGTTAAACTAATATTCCATTGTACTTTAATACAAGCAGTACAATAAACCAAATTAGACAAAATAAATGTTACAAAAATTCATTGATTCTTACCTAATATGGATAATAATTATTAGAAGAACCTTCTCCCTCATCGTCTGGCTCTTGATGTTGATACCCATAACCAGGTTGCATATATGGTCTATATTCACTATAACCAAACAATGAGGTAGCCAAGTCTTGCATCCCTCTTTGGATCCCTCTTGGAGTGTTTGGTTGGCTTGATTGGAATCCAGTATCAGTATAAGAATCTTGAGGATGAGAAAAGGAATTGGTCGGATATGGATGGAACTGGAATGATGGTTCATAATTCCACGACCCATAAATATACTGGGTATTTTTTTGTGCCTTTTCAACCGTCTTCTTCACATGTTTGTCCTTCCCCATGTCTTCAAGTATGAGATCTAGACAATGTGCTGCGCATGAGAGCCAATATAAATACCTGCGCTTATGCATCAATTTCCTACCTGCAGCCTTATAACTGGCTTCATTATCAGTCACAACTTGTACAACATTTTCTTCACCAATTTCGTCTACCATGTTGTCCATCAAATGAAACAAATAATTGGCAGTTTTTTCAAAATTTGATGCATCTACAGATTTTACAAATACTGTACCTTCGATGCAATAAACCAAAAAGTTAATCATGGGCTTTTTCGTGGTACCAGTCCAACCATCACACATAATAGTGTATCCTCTCTCCATCCATATATGCTTGAAGCTTTCAACCCAGTCATGGAGCTCCTCAACCTCTGCCTCAAGCCCACGCCCGTATATGTCCCGACGTGACGGCGCCTTCAAGCCAGGGCCAACATCTGTTATGGCATCCAACATAGGTTGAAAATATTCACTTTCAGCAGCATGTGTTGGGACACCTACATGAAAAAATCATTTACAGATGCTTTTAAATGCATGCCCTGCAACTTCTGCAGATTTTTTGACCCCTCTCAATGCACTTTTGATCTTAGGTTGTGTAGCCTGGGGCCTTCTGTGGAGATAACTGTCCATGGGGCCTGTTCTCTGCGTCTATGGGGGCGGGGCAGCACCAACGTGAGGACGTTGTGCAGCTGTACTGGAGTAGGTCCCTCCTGAACCCATGGGTGCCTTTCCTTTCTTTTGAGCGGCTTCTTCACGCTCCCTTGTTTCAGTCAGCTCCGGATCAGAATCTTCAGTGCCTTCCTCATCATCATCCCTCCTAACCCTTCTGTCAGAAATCTCCTCAGCAATTTCCTCCTCACCTTCAGCCCTTTGTTGCATCCTCTCCTTTTTGCCCAGAAGGCACTGGCGCATCTCCTCTCGCACCTCTCGTGGACAGTGGTCACATTGTCTCACCTCTCCTCGTACCCCTGCCAAATATTGCTTTCCTCTGATAATTCCGCCATGCATCTCCCTACCACAATAATTAAATTTAACCTTTCTTCTCTTAGCATCAACCAAGGTCAGGTGGGCCCACCCCGGATCCTCTTGCCCTTGCTGCTCCTGTGTTTGTTGACGTCTAGGCATGATGCTGCATTAAGACAGTAAAAGACAATGTCTTGTAAGTACAATGAAAAAAAGATAATTTGTCATGAAAGAGGTTAAATTTAGTCAATGAATCTTAATTGAGCTTCAATTGAACTTTACTAAACCTAATTAGAGGAAAGCCCCAAATTTAAGGGTGTAAATAAGGCTTAATTAACACATTTAGCCTAATCATCCTTCATAAGAATTGCATACCAGCATGATAGAGTTTCAAATTAGTCAATGAAGCTTAATTGAGCTTCAATTGAACATTACTAAGCCTAATTAGAGGAAAGCCTCAAATTTAAGGGTGTAATTAGGGCTTAATTAACACATTTAGCCTAATCACCCTTCATAAAAATTAATTACGAGCATGATAGAGCTTTAAATTAGTCAATGAAACTTAATTGAGCTTCAATTGAACATTACTAAACCTAATTAGAGGAAAGTCACAAATTTAATAGTGTAATTAGGGCTTAATTAACACATTTAGCCTAATCACCCTTCATAAAAATTAATTACGAGCATGATAGAGCTCCAAATTAATTAATGAAGCTTAATTGAGTTTCAATTGAACTTTACTAAACCTAATTAGAGGAAAGTCCCAAATTTAATAGTCTAATTAGGGTTTAATTTACAATTTTAGCCTAATCACCCTTGAAAAAAATAAATTATCAACATGATAGAGATTAAAATTAGTCATTAAAATTAGCCTAAAGGATGTTACATCCTCTGCATATATATATACATATATATATATATATATATATATTTATACTGCTGGGAGAAGGGAAATGGCGCCCCATGGCAGGGGCGCCCTATGGATATAGTGCCCAGGTAAGGGGCGCTATTTCCATTTGGATGGAAAGGTCATGGGCCCTTCATGTGTTAGCCAGGTCTTCAAGAGATATAAGTATATATATTGATTGGTGGCCCGCATATGTAATTGAATAGTGGCATATGTTGGTGGGGTTCCATATGTATACACTGGCCTTGTGGCTAAGGAAAATGATGACCTTATATAGAGTCACTATTTCAGTGAATAGTCCTTTAGGAAGCCCCATTACGTATGATGACTTCAATGGTGGTATATTTATATAATGACCCTCAATGGACATTCTAACTTTTTATTTAACCCTCTGTTGACCCCATAAAATAAACTTCACAAGGTTCAGATTTGTAGAAATATCCGGAGAGGAGATATGCATATATTTAACAAGAATCGGTAATACGGCCAAAACTTGCCAATGCCATTCGAAAGGCCCCAAAAGAAAATGATCTTTGACAGTTTTCAGTTATGAAGAAGTTAAACTAAGTTGCAGGAGAAGTATATATGTTTGGGTGAAAGACATGACACATGCTGTCACCTATATATTTTCAAAGGATGAAGGAAAGATGGTGGGCCTCCTTGCAGACAAATGAAGCTCCACGCGTTTAAGTGGGTTTTTTTTATATTGTACAAGGGTGTTTTTTATAGCAAAAAGAGCTGGAAAAGGACCTCTCCGGACCGGGGTGTTTTTATAGCAAAAAGAGCTGGAAAAGGACCTCTCCGGACCTGAACAGGCCGGAGGAGCTCCCTCCGCCTGCTGCCAGGTCGGAGGAGGGCTGCCTCCGCCCTATGCAGGCCGGAGACCGGGGTGTTTTTATAGCAAAAAGAGCTGGAAAAGGACCTCTCCGGACCTGAACAGGCCGGAGGAGCTCCCTCCGCCTGCTGCCAGGTCGGAGGAGGGCTGCCTCCGCCCTGTGCAGGCCGGAGGAGACCCCTCCGCAAGGACCTCTCCGGACCGGGGTGTTTTTATAGCAAAAAGAGCTGGAAAAGGACCTCTCCGGACCTGAACAGGCCGGAGGAGCTCCCTCCGCCTGCTGCCAGGTCGGAGGAGGGCTGCCTCCGCCCTGTGCAGGCCGGAGGAGACCCCTCCGCCCTGCTGCAGGCCGGAGGGAAACCTCCTCCGCCCTGCTGCAGGCCGGAGGAGGCTCTCTCCGCCCATTGGCCCCTGCGGCTAATAAAAAAACAAGAGAAATAGAAAAAACTGAAAGGAAAAGAAGAAGAAAAGACAGGGAGGAGGAAGATCAAAAGTCACCTCTTCAAATTCCACTGGAGAGAGGTCCAAAGAAGCTCCTCCGCCCCTCCTCCAAACAACTATATAAAGAAGCCTCAACCAAGCACCAGAGAGGACACACGCAGCAAGAAGGCAACCGCAAGGAAGAAGATCAGTCCAAGCAGCAGGTCGCAGCCTCCTTCTATGGATGTTTTCCTTGTGTTAACAAACAAAAGAGAGCCCTGTCTTTATATAAGACTACACTTTAAGGAGTATTTGACTGAAATACCCTTAAGTTAGTCTACATTGTATATTGAAGCACAAAGGAATTCAAGTTATGAAAACTGGCTATGTTGATCATGCAAGGAGTTGAGATTTCATTCTTCATGCTCAAAATTGTGAGGAAAACCTTACATGGGCAGAGAATTACATTTTCATCCTCATGCTTTTCAAAGTGGCAAATATGTCCTCCAAAGTGTGAGAAGATTTTAAAGTTCAAGAAATCCTCACAGGAGATGTTGAAGCTTGTCTAAACATGATCAAAATTGAGGTTCAAATCCTAAGATCTGAAAATTACGGCTATATCCTAAAAGTTCATGAAATTACACAAAACCCCTCCAAAGGGGAAAATTGCATATAAACCCCCCCAAAGGGGAAAATTATAAATAAACCCTCGTAGGGAGGGATAATTGCAAGGATGCCCTATCTTAGGGCAAAAGGGAAATGTTTTCTCTCGAGCTAATATTGCGGTAAAAAGAGTCATTATTATGAGTGCAAGAAAGGAACGTTTAGCAGTTTTAGGGTATTCGGACTTGTCCGATGTAAATTAACACCGATTCCATTCGGTGGGGAAGAGTCCAGTACACGAACTCTTAAATCGTCTGATAAAACACGCGCGCGGAAATTATAACATGCGAGTTTAAAAAGTCAAAATACACATACGCATGTTTCCTTTCCGAACGGGAACGGAATTATATTTTTTCGCGTGTAAACACCCTCTTATAGTGTTGACTCCTCATAGAGTTATCTAAAGTTTTTATTTACTTGGACAAAAAGTCTATATTTTATTGTTATTATTTTTTCTATCATTTTTATACGGGGTGCTACATTCTCACTCTAAACAATGTGTACCCTTTAAGCCTAGGAAATGGACAGATTGATATTCAGCCACCATTTGCATCCCTATTCCTAATCATGGCAACAATGGCTGTAGCATCTTATTCTCTCTTTTATATTGGGTTAATTTTTGAGCAATATGGTCTTAGGTGCTTTTCTTATTGAAATGTATAAACTTTGAAGGAAAAAGTTACATAATTGTTTCATGTGTTTTGTTCTTGAAGTCTTAGTACCTTTTCTTAAATTGTTGAATAGGATCGAGGTGGCAGCAGGGATTCATGGAGAGAGCTTTTTGACGTTGTAATTGCAAAAGCTAACAAGCCGACCTTCTACACGTCTGAGCATCCTTTCAGGTTTTATCTTGAACTATGGATCCTGTATAACTAAGTTCCATGTTTTTATTCCATCTTGGGATTCTTGCTTCTGTGTTATTTAGTTTTTTGCATTGTGCTGAAGGCACCTCTATGGATCTATGGTGATTTCACTTGGTCAAGATTCAAAGAAATCTTATTTGAATATCGTGGCTTCAATACTAACATAATCTCGTAAGTTCTAATTTTTGTTATTAAGTGGTGCATGCCATAGTTTCTTGATTTTTCCTTTTTCTGATCACGAAGGAGAAACCAGTTACCGGACCCTGGGCTGCTTTTGGCTGCCTTGACAGGGACTGGCTCATGGACTGGCCATGCTGCAGAGACTAATGCATTGTCAACAAAATGCAAACCATTTGATGACACTGATGGGGCTGGGAAAATGCCATTGATGTGGCATGCGAGCGTCTCACTTCAGGGTTGATACTGATGATTTTGGGGAACAGACTTAGTTTGCGGGACCAGTTTGCCCCTTCCCTAACTGTCCTTAGAATGGATAGATTATTTGTCCAGTGGTTTGGACCAATGTAAATACCCGAGATCAGGATTGTTGCTGATGAGTTTGGGGAACAAACATAGCCTGTGGGACCCCAATTATCCTACCTCTTTCCTAGGAGTCCTTAGAATGGATAGATTACTTTGTCCTGTGATGGATGTATCCAAAAGAAAAATGTCTTGTGACTTTTTTTCATTACATTCATATATTTCGGGAAGGACATCTTTCAAGGCTGTGGTGATTGGCGGTGCTTAAGGCCATCGACGGTTTTGAAACTGACAACCGGGATTATCCTTAGCTGATAATTGCCATGGTGAAAAGCTGCACGTCCTTGTAAAATGCTAGCCTCCTTTGCACTGTCAATGCTCTTTGCAAAGTTTGGGATCTTTGAATGCTACCAGGGTTTCATGCGGTTAAAACTGCAGACCTTTTGGGTGGTTTCACTCGGACATTTATCATTCACGAGTATTTAAAAAGAGGACACCTGTCCAGAAGACTGGCCACATTCTTGGATAATTAGATTTCTGAAGTAGATTCTGTGTTGGGGTCAATGATTTATTATGCTGATGTTGACAGCGACAGTTTCTACATAAACAAATGTTTCTTTATAGTTTGTTGAATGGTGAAGTATAGGTCCTCTAGTTGTCCGGTAGGATATGAATACTCCAGTTCCTTTGTGAGGTATGGAAGTTACATTCATCTGCATGGTTGAATTGATTTTGGACTGTTCAGATAACCGCCCCGCCCCCCCCCCCCCCCAAAGAAAAAAAAAAGAAGGAAAAGAGAAAAAGAAAAATTCCATTGGCAGGAACTGAAGGATGACATATATCATGAAACATCTTTGCATTGAAAACAGACATGGAACAGCTATATCTTTAGAAAAGCCTTCCAAAACTTTCAAATATTGCAATTATGTCTAATATAATCAACATCCATAGGAAACTTCTCTCTATCTTGAACAATTGTCAAATGTTGCATGAATGCCCCGCACATCACTAGATGTTGGGTCTCTAGGGTAAGCTTGCATATATATGTTGGTCTACATCAATTGATGTTGTTGAACTCATATTGGTGGAAGTTTTTCTATCACCATGTCATGATTGTAGCCTGGCAATGTTGGGTTTGGTAGATCAAATGAAGATCAATAGTTGGTTCAGTTTTTGAACGGCTGCCCTCCTTAATGTCATGTGTCAACAATCTATAAAGTGGTGACCACTTACTGAGTAGAAAATACCTATTTTTACAAAATTTAAGCTTATGCAACAGGGGAGCAACTTTCAAAGATTTCCCCAGAATTAGAAGAGAGTAAAGAGAAAGACAGAAGATGCCCGTGGACCTAGCAAAGAGGTGAGACAAAGTGAGAAGCAGGAAAGTTTCATGCACTAATATGTTCTTCTCTAGGGTGTCCATTAGGCAAAGAATGTCCCGAAAAACAGTCCTCATGTTATAAAGTTTTATAACTTATCTATTTATTTAAAAATAGCTGTTTTGGAGGCTAAAATTGCATTTTTTTGGAGTCTGCTATGCAAACATTTCCTGATTTTATTCGTACTTCTGCTTGCCCTTTCATGAACACCTATGCATAGGGCAGAAGAAAGCTGGCAAAAAGCTTTGACACCTTTTGCTATTCCATTGAGGACTCAAATTTAGCAATGTTATTTTTCTTCTGGGGACAAATCATCTAAGTCTTGACATTCTATAAATTGAATATTTTGATGGATCTTATTATTTTGCTTCAAAAATTCCTTAGGTGCTATGACATCAAGAAGGACACTCTCGCTTTCACAGCAGTCAATAAGTTTCACCCTGACCAAGTTTACTATCATGGTTGCCTCAAATCATTTTTACAGATTACAAAGTGGAAAGGTCCTGAGGTATATTGGAGGCTTAATAAGTTGCTCTGTACTTTTTTATATAGTGTGTATCATTTCCTTAAATGCAATTTTGTTAGGTGTCTCTACCTGATTATCCTTCTGAGATCTCCATTTTGATGTCAGCTTGAGTTGCACAAATTTGTGATGTGGTTGAAGAGGCCTAGGGCAAACTTGTCATGTTAACATGGGCATTTTTTTTCTCGAAAGAATGTGGATTAGACCACCAATTTTATTAAAATAAAGAGAGGTAGTACAATCAAATTAGGAGGAGAGGTTCCTCCTGAAACAGCACAAAGAAAAGCCGCCTCTAAACAACAGAAACAAACATTTACACTACAAGACCACATGAACACACTTAACAAGATGTCAATCTAAGACTGCATGATGAAATAGCTGTCCACTGCCTAGTAACCATGCTGTTGCTCTGAGCATCCGTCATCTAGGATGCGAATTCTCTGCAACCTCATGGAGGCTTCGATTGAGGGGCTTCACCTAGACAGATCGTCTTCAATAACCTTCTAAACTGCCCCGCCTGGGAGATTTGAAGCCCTAGAAGCCTCACCTTCCCAATTAACTCCTCAGTACTCCATGAAGAAAAGAAATCTGTACCTACCTGGTTCTCCAAACCTTGTTGTGAAGTTATGGTATTGACCTCCTCCTCCGTTTCTGACTCAGAAGATGCATCTGCTGCAGTATACGCCATGCCGCGGCTATGGGAAGACCCGACAGCTTCCTGTGATGCCTTCTGTGTGGAGATACGAGGCCTATGAGTCCCCTCTGCAACAACACTGCTTCTATGAGACAACCCCGCATCCCCCTGTGAGGGTTTGCCTGCAGAAAAAGCTGCCTGATATCCCCAACGGCAGCCTCAATTGGGACTCCAAAGGCTCAGGCATCACCGGCACGAATGGCAGCCCGACCCCCAGGATTGGATCGACCTCTCTTCCTGGCAGTCATGGATGCCCGTATCTGCCTATTCGTCCTCACATTGCAGTCTCACAATGGAAGCATGGTCGCCGCAACTAACCGTGTAACCTCTCAGGCTTCTACGTCTGTGATAGGCATCCAAAAAACTCCTTTTTTTATGCCTAGTATCCACCTTCCATGGACCAGCAACTATCTCTGATGCCAGCTGTGGTAGCGCCTGCCGCCAAGCCACATCCCTGGATTGGAGGGACCGAGCAATATTTGCACCCCCACACCATTGCAGCCTTCTGAATTTTGAACAGTGTTTTCCATCACTTCATTTCTAATATTTGGATCAATGCCAGTGGAGGCACTCTTGACCTGCAAATCCTTTCCCTCTATAGGCAGCTTAAAAAAAAAGTATTACTAATTTGCTGGAGTGCCTGAGCAGGTGACAGAAACACCAGACTCACTGAGTTAACTTGGGGTGAACCAGGTGGCTCAGCCGTCAACCTCTGGATAGCCTCCTCGGTTGCCCTATCAACTTGCACCCCTTTAACCACATCAGAATATGCAGCAGCCTTCCCTCGCTGCTTGGGGAGAAATTTCAACCTCTATGGTCACCCAAAAAAAGTACCCCATTGAAATTTCAAATATTTTGGAACCTCCATCGAGAATTTAAAGTCAACCAATAAACAATCATATTGTAATGACCACTAGGACTTGGTTTCATCATCTACCCCCTCAAGAAATCCAAAAGAAGAGACTAAACTGGTAAACACTTCCGCACTCCAAACTGGCAGTGGAATCCCGGATAAACAAACGCATCTCACAGGGCCTTGTTCGCCATGGTCGTCCCTCGTCCCTGCTCCCATTCAGACCACACTAACGAAATATTACGAACTGAAAGTGAATAATATTTGAGAACACACTGCTTGAGTTTTGAATCAGAAAAAAACACCAGAAATGCTTGATGACAACATGCTGACCAACCACCTTGAATCATCCTGCCATCGCTGTTTCAATGCAGACTACCTCAAGTGCATGTTGCAAAGCCTGCATATTACGAACAAAAGAAGGGGACCAAGGTGCTTCAACCATACAAAGTGAGTAGGCTCGATGCCTGGGGCTGCTGCAGCCGTGCTTGAGATGCCGCTGACTGCTGTTCCCTGTTTGCTGAGAAACAGCATGGGGACAATCACAGAAGCCGCACTGGAAACTTCTATGGCCTGATCTGTGACATCGCCAACAAGCCACCTCCTTGTTACAACTTGATGCATGGTGCCCTTTACGACGACATCTAAAGCACAGGTTGGAGCAAGGGTCTGGTCACCATGCCGTTGTGGATACCAGTTCTTGTCGCCGTTTTGCCCCATTAGCGCCGCTGCTGTCCCCCTCGTTGTTGCCTTTGCCTTCCCCTTCTGGGGACGTGCCGGTTCCTCCTATTTAACATGGACATACGCATCAGATGTGAGTTCACTTGTGGTACATAAACCTTATTCACATGGTCCATGCATTCACATGCATGTAAAGGTGTAATAAATTTTTTTTGTTCAAGATATAAAATGATGAAATTAGATACTAAAAAAGGCAAAGGCTTTCAGTTTTTAGAACATCCATCTCAAAACAAATTGCCGTTGACTGTAGACAGCCATTTATATGTGAAACCCCAGTTTTGAACATTGCACTAAGACCAAGTCACACATCTAGTCTGGTTTATTGGGGTTAGATGTGGTCAAGGCAGAGGTCTGTGGCAGTCATGGAGCTAAGCTGAAAGAGGCGAACTTGTAGAAGCATGTTCAAATGTCATATATATGTTTGTCTTTGAAATGGGTTGCTTCACAGCTATGCTACTGGCATTGAGTGATGGACCTTATTGATGGGTGATGTTTCACAGCCAAAGACTTTGAACCGAAAAAGTTTAGAACAGCAAGGCTGTTTCTGACGAACCCTTTTCTCATGTTTCTATGTTCCTTCACGACCTAATCAAGGAGAAGAGGCATGGAGAGCATGGAAACATCGAATATGTTCAAACCAAGGAAGGCAGAATCGCGGATCGGGCTCGGATCGGGGGCCCGGAACCCAATCTCGAATGGCTGGATCGGCCGATCCGAGCCTGATCGGCATGCAATCTGGGTGAGCCTGTTTATTGTTTGAGCCTTTGAGGTTATATGGTATGTATAAAGTTTTACAGGAACTTATATCTAAATTACCTTTCACTTTACCTTTTCCCTTTGACCTGAGAGTCTCTTGTCTCAAGGCCTTCGCAGTTCGCAGCCCTAGCAGATGGAGCAGAGCAGAGGATGAGGACGTCGACGGCGGAGAAGGCAGAGGAGGTGGTGGTGGCCGGTGGCGGCGGTGGAGGAGGTGGTGGCCAGTGGCAGAGGAGGAAGAGGATATCGACGGTCGAGGTGGCGGCGCTATGGCAGAGACACTGCGACTGTGAAGGTGTGAACATGTTTTTTTTTTTTTAACCTTCCTCTCTTCATTTTCCTCTTTTTCTTCTTCTTCTTCTTCTCCTTCTTCTTCAATCTTCATCAATATCACCCCGCTTCTTCATCATCACTATGAATCTTCTTCATCTTTTTTTTTTTTTTGCCGGGATCGTGCTGGAACGGTTGATCCTGGTGTGGGTTTGGCCAATCAGGACCGATCCACCTGATCCCCGTTAAGAATGGGGGGGGGGGGGGGGTCGGGTCGGATCATTTTTTGGCTCAAAAGCGATCGGATCAGCCCTCAGATCATTTTGGCTCAAAAGTGATCGGATCGGCCGAGCTGGGCCGATCCTATCCAATTCTGCCCTCCTTAGTTCAAACCTGGTTCCTGCAGCTGTCCTAGGGTTGTGCACTGCCAGAATAGTAGGAGAAGAGGCCGGTCTTAAGGAAAAACCCTTCCAATGTTTCCACAGGTGCAGATGTCCACAAAGAAGCAAGAGGGTGGATGGGTGGAGGCCTCCAATTATTTTCTTTTTAGTTTTAGTCTCAGATTATTTTGGTTTTCATAAGCTCTATATTTGTTAGTTATGTGGATGAAATTACTGTCATCATTTCCTGACAGGATTTTTACATCTAAACTAGAAAAGTAATATATGCTTAGGAGTTTTCACTTAAAAACAAGAAAGGGATACTTGCACAATATGAATTTTACCATATGGAGTTGGTGAAAATCTTGTTTTCACTGCTCTTGTATTTACTTCATTTTATATTTTTGAGCATTATTTGTTGTTTCCCTGGGTGATAGTAACCCCAAGTTCCTTTGATATATATATATATATATATATATATATATATATATATATATATAGAGAGAGAGAGAGAGAGAGAGAGAGAGAGAGAGAGAGAGGGAGATTTCTTATTACCAGGTAGTGGGAAACTTTCCTGTTACCACTTCTCTGACAGCTGTTTCTTACAATTTTTTAATCTAATGTTTAAAAGAACTGATTTAGAAGAGAGGGCCTTCACAGTATGGTGCCTTCACAGTCCTAAATTCATGAGGTCAATAGATGATGTGGAGGGAAAGAGAAATGTTAAAAAAAGGTAAAAAAAAATAAGGTCGTCTGATCAGGATTGGGCCATTGATCAGATGGCCCAGCATTGTGTGCTGGGAGATCTGCTGTTCCTGGAATTTGACGTGTGTGGTGGGTTGACTGCCTGTGCACGGCCAAGAATTCCGGCTTCCTTCTTTCTCTCACTAACTGGGGCCATCCTTGTGGAAACTGTTTGTGGAGGGAGGGAGGGAGGGGGAGTTTTCTTGTTACCAGGTAATGGGAAACTGCCCTGTTACCATTCTCTGACCGCTGGTTCTTAACAAATTTTTAATCTAACGTTTAAAAGAACTGAGTTAGAAGCTAGGGCCTTCACATTATGGTGCCTTCGGCGCCCTAAATTCACGAGGTCAATAGATGATGTGGAGGGAAAGAGAAAAGTTTAAAAAGGTAAAAAAAAATAAGGCCGTCTGATCAGGATTGGACCATTGATCAGATGGCCCAGCATTGTGTGCTGGGCGATCTGCTGTTCCTGGAATTCCACGTGTGTGTGGGGTTGACTGCCTGTGCACGGCCAAGAATTCCGGCTTCCTTCTTTCTCTCACTAAGTGGGCCATCCTTGTGGAAACTGTTTATTTTTGGCTTCCTTTTTCAACCCTTGGATAAAAAGGTCCATAATAGTTGGGTAACGGGAAACCTCCCTGTTACTCTCTCTCTTTCCATCTATCCATCTATCTATATATCATATACTTCTTTTGATATATTTTATTTAACATAGGTTCTGGAGGTAAAATTACATATTTATTGAAAAGTCTAAACCCCTTAAGAAATGTATTCATTTACCTTGAAAAGTCCATTTTTATTGTTGCAGGTGATATATTTTGGTGACCATTTGTTTAGTGACTTGCGAGGGCCTGCAAAAGCAGGATGGAGAACGGCTGCTATCGTTCATGAACTTGAAGTAGTACACTCACCCTAACATTTGCCAATTGCTAGTTTGTTCCTGCCCAAATATGTATGCTATTTCTCTCCCCTTTGTCACATGTGAATTGCATGGTATAGATTGTTGTGTAGTATATTTCAAGCATTTTTTCAATACTGCCGTTGTGTATCATCATGGACCGCTTAGAAATTGACAGAATAGCTTATTGTTTATTTATTTATTTTTGCCTTTTCCATATACTTCATGGAGAGAAGCAAACATGATGTTTAAGACAGCATTACAGCTGGTTGACAAGCTTTACAGTAGTTAGCTTTATTTCATGTACATTTCCTAAGTTAGCCTTTTTCAATATTCTTGCTTGGGAGTTGGAACTTATCATAGGCTTGATCTCCTTTTTTCAGAGTGCGATAGTCATTTGAACTTATTGTAGTGATCTCCTTTTTTCAGAATGAGATTGAGATACAAAATGAGGAGAATTACCGGTTTCAACAGGCATGTTCCTTCCTTTGTTTAATCCTTTTTTTCATATTTAAAATAGTGTTAAATGCCTGCATCCGTGAAGTAGGAATGGATCATATCTCATCATTTTTTTGAGAAGTGCCTAGTATGCATCACATCTCATAATTTGCATAAATGTTTTTGAGTGATCACTTCCTTGTGATGTATGTATGGAGATGTTAAAATCATGGATCCTTGATCTCTGACTAAGTCTCTGGAGGAGATTTTGAATGCTTTGTCCTTTGTTGCTCTTGTTGGGATTGTTTCAGGACTGCAGTAATAAATATTTGCAATCAAACTATGTGTGCCATATTTTTCTGGTACATTTATCCTATCCACTTAGGTATTTCTTTTTTGGAATTTTGGGATCAGCGATTGAACCAATGAAAAATATTTTTTATTGGAGAAGGAGAAGAGCAGATAACATAACATGCTTTTGTATCAGCGGATCATAGATCTGACATCTATTTCTAATCCATAATGCCAGTTGATTGATGATTGGCATTTAGTCAGGATGACATGGATTTTGGGGCCTCATAAGCCGTGCTTCTTAAGTTCTAAGACTGCACCTGAGAAAGCGGCTTGAATTTTTTAAGGAAGGAATTTGATTTCTTAGAGTTTTTATTGCATGTGTTGCTGTGCTTAAAGGCTGTACCACTGATTGGCTCAGCTGACTTTACCTTTAACCTATTGTATCCATGTATTGGGCTTCCTTCTCGATATTCTAGTTTCCATGAAACCGCCTACAATATCCCACTCTTTTAATTGATGAGGCGTTCTTGTTTTTATGGAAAGTGGGTAGTACCACTAATGTATAAAGAAAAGGAATGTACAAGTATAGGGTGACACAACCTAAAAAGGCAACCCCGAAAACCTATACAAAAGAGTTCCACACAGAGTGTGGATCCGCCTAACCCCCCAAAGAGCCAAAAAGAGAAGTAAGAGAATTCACATTACAAAGATTGACAACCTATTCTCTTACTCTAGCACAAATAAAATAAGCAACAATGTCCTCATCCCGAGACTCTGTCCTAAGTATTCGAAAGTTCCACTCCCCTTACAGCATCCACAGTGTGGCGTGAAGGATAAGTCATCACACCTTCTTGTCAGTCTGGAGAGCTCAAGGTCTATCCCAATACCTAAGCAGGTGGTGAACATCACAACGTTAAGCGATGCTCGTAGTTGTCGAGGCGCTTAAGCGGCGCCTAGGCGGGAAGGCAGTTTTCTTAGGTCAAGGCGCTTAGACGCCTTATTAGGCTGAACAAAGGCGGGCCAAGGCGCCGCTTTGGCGGCCTAGGTGCCCAAAGCGGCACCTAGGCGGCCCTCTTCTGTCTTCATTATTTAATTAAATATTTTAAATTTGAATTTAAATTTTGTATGCCTTATTTTTTTTTTACAGTGGTCATCTATGGTACTTCTTTAGTTATGTGTTTGTTTACTTTATTATTGATTGTATGTGATAATGGGAGATGTCTTTTTCTTTTCGTATCTGATTTATATTATATGTATGTTGTTCCGAGTATGATTTGCATATTTTTGGAAGAAATTGACAAACATCAGGTTAGTAAATAGAAATTTTCATCTCTCTCTCCCTCTTCTCCCCTGCTATAAATAGAAATTTTCTTCCGGGGGCTCCGCCCTCGGAAACCCCCACAAGGGGCGCTGCCTGACCGCACAGGTCGATCCTCGTGCGAGGGCGCACGATGACAAGTTCGGGCTCCACACTCTAACACACTCTCTATTTCTCTCTCACACTCACAGTGAGACCCACCCTCTCTCTCTCTCTCCTGCCCCCTCTCTCTGTCTGTCTATCTCTTCTCTCCCCTTGCCCCCTTCTCTTTCTTTCCCTCACCCTTCCTCCTCTCTCTCTCTCACACACACACAGTTCGCAACTGTCTCTCTCAGTCCCTCTCTCTCTATCCTGTCTTATTTTTTTTTACAGTGGTCATCTCTGGTACTTCCCTAGTTATGTGTTTGTTTACTTTATTATTGATTGTACGTGATAATGGGAGATGTCTTTTTCTTTTCGTATCTGCTTTATATTATATGTATGTTGTTTCGAGTATAATTTGCATATTTTTGGAAGAAATTGGCAAACATCAGGTTAGTATTTTATTCATTTTGAAAGTCTAATTTTTATTGTTAATTTTATCTCAAAATAAATTTTGATATTTTATTGCAATGTCATTTCTATTAATTTTTATATCTATGTTCATACTAGTGTTGTTTCCCATATTTGTAATAATCATGATTAATTTATATATAAAAAATTACGTATATATTAATGATGATATTTTTTATGAACTTGACGCCTAAGTGCCGCTCAGGCAGACGCCTAAGCACTTAGGCACTCGAGGACCCCAAGCTCGTCTTGGTCACCTTGTCGCCTTGACAACTATGGCGATGCTGCAACTGGTCCTTCTAGCGATCTCCCTTCGCACCTCCTGTGAGTAGGAGCAGTCTACAAACAGGTGCTCAAGGGACTTGTCGTCCTCACCACACAGACAAATAGTTGGTAAGACGCTCGGAAGGAAGCGAGATAGCCTGTCTCGGGTCAGTAACCTCCCATGAGAGATTCTCCACGCTAGAATCTTCACCTTTGAGGGGGGCTCTTCGGGCTCCACACCTGATCATGAAAGCACTGGCGAACACCTCCATATGCGATGACAGTATATGCCGATCTGACTGTAAAATGAGCCTCCCTCCTCCCACCTTCAAACCCGTACATCCTCACTGTCCCGAGGACGATAGGGAAGTAGGAAAGAGAGAAGGCCTTGAAATTGCTTTAACTCCTCTTGTTTGAGATTCCGTCTGAAAGTAGGTGCCCAAGAACCTCTTGGGAGGTGGTTAAATGCATGAGAGAGAGTACACCCAGGGGGTCCGAAACTACTGCAAAGAGGTTAGGGAACAAAGCTTCCAAGGAGAAGTCTCCGCACCATCTATCTTTTCAGAGAAGGCTTTTAAGACCATTTCTCAAATGGACTCGTACACCTAAGTGAGGAACATTCCTACAAGAGATGATATCCCACCAAAGAGAAGTCCTGTAGAGGGGAGAAGGAGCCAAGTCCCAGACTCCTCCTCTTGAAGTACTGTTGCCTGATCAACTATGCCCATAACCCATCATCTCCATAGCCCAACCTCCACAACCACTTACACAAGAGAGCCACATTGAAATCCCTTACTTGCTTCATCCCCAAACCTCCTTGTACCTTGCTATTAGCCACCCTTCCCTAAGCTATATCATGTCAACTCCTGCATTTGCTCTCACTACCATGCCAAAAGAACCTGCATTGAATAGAATCAAGCTTCGTGACATACGTCTTCGGAATCCGAAACAAAGACAGAAAGTAAATAGGGAGACTGTCCAACACGGATGTGCACAAAGCCAATCTGTCCCCATAAGAAAGAGTTTTAGCCTTCCACCCAACCAACCTGGACTCATATATTTGGATGATGGGAAGCCAATCTATACACCTAAGAGATCCCAGAGAATAGGAATTACCCAATCTTACAGCCCAACAAGTGGGCCCCCCTCAAGAGCGTCCTATCCTCCATGTTCACCTCTACAAGAAGACTATTGTTGAAGTTAACTTTCAGGCCTATGACCTCCTCTAATAGCTCCAACAAGAGCCTAACCATGAGAGTGTTGCTCACCCTCAACAAGGAACATGATGATATCATCTGCATATTGTAAGTAAGAGAAGGACCATATGAAACTATCTGAAAGCCTCTGATCAGCCCAGCAGCCTCAACCCTCTGTCACGCCCTACTCAAAACACTAGCCACGAGTACAAAAAGAAGAGGAGACATAGGGTCTCCCTGACGGAGACCCTGGCCACCGTGGAACCAAGAGGACGACTTCCCATTCACAAGGACCGCAAAAGTAGTTGAAGAGATACAAGCCCTAACACAGCTGATCCATGTATCCCCAAAATCCATTATGTCCAGAACTTCAAAGAGACATTGTCAATTCACCCTGTCATAGGCCCTCTCAAAATCTAGCTTCAAGACCATCCCTTTCCTCCTTTGATTCTTCAAAGCAAAGATACACTCATGGACCACCAAGTAGTTATCTAGAATATGCCTCCCCCTAATGAAGGCTCCCTAGAAATGACTGACCAATCTGTCTATAACAGTGACCACTCTCCCTGCTAGCACCTTGGTGATGATTTTGTAAGTACCATTCAACAGACTGATGGGCCCAAAATTCCAGAATTCATGAGCATCTGCCTTCTTTGGAATGAGCACTAGGATAGTCTTGTTAATGCCCCCCTCCCCTCCTGAAACTCTCTCAAGGCTACCAGCATGTTATCTTTGATTACCCCCCAACACCTCTGAAAGAAAGATAGTGGGAAGCTATCTGGGCCTGGGGCTCTATCACTTGCAAGAGAAAACACTGCCTAGTGCACCTTCTCCTCTGCAAAGAGTAAAGAGATAGTATCCCTCTCCTCAGGGGAGAGGCACGGCAGAAGATCAGTTGCCACCATAGGCCTATGGAACACATCCTTTGCAAACAAAGTCGAGTAGAAGTGTCTTGTCTGGTCTTCGATCTCCACATCTGAGGAGAAGGACATGCCCCCCACCATGATGCAAGAGATGAGTTGACCTCCTCCTCCCAGAAGTAATACGCTGAAAGTAAATTGTGTTCATGTCTCCCTCTTTAATCCATCTATCCCTTGATCTTTGTTTCAGAGAGATCTCCTCTTTAGCAAGTATATCATGAAACTGCTCCCTCAAGTTATCCCCGAGTGTCTTGTCCTCTTCATCCATAAGACCTATCTCTTCCAAACAACATAGACCCTCAAGGTGGTGAAGGATCCTGCCCTTCGCTTCCCTCCCTGGTAGGGTTTTGTGTGATCCCAAAGCATGTAGAGCCTATGTTGTGTGCCTCAATCTTCTCACCGAAGTGCCCATAGCAGAGGGGCCTGCAGTCTGAGTATTCCAAGCGTTTGTGATAGTCTCCATGAAATCAATCTCTCTAAACCATACATGCTCAAATTTGAACCTGAAGCTTCTGTCAAATACCTTGCTGGTCTTCAAAAAGATTGGCTCGTGGTCATAAATAGATCTCGCCAACCCAACCAGGGAGGGAAGTGATCCTCCCAGTCAACAAAATTCAGAAATCTATCCAACCTTGAGCAAGAAGCATATGTTCTTAAGTTGGACCCAGTGAAGCAACCTTGGGCTATGCCCATGTCCACTAAAGCTATCTCCTGGATGAAATCAAAGAAGTCCTTCATGTCTCCCTTATAACCAACATCTCTTGTCCTCTCCCAAGGGGATGCCATTGCGTTGAAGTCACCTCCGACACACCAAGTCCGCCCAGAAGACAGGTGATGACGAATCAAATCATCTCGTAGAAGTCACTTCTCCTCCCTGGGTTGGGGGCCATACACCCCAATAACATCTCAGGAAAAGCCATCCTTGATGTGTTGCCCAATACATGGCTTAATCTAGAGGGGGGTGAATGTGTTATTAAAATTTGATCATGATAAACATTGTTTAAATTGGTGTGTGATAGAAAAATTACGCTCTAAATGCATGCGGAATGAACCTTAAGTGCAGTAGACAAAACAACAATCACACACAAGGACACAATGGTTTTTGTACTAGTTCGGCCCTGACCTCAGCTTCTCCTGCATCCAGTACCCAGCAACCTCTGAGATTTTCACTATCTCCCCGTAAGGAATAGTTACATTGGCTATTTTTGATCAGGTGTTCGGCCACACCACGGGCACTTACTCACTGGAGTCCCAGTTGAATTCTAGGCACAACCAAACCTAGCTGTTTTTGATCAGGTGTTCAGCCACACCATATGTACTCGCTCACTGAAGTCCTAGTTGAATTCATGGCACAGTCAAACCCAAGATTTAAGCCTCCTGTAGGCACTCTTGCCCGCAAGCAATGACTTCTCCCCTCAAGGAGAAGTAAACCACTTTTGCAAGTGGCCACAGAGTTTGCCTCTTAGTTAGGCAGATTGTGTACAATGAATTACAAATCGTTCAAGACAGAAATATGAGAGTGAAAGCATGGCTATTTTGAAGTACACCGGAAAAGCCTTCAAAGATAAATTCAGAGAATCACAGAAGGCATTTGTAAGGAATTTGAGGATATTGCTGCAGTTGGAAAATGCATCTGATTCTCCTTTACTTAAGTATGCCGTAGATGTGGTTAAGGAAGAAGATGACTTTGCCTTTTGCTCAACACTAGTCTTCATGTTCTATTGGCTGGGGTTCACTGGATATCGTGCTGTCATCTGGAGCGTCTCCTGTCGCCCCTGCACCGAGCTCTTCCCTGCCAGCGGCTCCGGGTTCCTCTGGTTCTGCGTTTCCAGCTTCATTTGCAGTTGATCCGACGACTCTTGCTCCAGTTGGAGCTCCTGCTCTTGTTGCAGGAGCACCAGGTGCTTGCTCTGGCCACCCTACCCAGCTGCTCCAGGTCCCAGGGAAAGCTCTTCCTTCGAAGAGTTACGCCCAAATCTTGGCTGAAGCTAAGTCCTTCTTGGAAGTCGCCATCGCTGTCCACGAGCTAGCCTTCATGGACGATGGTAAACCTGTAGTATGCTTCTCCCCAGAGGAGGTGGCAGCCTCTCTCCTTCCGTTCCGGTTTGCACTGGTCACCAAGACTGACCCCCTACGGGAGGCTGCCGTACCCAGAGATCAAGTCCCTTCTCCACCAATGCCTTGGGCTCTCCAAGGAGTTCATCATGGCGGCACTAGATCCCTGGCACTTCGGTGCACGTCAAAGCACTACATGCGACTTCTCCTACGAGAACGGATCGTGCTTAAGAGGGCTCTGTTCCGTTTCTTCAAGTGCACACCCACCTTTGAGTGTGGCACAGAACCACCGATGGTGCCGGTGTGGGTGGAGTTCTCGTCGCTGCAAACCAACCTCTTCCATGAGACCTTCGTTCGTTCCATTGCCAGCAACTTGGGCAAAGTTCTTCACGTGGCGATGCAAACATCCCATATCACCAATGTTGCTACTGGTCAAACCTACATCGAGCTCAATCTTCTCCAAGCTCGGCCCACATGCATTTGGATCGGCCTCGGCCAGGATAGGTATTGGCAGGTTGTCCGCATGTGAAGGTACTGGAGTATTGCCCTTCATACCAGCTGCTGGGTCACGGAGCTTCCTCCTGTCGGCGTGCTCCATCCACCCCCCTCCCTGCCGTTGAACGGAGACTAGCCTATGGCTTCGGCACCACTGGCTGTGCCTACTCCGACCCAGTAGAGGTGTCACAGTGTGTTGTCGGTGCTTCCGGCATGGCGACCCCCCCCCCTCCACCCCCCTCCCCCAACAAAAAAAAACCCAGCGGTGTTGGCCTCCCAGGCGAAGGCGGCGACGGCCCAAGGAAACCCTAACCCTAATCTTGGTTCGCCTGTTGGGTCATCGCAGCCACCCGTTTGCCTGGATTGGAAGGTCTGGATTCAGCCACGTCAGGTCCTAGTAACCCCTTTGTAGCTCCCGCACCGTCCCGAGACTTGAGCCCACCTGGATCCTCAATAGAGACCTGGGATGGCGATCCTGCTTTGAAGGCAACTCCGGTCCGAGCGAAGGCAAGTCCCTCAGACATCTTGGCATCTCTCACGGAAGCGGCTCCCAGCTCCCTTGCGTCGACTCACAATCAAGGCCCACGATCAAGGCCTAGTGAGGCCGCGGACTTACCCAAAGCACCGGTGATCCCCCCATCCATGTCGGAGGCTGCAGGATTGGCAACACCTACTATCTAGTCAGCCAGATTGGCATGAAGCCGGAAGGTGTTCCCTCCAAATCCGGCCCTTCCCCTAGATCGTGCCCTGATGTGGATGCCATGACAGGTTGGAACCCAATGGGCTGGGCTTCCTACTCTCCATCTCCCCGTGGGCTGATGCAGACAAGCCCACCCACTATGCAGCCGGACCTGCCTCCAACCCATGCTAGCACCTTGGATTCATTTCTCCCTGGAGCTGGGAACGAGACTCCAGTTGAACTGGGCCTCTCCGTGTCAGCCTAGCAGGATTGCGGTGAGGCCCAGGCCCAGGCCCAGGAGAAGCTAACCACAACAGCCCACCTCATAGTCCCCATCCGTGCAACATGGTTTCCCATCATGTCGGCCTAGACCTTTGGTGCAGACTCCTTGCCATCGAGGACCAAGCCCATATCTGACCCGCTTCTCCGCCGGTCCCCAATGGCTTATGTGGGGAAACCGTGAGCGCTCAAGCCCACTTGTCCTTGGGTGATGTAGACCAGCCCTTTTTGCATGCTGCGGAGGGTCCACCCATGCATGTGCCCATGCACCATGCTCATGCACCACCCTTGCATGTTGAGCAACTTGCAGTAAAGTAGCTGTGGCAATAAGCACCTGTAGATGTGGAGCCAGCGGATTCAGACTGCTACGACAACTGGAAGGGCCCAGCGATCACCCCAACAAGTGTGGACAGAGCTGGTGCAACTTGAGTGGAAGACAATGGAGTGGCTTTAGAAGGTAAGGAAGTCATCTTGGAGACACCGGGGGATGGGGGGAGGCAAGAAGAAGGAGAGTCCAATGGGGGTGGTTTGGTTGGCGGGGGTAGTCTGGGAAGGGAAGAGATGAAGGAGATGGTGGGGATGGTCCAGAGATTAGCGGGGGAACAAATGAGGGACCTGGTAGAAAAGGTGGGAGTCTCCTTTACAGGGTTGGATAAGGATTTGAAAGAGGTGTTCACCAAAGTTCAGAAGAGATGGCTTACGAGTATGGTAAGGGAGGCAGGGGGGGGAATCCAAGCTGAGGGGGACAAGGGAGAGTGAGGGGGGGAGGAGAGATATGGGTCATAGGAGGAGGGAGGCCGGGGCACCCTTGTCTCCGTATGAGGATTATGCTGTGAAATGTGAGGGTGATAGGTGGGGGAGTGAGGAGGTGGGCTGTGAACGCTGTTGCAGGACCATGGGAGCAGAGGACGGGGGATTCTGCGAAGAGAGTGAGAGAATGGTCTAATTTACTGTGTAACGTAGACTCTCATTTCTTTTTTGGAGTCACTGGCGGGATAGGTGGGGGTTACATCCTATGGATGTACATTTTGTATGGGGATAGTTTGAGCACTTATTTCTTACTCTTGTAAATCCCTTTCCTTTTTTACCCTTTTTTTCATTCTATATATATACAGTGGTACCAACCACTTTCAAAAAATAAATTTAAACTGCACTCAAATTACTGAGGGTATAATCACAACTATTTAGATGTATTCAGGGGTATTCTTCACAATTCATGAAAATGAGGGTATATGCAAAAATGAAAGATCACAGGGTGTAATGAGTCATGTATTTCTATGCATTTATTTGCATGGTGACTAGACACCTTGCACCTCAAAAGAGATGCAAATGGTAGACATTCATCTCAAAAGAAGAAAAAAAGGAAAGAAAAGACAAAAGGGGTAAGAAATGGGTTGATGAAAGTCGTCAACTGTGATCACCTCTGATTGTCAACTGGTTGTCACTTTCCTGTGGACTTTATTCAAGAAACTTTAATTAACTGGACATTAGACGATTGAATGAACATGATAACGGTTTTCACTATAAAATGAGGTTCAAATACCAGTATACTGCATTTCATAGTTTGATCTTAATGGACTAGCCAAGTTGACCAATCAGTCACAAACTGAGTCACAGTGACATGGGATTTTTTAAGGCCTGGGTATATTCCATATAGTTTTAAGGAAAAATGGTAAGCAGCTGTCAACATGGCTACCAATGCCCTGCTCTAGACGGTTGTGGAGCCGTGAGTGATGGATTGCAGAGATCTGTGTAGGTTTCTTCATCATCCGGTAACAGCTTTTTAATTATCACTTGCCAGAAAAATACCTGCGAGTTCAAGAGAAAAGTCATTTTCTTTTAAATTTGTTGTTAGTTTGTATGCTATTAGAAGCGTGAATATGCCTGAAAAATGTGGTCGTGAAATTTGCAAATCTAATTGGACTTCATTTCCTAATATATTAAGGCCATGTCCATCTAAATATTTTTCTCTTCTGTAATTCCAGCTTTCACATTGTGACCAGCTTCAAGTTTTTTTATTATCGTGGTTGAGATTTTTTTTTTAGATGTCCCTGCTTTTTATGTGCAATACAGGGAAAATTTCATGTAATTCAAGAGTTACTTGGGGAGTTGTATGCTACAATTCCTAGCCACGAGAGAAGAGATGCCTATTACACCCTCTTGAATGAACTAGATGAGGAATACCACAGTGCACGTTCCATTATGAGGAACATGTTCAATAGTTCATTTGGTGCAACCTTCCTCACGGACACAGGACAGGATTCCGCCTTTGCCTACCATATTCACCAATATGCAGATGTATATACCAGCAAGCCCGAGAACTTCATGTTGCACTCCTCTGATGCATGGCTTCATCCTCCCTACGATGTCAAGATCATGCCACATCACGTGAAGGTAACTATTTTCAGATGTGCATCATTCAATTTTTCCCATGAATTCGTCCGCCCAATATTATTGCATATCAGTTTTTTTCCTTTAATCAGAGTGTGTTCAAATACTTGCTTAAAAACTGCTCCTAGCCTTGTGCCACTTTTCGTGCACGAGTTCACTTGTGAATGAGCAGTTTGCAATACTCATTTTAACTGTATATCCACCTGGGAATTGTTTGGTTTACTATAAAATGCCGTAATTATGTGATTTCAAATCATCAAAGTTTGATTTTAAAATGAGTTTACGGTTTTAGAACCAGGAGTCTCTGTTGGGATGGTTGTCAACCACCCACGCAAGAAACAAAACTCCTTGGGTTTTGTTTGTTATGGCTTTAACTTGAAAAATGAAATTGGGAAAAAAATAAGTGTCGTGCATGATGCATGACAAGAGGATTTTGAGAATTCAATGTTTTACACAGGAGTCTAAACAAAAAAATGCCATAAGAATAATGCTTTATGCTGTTTGACAGCACACCAGAAAATTCCTTGGTCTGTGTACCTGCTCTTCATGTCGAGCTTGAAGCGGATTTCAACGTGTTAATAATATGTTATATGTTATGCTTATATAACCTGTAAGGATGGTGATATTGAATCGTTGAGGGATGTGAACCCGGATTTTGTTAGCATTGCTTAGTTTTCTGTCATAAAAAAAAAAGATGGTGATATTGCGTACATGTGCACCATCAACAGGCGAGTCTACACTGCATTTAGTAAGCGTCGCGTATTTCCCCATTCCTTTTGCAAAGCATCCTCAGTCTTCTGCCTCTAGATGCGGAACCTCTGCTTTTCTTTTGCGCATACTTCCTCCTCCGAATAACTCTTGCATGATCAGCTACAGTTACTGAGACTTGATGTTGTTGCAGGTTCCCTCAAGTTTGTTAAAGACTGAGCAGGAATGATCCACTCCCAACTTTTTTAAGTTCTACAGCGATTTCTGCCTCGTAGCAGCCAGGAGGTAATTCATTCTTTCAAACTGTAATCCTCGTGGGAGATGCGCATGCCTCTTTTTGGTAACCCGTCAATGGGCGCGCGCATTCTTTCTACTGCAATCCTCATTTGATGTGCGCGTGTTCCAATTAGGAGATTGTTATAGTAGCACACGGCTCAGACGGATAAAAGACCCGGTTTCGTAAACCCGGGCCGTTGTATACCGTAACCCATTTTCGAGTGATCTAATCATACAAGGCACTTCCTAAGTTAGGGACCGTGTCTCACAAACTAATATAAAATCCTAATCACAGATCCGTTCTTTGTATCCCACAAAGTCTGATCATATTTCAGGTATTATACCCATTCACGTCCTATTTTTAACGTTGACATGTCTCAGATGATCAGATCCTATTTTGGCGTTATGCGTTTAGGTCCTAACTTGTGTACCATGTCTAGATCACATTTTGGGCACTATTTGGATTTGGATCCTGTTACGGATATTGTATTGACTCGAATCTTGTGTTGTCTTTTAGGGATGTTATTTAGCACCCGAATGTTGAATAACGCAATAACGGAAGATTTTGTACAAATAAATATTCCGGCAAATGTGAATAAAGTTAAGATGGGCGCATGCGTGAGCCCTGCCAGTGTGTGCGGATTCCACAATGTAGTAACACAGCCTGTTTTTTTTTTCCAGTCAACATTGCTGGATGCTCAAATACTTGAGCCAAGGTGGGTATTTCTGAATGCATACCACTTCGTCGCAGCGAGTCCCTTGGCCATCCAGGACAGTGCACCATGGTATGTGGTTGGTGAGTAGTCATAATAACTCACTCCTATCGACTATTATCGAGGAATGAGGAGTTGGCGGAGGCTGAGTAGTAGGGGAGCGCAAAGATTGGGAGGGGGGGGACTCGAGTGGTGCCCTCAATCCCACGTGGGCACTCATCACTCGTTAAAAAAGCGCGCTGTGCGCGTGCATTTGGCGAAAATATTTTCTAATATTTTTTTAGTATAGTGCTACTGTTAGTTTAGTATGTTTACTAGTATCGACCTTAAAATTTTTGTGTAGCGTACTAACATAAAAAACCTGCATCATTATGCCCTTTTAATGACATCAAAAAAACTTATCCACACAGTTATCTTTCAATACACGGTAGTTGTTAACGTATGTCATGTGCATCTATTTTGTTGAAGAACATTTGTTGTTTATAAATGTTGACATTTATACATATCATGAGTCTACAGTGTTTACTGTTTGTACGGTGCATAAGCTTTACTATCTTATGGCAATCGAAAGGATCTTTTAAATTATTTTAATAATAAAATAATCCCAACATCCAATGCAAACTTTGTTAGATGTACCCAACGGTTCCATATTTATATTCTACGAATCCATGTTTACAAATCCCTGATCAGTCTCGTTTGGTATGCCAATAAACTGCAGAATATGAACAAACTCATACTTAACCATTGAATAAATGGTTATATAGGTATAAGATGCCAGAAACCATGTAAAGAAAGCTACACCGTTAGGCATCAACAAGGCGATGTGTAAACACGATATGCAAATATCGATGAAAAGATGCTGAATACAATAAAAGTTAAACTGAACATTAGATGAAGGATATACTTTTTTAATTTTTTTAATAAAATCAAAACTTCTTGTAATGTTTTGACTATTTACCCTATATTTTAACTAGTAGAACTATAATTTCATCAATCTAAATCATCTGAGTTATTTATTTATTTTCAATTTAACTAATTTTTGTATATTATATCATCATTAGGTAATCAATAAATCAACAACTTCAAAATAGAGTTTCATGCTCCCCATTCATGAAGTGTAAGATCCATGACTAATGTTATATCATTATTATATTTTTAATTTAAAAATAATTAAATCAAATTTTAAATATTATCTGATAACTTAAATAATTAATATTGGATCACGTAGATGCTGGCTGGATCGAGACTTTAGTGGCCCATGATCTGGGAGGAGTCGGCCTTATTGCATCAATCCAGTAAGATATGCCGAGCCCTATTATAGACTACAGCTGTTAGGATTACTCTGCATTGGTGCATACAAATGTTGTTATCATGTTCGCAAGTAAATAATAATATTGCAATCTATTCTCTAATAGTCTTGTGCAGCACTGAAGTGTTAATCTTCAACAAATATTTTCTCTACCAATAAAAAAATATTCAGAGATTTTTACAAATAAATCATTATTATAAGTAAATTTATAAAAAATAATTTTTAAAATATATTAACATTCATATCACTGTAAAATTAGATTGTGTAAATATATCATTTTTATTTGAAATAATATTATGTTTTATTTAAAATTATATAAAAATCACGTTTAGATAATTTTACATGACAGTTATACACTATTTAATTTTTATGCAATGGTATGTCTGTTAATATATTTTAAAAATTATGTTTTAAGAATTTACTTATAATAATGGTTTATTAAAAAAACAAAAACTTACCCCATTGAATTGCCTGGATGGATCTTTTAAAAATCTGCTAACTACACATGTAGAGCATATCATTGCTCATTTTTGAGCAACCAACTATGGTTGGTTCAGCTACCTGCGGACGAGGACAATAGGTGGGCGAGAAGAGGAAGACTCATGGATTGAATGGTGATTTCATGTAGGAATGGACTCCATTGTCCGCATGTGAGATATGAGAAACTTAGAAAGAGGATGGAGATTGAGGTGAGGGGAACTAGTCCAGGAAAAGAGAACTTGCAAGGGGGGTGAAGAGGACACATGGGTTTGAGATCCATGCGAAGAGACCCATGACATATAGAAACTGGGAAGCCAGAAGACAGAAGGAAACCCGGGAAGGGGAGAAATAGAAAAACCCCAGGAGTACAAGCCGGACAAGTAAAATGAACCGGACGAGAAACTAGCCGTTTCTATATAGGCTCCGTACCATTGTGGATGTGTCGCATAAACTGGTGTATCTACACCAACATTGGGTATGGGTTAGAAAACTGTTGTACCTATATCGATTTCTAACGTTGGTTACAGTAGGGTTCTAAATGGGCCATTGACAGATACGAAAATAAGTAATTTTGTTTGTACTGTTATAGGCAATATAAAAAATATAAAAGTAGAAACAAAGATGCATATTTACATTTGACATATAGGTTATCAAAGTGTATATATATATATATATATATATATATATGGGTCCAAAAAATAAATATCTCTATTTGCGTCCAATTTTCTATCGCAGTTCTGCTGCGAAAATCCTCAGCTCTTAGATTTTTTTTGTCAAAAACAGATCAAAAATTGAAAAAGTTGAGTACTAGAATAAATCTCAAGACCTTACACTGGAGGGTCAGAGATGCATGAAACTCTTTTAAAGTAGTACTTGCTGCACTCCATGACATGTGATTGTGCTTTGTCATCTTGCAGATTTACTTGTCGTTGGACCATTTAACAAGATAAAAAATAGTTGAAGCAATCGATATGGCCAGTAATAAATTCATGCGAAGTGTCATACAAAGGGAAGATGTCGTTCGTAAGAATGAAATAGTACCCAATTGAAATAAAAAATAGAAGTTAAGGAATGTCATCTACCTGCTCAAAAGGAACTACATGCGTTTGAAAGAAAAAAGCACAGATCTATTTTATAGGAATGAAATGTACTCATTTGAAAAAAGGAATAGAAGCTAGGAATGATAAATATGTATTTGACATAAACATCTTTCAAAAAAAATGGTGAAACATAAACATGTCATCACAAACATGTATATTGCATTTCTATTGGGTGCATATCATTCCTGACACATAAACATGTCATCACAAACATATCATTCCTGACGCATAAACATGTCATCTCACACATAAACATGTCATCACAAACATATCATTCCTGACACATAAACATGTCATCACAAACATGCAATAGTTCGGACGCGCTGACGCTGTTAGCTGAATTAAATGTAATATTAGGAGCCTCACATCAGGATTAGGCCAACCGTATCGTCCAATCACAGTTTGCCGACAAGCAACAACTGAGACCAGAATCGTCTTTGCTTGGGGTGGCCCACGTGTTCACACATCGCTCCCCTTCCACGCAAATAGGGAGTCTTCTTGAGACACAGCATGCAGCAGCGTGTAGGTAAAGGCTGGGTTTGGAAATAATGTTGGGGATTTAAATCATTGGAATCTCCATCCCCTCACAATCTATTCTAAAAGTGTGCATATCCCGTCAGCTTTTGTCTTTGGAGAGATTTTAGAAGTCAGAGAGAGATTGGGAGAAAAAGAGGGCACTTTCAAAATCTCTTAAAAGTTAAAACTACCCAAAGACATCGTCTTCCCTCTCCAGAGATTTTGAAAAAAAATTGATTCACCCCAATTGTTTCCAAATGCAGCCTAAGAAGCGAGCACTGTTTCAGCTCACGCTGTTGCCGCAGCTTACCTGCGCACTTTTTAGTGAAAATCTCAAGTAATGTGGGAATAGAAAAGGGAGTTAGCCAAGCCTCCACGATGTGTGCCGTGGTGCACTGGAGCAGATTGGGTGACCCGAAGACTTCTAGAATGATTTCTTGCTCCGATTGGTTCAGTCCAGAGTTTCTCCAATGATTTCCTGCTCTAATCGGTTCAGTCCGGAGTGAATTATATGTTTTAAGAACGGTGCAAAATAGTTTTAAAAGTTCACTGAAGTTTTAGGTCTTCCAGATTTGTCAATCCATTCCCGTGGGCCAATATGACTGGTTAACCTCAAGATGTTAAATGATGCTATAAAACATTATGATAATTGGAAAGTGAATCAGATGGTTAAGATGAGTTATTATTTGATTTAAAAAAAATGTTTCGGTTCACTAAAATTTGGTACCAACGTGAGAATAAGATAAGTCTCATTGAATTAGGATCAATAAATATTTTTGATGAAATAATAATCTTTCTCATTTATCAAATTATTTAACTTCCAACATGTAGCCTAAAAACTGTGCTGTGGTACGGAGGATCATGTCCCCTCGTGCATGATCTTGTCTGGAGTCCTCCAAAGAACGAGGAAGTCTAGTCCGTCCGGACATAAATTTTGTCGGTGGATCATGTACGTGCACTGTGGCCGGTGAAACAAATGAGGTTTTGGTGGTGCATGATCCAATGGTTAAAGTTGCTGCTGTAGTTGGCCCGAGGTGGGGGAAGAAAGTGTTGTCGAGGTGAGGTGGGTCATATCGAGTCGGCTCGAGTCGCATGTGACTTGGGCATGTTATATCGGATCAAGACGATCTCAATTTAGCACGGATCTATGAGTTGACGAACCATGGTGAAAAGATGATCCTTATTAATTGTTGTGACTGTTCGTGTCATGGGCAAGGGCAGATATGCACGAGATGTGATATCGTGGCCGGTGAAACAAGTGAGGTTTTGGTGGTGCATGATCCAATGGTTAAAGTTGCTGAAGCTGATGGCAGTGCAGCCAGAGAAAACAAGTGAAACTTGATGTACGAGTTAATTGGTAGCGTGTGGATTGCACTGGCATTGTGGCTGGAGAAGCAAGCAAAGATTTGATGGTGCTCGGGTGGTTTAAGCGGTTCAGGTAGGTGGCATCACCTGAGAAGCTCTGATTAATCTAGTTAATTTCAGCTTGAGCAGACCCACACACTTCTCTTTGCGAGTAGTCATTAGCGAGCGCAAAAACCGGTATACAAGTAATCGCGTGGCTCATACTCCTACCAATAGAGCTGACGAATCTGTATGAGAAGGCTGGAATTTCTTTCCTAACGTTAGTGAAATGTTTTTCTCTCTCTTGTACACCTAACTAATACCTAACTGGAGTATTAAAAAGAAGCAATCTTTTTGTGTTTCTTTTTTGATTTTTTTTTCTGGTTGAAGGGAATAATAACAACATCAACCGGGAAAGAACATGGGTTTAAAACATCAACCACGAAGGTGATGGCCCCTCTCCCATGCATCACCAGCCGTATACACATGTTTCACCCCAGAGGTTGTTCAACGTGCAAACGGCCCAGGTATTACGGGCTTCTCACTCAGCTATGAGTAAGATAGGAAGCCATGAGTTCTGACTGCACGTCAAGCGAACATGCAAGAAGGCCATCTCTTTGCATTATAATAGTGTTTATCCGTCTACAAGTTTTAAGGGGGTTTCGTGGGCAGAGGAGATCACGAGGACCAGGGAGCAGGACCTAACCATCCGAAACTCCCCACATCTGCCCACACCTAAAAAAGTCGCCAAGGAAGGGAGGCAGAGTTAGATGGAGTTTCGCCACCAGAATCTCAACTGTGTTTACGCTCTCTCTACCCCTTCGCTCATCGTCTCCACCCTTGTTGTCTGTTGGCGATTCCTCTTGTCTCTGTTGCTACAGCCTCTCCCCACGTAGTAATTGCCGTTGGCCCCCACCACCCCATCACCAGAGACAACAGACCATATCTTTTAAGAACACACAGGGCTCTGCCGCAGACATGTTACCCAACGTTCACCATCTCTCTCTCTCTCTCTCTCTCTCTCTCTCTCTCTCTCTCTGCACCCAAGACTACGAGTTTGTGCTTGGAGATGGCACTTGAGAAGCCCAAGGTCTGCGTCCTTGATGCATCTTCCTACGTAGGCTTTTGGATCCTGAAGGAATTGCTTAACAGAGGTTACACAGTGCATGGAGCACTTAGGAGCCATGGTACATGTATCCTAAAACAACACCCACAAACACTCTCTCCTGTCTGTCTCTACCTCACTCTTGGTGTTTTCTTTTGTTGCAGAGGAGACGGACATAACAAGGAGGATTAGAGAAATGAAGTCGACGATGGGCAAGGAGAGGTTAAGTCTGTTTGTGATGGATGTCCTGGACTATCAGAGCATCCTCACAGCCCTGAACGGCTGTTCAGCTTTGTTCTGCTCTCTTGATGACCCAGATGCTTATGACGTAAAGCCCATCTAAGGCCTTCGGCCTTCTCACCTCTTGTTTTGATCTTTACTTTACAACCCCCCCTTCTCAGAAAATTGAACTTTCTCCTGTCTTTTCCCCTCGATGTCGATGATGGGTGATTGCTTAGGAGGCTGCTGTCGACATGGAGGTGAGAGGGGCCATCAACGTGGTGGAGGCATGTGCTCAAACGCACACCATCGAGAAGCTCGTCTTCTCCTCTTCCTTGGCGGCGGGGATTTGGAAGGAGAACATAAAAACTATCAGGGATGTAGACGAAAGGTGTTGGAGTGACGTTGACCTCTGCAAAAAGCTCAAGGTAACCAGTATGGTAGAAATCGTCTCAAAATGAAATCAAGGTTTTCTTGTAAAGGGATGTACGTTTATAAAAAATGGTATGTGGAATATGTTGATCTAATACTAAGGGGTCATTTGGTGTGCCATGAAATGCAGTAAAGCATCGCAAAATGGCATGAAATCGCATTTTTTTTACATGCTTGGAATGCTATAAATTATTTTATGGCTTTTTTAATGTTTAGAGTACTGTCATAAATTGCTGACTTTCAAATAACCCAGTCGATTCATGCGGCATCTTAGTTAACCAATTTTGATTTTCAGTACAAACTCACCGAAAACTAAAACCAATGATCTTAAAATCAAGAATTGTATCTTCATGGGATTTAAACCTGGTGATTTTAAAGTCGATATTTTACCACAAACCAAATTGACACCCCTAGCTTAGAAGTCGAGGGAACATATAAGCATCCATTAGTGGAAATGCCTGAATAAGATTTGCTTTTGCTAACCTTGCAGTTGTGGTATGCCCTCGCAAAAACACTGTCCGAGCAAGCTGCATGGGCACTGGCCATGGAACGGATGTTGAACATGGTCTCCATCAATGCAGCTGTCGTTATCGGACCTGGCATCGCCAACCAAAATGGGTTATCAACACTATCGTACCTGAAAGGTATAGCGCCGCTCTTCTATGCACATCACTTGGCTCTTCCTTTTTAAACCACATCCGGGCTCCAATAATACGAATATGTACGGGAAAGGGAAAGCCACAGAATATCTACACATTTCGTTCGCACTCTCACGACACCAGTATCAAACAGAACATCTACATAATATATATATATATAAATATACATACATATATTTACCGAATTTGCATTTTTTGATTATCTAAAAGCAGCATGTTGGAACTTCCACGAATATAGCTAGGTTACCCGCAAGAAAATTTTCTTCATATACAATATCGAGGAAGGGACGGCAGAAACATTTTTGTTTTTTGCTTCTTGTCCATCATGCATCATTAGGATCTTCCTTTGCAAGGGTGTAGATAATGACTATGCTGAAAACACTATAAATAGAAAACACAAGACTAACATTTTAAGTGATATCTGATATATCTGATCCATCAGACAACATTGAAAATAATTCAGCAAGTCAACGAGAAAAACAGCATAGTCATCGGCCTGCACAAAGTTGGGATCAGCCTTGTGCATAAATCTCTCACATAGTTCCCATGTCTTGCTCTTTACTTTTAAACATCCCGCACTGATGTAAATTCTACAAGGTTTTCCAATTTGACTCTCTGAATGAATATGAACCATTTTTCACCATCAAACTATAGAACATTTATGCCATCAATCTAGCATCTGGTCAGTGTTCTTGGAAGATTCAAATATGCGAGCAATTTATTTCTCATTTACACATCTATTTCTGTTATAAACCAACAGGTGCAGACAAGATGCAAGAGAATGGAGTTCTAGCGTCTGTAGACATTTCCTTCCTTGTTGATGTCCACATTCGTGTGCTTGAGGACCCATCCACAAGTGGAAGATACTTTTGCTTCAACAAAGTAGTGAAATCAGAGAAGGATGCTATAAAGCTTGCTGAAACTTTGTCTCCCTTGATTTTGATACCATCAAGGTAATATGAAGAACACCTTTCATCTAACTGATAAAGAGAGAGAGAGAAAATGTAGCATACACTTCTAATCTAACTTATGAAGAGATATAGAGACAATATGGTTATGTCCTATTATACAAAAGTTGCATGCCAACAATCATGACATCAAAGCCCGCACACTGTGGCTCACTTGAGCACAACCATTGCCTCATGAAATGGATGCTGTGTCCAAACTGAGCTGGGGCTGAAATTGTGGGAGTGGGGGTGAGGGTGGTGGGGTGATCATGAGAGTAAAAAGGCAACAAGATGGGTAGATTACTTGGTTTATCTTGTTGCCTGAACAACTGAATTGGTAACTTGATCCATCGTAATTTGGCAACCAACAGCACAGAGGAAAATGTATAATGCCACATCTTTCTGGTTGAGTGCGCCATCATATGTGGTTTTCATGTATGTGATGTCCTAGGCTTAGTCAAAGCATCCAAGGGTTGTTGTGGTCAATTGTAATGCCAACGGGCAAGGCCTGATTGGACTTCTCAAACATTGAAGATTTTCTGGATTTATACATTTTTTTTGAACCTTTTACAGGTACAGATGTCAAGAAAGCATGGTGTACATGGAAAGACTCAAAAACGAAAAGTTGCAGAAGCTGGTTGAAAATGTGATGAAGCCCACATGATCTGCCCTTTGTTGTTTGGCTTCATTGCAAAAGTCGTTGGGTCAAATGTTCACTGTTTCGGTGCTTCCAATGTTAAGTAGACAGCCGTGTGGTTGGTAGGTTAGGCTCAATCTTGATGATCGGCAAGGGCAAATGCCACAAACTATTTATTATATTATGTATAGTGTATGCTGTGGTTATTCAGTGATAATATGAAATAAATGGAAGTGGTGTAATGAAATCATGTGGCTTCAAGTGTAACATGACCTGATGTTCCTTTCCCTAGCAGTTTAAGTTTTTGCTTTTTCTTGGTTTCTTATCATACTACTATAAATTTTAATACAGGGGAATATTTACTTGTGTTCCTTGTGTAAATGTTGAGATCTTCCTTCCTGTCTTGGCCACCTGATCTCCCCCCTCCCTCCTTGTTCTTCTCGCACAAGCCACCAGCCCTTATAAATCTCTCTCTCTCTCTAGTAGCTCTTGGATTCTCTGGTCACAGATACTATTCGTAATCTGAGTCAAGTTATGAGTTGAATTATCCATCCATGTCCGCCAAAAAGGTTTTAAGTTCACAAGTGAATGTGCACCCAGACGAATGAATGAAAGTTGTAGTATCAGGTCCACAACAGCATAGTAATATAGTAAAGAAAAAAACTTATAACCAGGGAAATTAAGCAAGAAAAAGACCCAGATTGTTAAACATATCAGCAAGATTACCAACTTACCATCGGTAACTTTCTGATACAAAACCACTAAACCATCCTTTTATTAGATATGCCGATTATATTATACTGGGCAAGATCAGCCACCTTCCAAATCCTTGCAGGTAGTGTCCTTCTTTTCAAGACATTAGAGTTCATCTTGTGCAACGGTTCAAGTTCACCCAGGATTCTTTCATCAGTGCCTTAGATCCTCGTCATTTGCTCCTCAGGTTTCAAAACCGTGAGGATTTCATGCAAGTGCTTTTGAAGGAATCCCTTTATGTGAGGGGCAGGTTATTTGTCTTCTCCCAGTGGACTTTAGACTTCTCTCCATCTGAGGATTCGCCTTTTGTTCCTGTTTGGGTAGATCTGCCGGGACTTCCCGTCAACTACTACGATCAAGCTTTGCTCCATTCCATCGCCGGCAGCCTTGGGCCAGTCCTCCAGGTCGATCGAAACACCCTATGTCTTGCTCGCACTGAAGCTGCCCGTGTATGCGTTCAGTTAGATGTTTCCATCAAACTCCCACATCGCATCTGGCTTGGCAATGGCAACAAAGGGTTCTGGCAGCCGTTGGCTTACCAGGAACCTCCCCTGTTTTGCCCTGCCTGTAAACGCCTTGGGCACCTTCCTGCCAAATGCAAAAACGTGGATCAGGACCGCTCCTCAGACGATGCTGCTACTCGTCCCTCCGAGCCGTCTGGACCCAAGCAAACAAGGAAGGCCGCTCCTAGTGCAGTCCGACCGGGTCCGCCCTCTGGCCCCCCTCCCCCGTTGGGTGAGGGTCTGTCCCTAACGCCTCCAGCGGATTCTGCCGTCCTCACCAGTGCTGCCCCGGTGTTGTCCGTTAAGCATGTTGTCCCTGCAAGGCCTCCTCCGCAGGGTCGTGTGCAGGCCTCCCCTGCCACTTCCTCCTTTGCGGGGCCTCTGCTTGCCTCCCCCAGCCCCCTTGCTGTGGGTGCCAGACCCCTGGATGCTGCTGCTACCTGCGCCATTCCCCCTGCTGTTGGGGCGTCGCACATGCCTGCTGATGCGTTTGGACCCTACTCGATGGTTGGTTCTTCTGCTGCGCCTGGCGTCGTCCTGCCCAGCTCCTCTCCGCCCACTGCTACCCCATGCTCCACGGGGCTCCAGCCGCCCGTGGGTGTAGGGCTGCCCTCCAACGTAGCTCTCGTGGCCTCTGCGGCTGCTTCCTGTCCGTCGAAGGCCGCGCTGGGTTCTGGTGCTGAACCGCCCTTCCTACGGCCTGTGCCGTCTGTGGAGGGCCCTTTCTCTTCTGGATCTCAGCCTCCTACCCCCGACAGTCCAGGGGGTGTTGACCCAAAACCAGTGCCTGTTGGCTCTTCTGCTGATGGCCCATCAAAGGACCCGACCGTCTCGCCGCCTGTTGCCCCTCCAGCCGCCCCACGTAAGCCCCTTGTGGCTCCTCCATCCGCCTTTGGTGCTGCTCCAACCGTCATTGCCTCTGCTGCTCCTTCGGCGCCTCCTGAGCCGGCTGCCCCTTCGGGAGTCGAGGTTCAGCCACCACCCGCTTTTCTGCTCGCCACGGCTGCTCCTGCGGTGGTCCCTGCCACCTCCCCTGTGGTGCGTCAGGTGGTTCCTTCCCCTGCAGCGTTTGCTTCTTCCGAAGGTGGTGACAAGATGGGGGTCGAGTGCGCCTCCGGCCAGTCAGCAGACCTCCCTGACGGTGCTTCTCTAGCCATCCCGACTGCTCTGACGGGCCGGATGACATCGTCCTCCCTAAGGAAGCGGAGCGGTTGGCCCGTTTGACTACTCTGCGTGCGATGAGGGATGAAGTCAACGCTCTTCCAACTTTTTCTCTGCCTGGGACATTTGGTCTCCTTCGGCCTTGCGTTGTTGCAACGCCTTTGGCGCTGTCTCCGCTGGCCTTGCAACCCCCCACGACGTGATCCTGACTTTGCGAGCTGAGTCTCGCGACGACCTTCCTCCACCACCTGCTGCCTACATCCAAGCTATCGGTGGTTCCGCCTATGACGTCCCCAACCAGCAGCCTCCCTCGACTGCCTCGCCTGATGCTCTCCAGGACTCCCCTGCGCTACCGCTGCAACAGGATATCCATCCTCCGGTTCATGATGCTGCCCCCGACGAGTTTGATAGTTCGGTTGATGAGCAGGGCCTGGAGTTTGATACTTCTTTCCAGCTCGCCCGCAGGAGCAAAAGAAAGAATCGACGTAGGCCCAATCACCTCGAGTCCTACAGTCTCAGACTTTAGCTAGCGGTCTCTTTGATTTGACTTCTTTGGTCTTGTTTCTGTTTCTTTGGACCTTATTTGGGTTATGGGTTTCTCTTAGCGGCTTTGTAGGTCTATCTCTCTTTTGTTGTTCGTGACCCCTTTCGTCTCTTTTAGTTTGGATGTCTTTCTCTCCTCCCCCCTACTCTTGTACCGCTTCTGCTATTTACCGTTTTACTTAATGGGAAAAAAAAGATGACAAAGAAAAAAAAATTCTACTTATCAGCAAGGGCCCCAGCGACAAATGACTTCAGTTCAGGCGGACATAACTCAAATCAATAATTCAACTATTTTGCCTCAAAATGGGATCCTCTGAGCAAAGAACACACCTATTAACAGAAAAGAAGAGAAATGCCACGCCACACTTCTCACCGCGCAAGAAGAAAGAGTAACATCCCGGATGAAACCAGACCGACACCCACATCTAAATCCAATCCCTCTCAAGTAGGATTTAGTCCATTCAAAAACTGCCAATTTATACAAAATCACATGCCCCAGTGGAAACATCTGCCAACTAATCCCTCCCTCCTCTTCCTCCAGTCCTTTTCCAAATTTAAATGATCAACTGCATCTGCTCCGATCAAACAAAGGACAGGTGTTTGAAGATCCCTTCCGGTGCATCCACTCAGTCTGTTGCTGGTTGTCGGCTGCCATACAGGCATACCTTTCATTAACAAAGCAAGCAATTGATTATCAACAGCAACGGCATTCAAGCAGAACAAATCGGAGGGAGGCAAATCAGAATTCAACTAGCATCATCTCAACAATTACGACAACCAGCAAACCGGAAAATGTTCCATCGGGGAAAAGTACCAAACGAACCACGAATAATGGAAGAGAAGGATATCCCAACTGCAGAAATGCCTCCACAATTCAGTAAGAACCAGAGGAGCCAATCAAAACTCTAAAAAAAGAACAGCAGCATTCCCAACACACGGTTGCCAGAACTGTCACCAGCTCGGCTCTTCCCCGAGTTTCTCCGGCTTTGTCACAATACTCTTCGGAAAATCGAAGAATTCTACTATTGCGTTCTAGAATTGGAAAAAAAACTCGGATTACAACTAGAGGGTCATTGTAAGATACCGATCCACAGAAGAACATATACCTGGACAAGAAGTAGTTATCTGCTAGGGCTGGGACTGCACGGGAGGGAAGTAGTTCTCCCTGAGCGCTACAGATGAGAAGGTCGCCATCGCCGGCAATGAGCCTGTCGCTGCCGGGGGGCCAGCGGGGAGAGCTACCGGAACCGGACGAGAGCGGTTGGGACTTGGGAGGGAGAAGTAACGCGAAGTAACGCCCTGAGAAAAAGGGAAGGGATGATTTTAAAAATAATCTTTATTATATGATAATTGCACAAATGCTTTGTAATATTAATTAAAATAACTTTACTACCTAGACATAAGCGCAAAAAACACTCCAGCGATTAATGGCTGTTTAAAAAGAAATGATGGCCCCCCAAAATGAAATGATATTCTTGTAGTTGCATTCATGCAGTAAGTGTAGTGAGGCTATTTCTTTAGTAACATGTCAAGATATTAGAAATATATTTTTTTGCTCTAGTTGCGTTCTAACTCTAAGTTCTAACTTAGGTTAGATATATAATATAACTTATATTCACTTGATGGCAGGTTACGGTCTCTAATGGTAGGGATACTTCTGTACATATGTTGTCACGGACTCACGGTAAGGTTACATTAATTAATATGTACGTAAAGCCGTAAAGGTGATATTTACAAAATTATACATGTAAGAGGTTATTGTTATAATTGTCTTAAAAGGTAAACGTATAATTATGGCGGCATAAATGAAAATAAAGAAAAAAATCGTGCTCCAATAAATATAAATTAGATAGCCATAATTAATCTTCAATAGATACAAAAAATAAATTTTTAATAACATAATTTTTATCCCCATCTAGGAAGCTATAAATTGAGACTTTTAATTAGAAGCCAAAAGTCTTTCCAAAACTGCATACTTCCGAACATTAATATCTTCTTAAAAATAATGGTAATAAAGCTTATAAAGATATAAAAGTACTTCCAAATTCCAATTAAAAACTAGGCAAGACATGGCCTTAATATCCTTGGGTCAATATATTAGAGATCGGAATGGAGCAAAGTTTATTGATTCATATATTAATATTTGTTTTACATGTTTTAATATCTAATAAAATATTATGAAACAATAATTTCTTGCATCACGAAAATAGAGAGGAACTAGAGATGAGAGATTATAGAGACTGTGCACCAATCTCGCCCCGAACATGCCCAGATGGGTAATAAAATTTTAGGTTTTTTGTATGGAAATCATTGTTAAAAGTGAATTTATAAAAAAATTATTCTAAAAATATATTAGCAGGTATATCACTGAGTTAATTCAAATAATGCATAAATACCATTTAAGTGTGATTTTCTTACAAGTTATTGTAAAAAGAAGTGGTGCATGCAAATAAATATGACATTTTTGAACAATTCAGATTAACAGTGATATATCTGCTAATGCATTTTTAAGAATGATTTTTTGTAAATTCACTTTTAACAATAGTTTCTACGTAAAAAATTCTAAAAAAATTTCGAGAATATAATAATACTTTGAAAAATATCTCTTTAAAGAGACGCACGTGCTCCCCCTAAAGTGCGGAAGAGGAGAGTCACCATCCAAGCCACTCTCCATTGGGGTGGCCGTATACCACTGGTTTGCAATCTCCCCAACCCTAGAGGGATTAGCAGGTTGGAACCTCTGACTTATCTCCCAAATAGGTGTCCACTGGATTAGTGGGCACTAACAATATAAAATAATAGTTGACTTATATATATAAGAATTAGGGCTGTCAATGGGTCGGGCCGGTCCGACAGACTCGCGGGTCTGACCCGATTTCGGGTCGGGCCGCAAAGACTTTTCCGGCCCATGAACTCTTAACCGGGCCTAAAAGTCCGGCCTGATTAAGTCCACAGCTCGAGCTCGGGCTTTAAGTCTGGCCCGTGGGTTGACCCGACACATTCTCTTTTTTTTACTTCCTTCAAATTTTAAAAGCTATTTAATTAAAATTATATTATTTTTTTAATTATAAAATTCAAAACTCTATTTTTATACAAATTATATAATTAATATCAAAATTATAATTAATTTAGTAAAATTATAAGTTTTATATTATTAAATATATTGTTTTTATTTTTTTAAGTTATCGAGTCGGACCAAACCTCAGTCGAACTTTACAATTACACACACACTGTTTCAATGAGGGGTAGAACCATAATATCTTTTGTTAGTCAACTTCGTAGGAGAATACAATTAAAAAATCGACCCACCACTCTCCCTCCTCTCAAAAAACGAGTAAACAAAAAAATAAAAATAAAGAGAATAGAAAAAACATATTTCTCTTCTCTCCTTCCTCGGGCAGTTACCCCCCACTCTCCCTAAGGAGATTCTTATTTAACAAATTATTCCCAATTAGGAGGATATACGGGTGATTTTTCTTGAAATTTTAGAAGTATCATGGTTAATAAGATGATTCTAGGGGCATAATGTTAAATACAAAAAAAGATTTGAAGTGTGTACGGACAAAACCCCTATATTTTATATGGCAGACGGTTGATGTTCGAAGCGTTGAAGAATATTTGGCCGAAAATAGAATCTTTTGTGTATTTTAGTACTCGTTAAACTCTGTGGTAATATATGAGTGATGACTGATGACAATATTCCTTTATATATTTGGCATCTTTTAAAGAATTCTTTAACACTGTTTTATGTAAAGAGTATTGCTCAGTACACACTCAAAGCCTAATTACACACCCTGGTTGTGCACAAAGTATTTTTTTTATATTTTTTTTTGTGAAGTGAGATTCGGGTCATTCTAAATTTTTAACTTGCGGTGTAAGATACATCTCCATCAGATAATTAAAAAAAAATCTAAAAAATTGATAGGCGTGACGTGACAGATGCATCAATGAAAGTGGGCACAATTGGACCCTCGTCGAAAGATGAATAAATATTCTAAATGAGTCGTCTACTTTTCTTTGTTTAAAGAAAAGGGATTTTTACATGAAAACTATTGTTAAAAGTGAATTTGTAAAAAAATCATTCCTAAAAATGTATTAACAAATATATCACCGTGTAATCTGAATTGTGCAAAAATGTCATATTTATTTACATACATATCACTTATTTTTACTAATAACTTGTAAGAAAATCACGTTTAAATGACATTTATGCACTATTTGAATTAACTCAATGATATATCTGCTAATGTATTTTTAGGAATGATTTTTTTACAAATTCACTTTTAACAATAATTTTCATGTAAAAAACCCTAAAGAAAATGATCGCCTGACCATAAGACGTCGTAAAACAGCACATTTCACATGTTTGACACCGAATTTCATATGCTGGGAATGTCAAACATTATTTTACGGTGTTTTCTTTATATTTTGAATGTTATAGATTATTGGGTTTCAAAACTGACTGATCCATGTGACACCTTTTTAAAAGTGATTTTGATTTTTAGTCCAAAACTACTAGACATCACAAGCGGGAGATTATAGAACTGGTGATTTTAAAATCAAGAATCTTATTTTTCATATTCCCTTAACACTGGTGATTTCAAAATTGATATTTTATGTTACTTCACGACACACCAAATGAGTCCTAATTAGGCCGGCAACGTGCTTCTAATGTTCCGAAGGACGTCAATATACCGTGTCGTGACCTCATTTGTACACCTTCAACATTTACCTTATTTAACCTAGTGATTACAAAAGATATCACATGTTAGACTGTTGAAAGCGTACACACGACGAGCTCCATCATTTAGATTGCTTTCTTTTAAATATCAATAATCTAAAAATAAGTCATCATGTTCTGCAAATTAAGAAGCAGAATCAAACCCACGACCTCGCCATCGTGAGACAAGGTGGTGAACAACCAAAACACGACTTCGGTTAAAATATCAATGGTATTACTTAGGCTTTCTATGTTACAAATATTGATAATTCTTTATTCTGATAGCTACATACATTGGAATTCATACACCCATATATACACATGATTTTGAACAACTCGGCCTAGGGTGTTTTTTTTCTCTCTTTTTGTGTGTTTTTTTTTTTTTTTGGTGAGGGAAGGGTGGGGGGTTGCCCTTGCGTTTGAAGAAAGTTGCACACTCACTCTCGTTTTTTGCTAGGGTAATTGTTTTCCTTTTTGTGGAGGAGGGGGTGATGGGGGACCAGCATAAAACCAACAGAAGAATATGACATGCTTGACAAATGAAGGATAGGAAATCAAGGGAAGAATATTATTCTTATTGATCTGAACAAGATTAATTTTTGAACAAGATTAATTTTGATGCCTCCCACCCTCAGTAGACCCAGATGATGGCCCATGGTTTGAAACTCATGAAGTATTATTGGATGCTGATATCAGGGCGGAGAGAATACCATAAACAATGAGTTACATTGCTGACAGATCCATAAGCCGTGAATCCAGAGCAGCAGCTTTCTCGTTTTCCTCCTGTAAGGTCTTCTCCTGCAACGCGGTGGCATGGTGTTCCAAGTACTCTTTGCTGTTCATCTCGGTCAATCTGGAAAAGGACATGGAATATGTTCAGTGCTCGATGCAAACAAACTCACCACTAAAAGACTTCCACACATTTGCATACCCATGTCTGCATTTTATGTACATGTTACAAGGTAGATGGTGATCCAGTGATTTTAGATAGAAAAAAAGACATTTTTTTCAGACTCGTCCTACAACTGAAATTATTTCTGAGCAACTACCCGTTGCCACCCAAAATCCAGTAAGAGTTGAGCTCATACCTGCTAATGGTGCGATCTTTTGCAAATCCCAGTTCATTGTCCACACAAAGATCTACATCATCAGTTCTCATGGACCTTGAGGACGTTCGAGGTGAAATCTTCTGTGCATCCGATACTGTTACAATTCTCTCAAATAATTTGACCGGGGTTGCTTCAGCTGTACATAGAAGCCTGGCCTTAGTTTCGTACATTACCTGCACAAAGGATTGCACCGTTAGCACTCTAGATATGTAGATACTTTTGCCAAAAGTATGCAATTTATAGAGCAACTGAATTAATCCTGACCAGCTGCCCTGACATTCAATGCCGAACAAGACGAAAAATGAAGTGATTGCTTTCTAAAGAGATAGTCTGACAGATGTACTTTCATGATGGATTTTAGCAGCAATAGGTAGGGGGGTGGACAAACATAACCATATTCTTCATTTTTCACGGAACTGCCTGATTCCTTCCTAGCCGCCGCTGTCACCGCATTTGCCTGCCCCCTGCCACTGCATGTGTGTTTCCCCCTCCCCCTTGCTGTTGCTACCCCCTCCTCTTCTCCTACGACATCCACGGTACCCTCCCTCCTTGTCGTCATCTGCCTCCCCCTACGCCATCTGTTCCCCACCCCCTTGCCGCCAGCCATCTTTCTATATCTGGTGCCTTGTTGGGGTTCCACCTGTGTCTTGTTTGGGTTCTGCAGAGGTCCTGGGCCACTGCAATTTAGTTTCCTCCTCTCATCCCCTCAGCATCGGCTTCCCCTCATAACCACCCTTCCTCTCGCATTTCATTTCCCCTTTGTCCAGCAGACCCCTAAGTCCTCTACTCGAGCCTCGAGCTATCCCATACCATTGTCACGCCTGCCCTCTGGACTGTTCTGTTGGACCTCTTCGGCTATTCACCCCTGGTTCCTCTCTCGGAGATGTGTAGTATTCACCGTAGGTGATTGAAAGCTTATCATGGTCCCTAGCCATTTTCATTGTGAGATTGCTGAAGCTGGTTGTGCTATTGTCTTTATATCAGTCACCATGGGTTCGTTGGCCATCCGGATTCCTCATGTTTCTGCACATACCCCCTCACTACCAGCTATGGGCAGCTCGTCTGAAGATCCCCCTGCTCCACTGCCACCTGAAGTTCATTTGCAGCTGTCTACTCATGGTTGAAGCTTGCCTCCCTGGTAGGCAGTTCAGTCTTCTTCCCTTGTCCTGGCCTGTTATGTTGGGGTTTCTATCTAGCTTTAGCAAGATTGCTTGTATGGTTTTGGGTTTGTTCCCTTTGTGGCTTAGGCTTTGTCTATACCTCCTTATTTATGGTCTACTTGTATGTATTTTCCTACTTGGGTGAAATGAAACGGATATCTCTTATGACCAAAAGAACAGACACCAACCTCAAAAATCATCAATTGTATGGTTACAGCAGGTGTGTGATCGGATAACATTAACAAGATAATATGACGAGGGGAAAATCAGGTTAGTTCTGTCTATTAAGCCTGTTTTCTTTTGGCTAGATTTAGTACTGCGCACGGACTAGGAAACATGCGGCTGCAAGCAGAGGTTGCCTAATTATCTTTCACCAACAAATATGTAACTTCAGGTTGTCTAATTATTGACATGAGATTCAATATGATGCTGTAATTTGTCAGAGTTACAAAACAAATAAAAGATTGCCGTCAGGCTAGCAGCTAGCTTATAACTCCTTGGGATTTCCCAAGTCCTAAACTGTCCCTGGGTTCATGTGAATAAGGCTTTGAGAGCAACAATGATGATGGCGATTAGCAAAATTGCAAGGGATCCTGATCTCAAGGAAAACTTTCTGTCCAGTGTTCCAAAAACAGTAGCAACGTAAGCATAAGAATCTAACACCAACCTTCACTCATGCGCATTACAGAAATTCTCTAAAACTGAATGTAGCGAAATTGCTTTCGCCAGAAAGCAAAGATAATTCTACAGATGGTGACTGTGGCAGTCAAAATGGCACAAGTGTACGAAAGAGTGAATGGGGAATGAGAGTCCAACATATGAGGGGAAAAGAAGCATATATTCGATAAGAGGATTACTTGGATGTATCATTATATGATGAATCCAATTTAGAAGTCTTCCTCGTACAGGAGGGCAACAAAATACCTTACCACTGCTTGAAGATAATCAAACCTAAAAATCTTCTGTCAAGCCAAAAAAATATCAACAGGAGAACTAATTGCAACAGTTTCTACATTATACACTTTCAAAAGGATATATGCTTCATAGGATAAATGGCACATACATCAACCAAAGTCACAAACCGATAGGCAGCTGTCCTGTTATGCACCCCAAATTTAGGAACACCTTCCAATGCCAGTGTGTGAAATTTCTCTGCAAGAAAATCATGGTGCATTCTTTATCATGCAATATGCAAGGGCAACAATGTGTTTACTTATACTGCAAACAAAGAACTGCCATAACATATATGTCCCAGAGCAACAGGCGAAAGAAATCACTTACTAAATAACCCAAAATAATCAGCAGCTCCCAAAGGTTTGTCACATAGATCTTCAAAAGGGAAATATGCACATCCATCAGCTCCCAAAGGGACCTGAGGAAACGGGTAAGAGCATAAGATCTTCGATATATGGCAGAATAATTAAGTTTACGATAGAAAACTCATGTTGACAAGTGAAAAACCAAAACCTGAAGCTGTCGCCCCATAACAACTTCCACCACTTGGGGACTAGGTGTCTGGTAACCAGATAACCAGTGAAACTTTTCCTTAAGAACCCCAGAATACTCATCTCCAACAAAATAGAAACCTTGCTCAGCCTGCAGAGAATAATACCATGAAAGATAAAAACTATTTTATTTTGAAAACAATGTGGAAGTAATGCTAACTTCAAAATGGTCTAGCCTGCAAAGCAGAAATGACAAGATGTACAGTGGAGAATGAGCTTACAGAAGTCATTTTCCGATAGTCTGTCGAAGAACCAATGGCATGAACTATGCACCTTTCCTGCATTATCGTATGCAAGTCTTTGTCAGCAGAAATACCACAAGACTTTCAGTTTTAAAAATCTTGCATCAAAGAAAAGTAAATGAGTTTAGATCCTTTTAAAGTACCTTCAAAGTCTCAATAAATGGTAAGAAAAGGTCCCTTTGTAATCCACCTTCATAAAGGTGATCTGGCGCACGATTTGATGTAGCAACAAGGACCTAGAACATGAAACACATGGAAATGCTATAGCATACCTTAAAGAGCATTGCTACGTTATGCAACTGATTAAAAAACCCATGGAATAGCACAAGGCAACAGGATTTCCATTATTACAGAAATGTCATGCAAATCTCCAGCAATGTCCATGCACTCACCTCCCATCCGATGGCTGCCCTCTTTCAGATTAAAATATTGTTTAAGATACCTTAGGATTTTCCTCTTCAAAAACATTGTTTCATCTAAGAAATAAATGCAAAGGAAGTGGGACTCTTTCATAAGAAATAAATGTTAAGTAAATTGAGTGGCACTTTTTCATTGTCTAGTCATGTTCGCTTAACATTCCGAATGTTGATTTTTGTTTACAATTCCTATTTGAAAAGTGGTTTCAAAGTGGGCTGTGATTTCAAGGCTGTCGTTCTTAACTAATATGCTACCCCTCTTCAGGGCTGTTTTCTTGATAAACATGCTAACAACAATGCCTACAATCAAACTTATTTCTCGACTCAATAGAAACCAAAAGAAGTTATTTGAATAATATTCTTCAAGTGGTTTTTGAGCATTCATAAAAAAGAACAAATAGGGATGCAATACAATTGGTTCTAATTTGTTCAATTGAAATATCTGAATATTTGCTTTGTTTTCATCCAAAACAGACAAGATCTACTCGACCCGGATTGGGTGTGAACGAAACCTTTGAAAAAAAATTCTTTCAAACAATTTTCAATTCAACTATTAATTAATATTCTCAATTAATTAATAATACCATGTATTTGATTCGTCAAATACATCATTATTGTATACTCTTTGATATGTATGGCGCAACCCAAAAAAATGAAATATAAAATGAATAAGAATATAATGATATAATAATATAATGAAATAATATTTATAATGAAATAATACTTCATTTAATCATTTAAATATTAAAAATTTGACGGTCTGGGAGAGTAGGTATGCTGAGCAAAACAGAAAACTTGCTACTCAAAATGTTAAATTACGAAGCCCATATCAGAAGTGGGGATGGATAAAATTACTTTATGCACAACATTCCTGTGTTATTTCTGCTCAGAAATGCAGATTCCACTTAATGGTGGTGCATAATCTTTGCTCCTAGGTGAAATGAAAGAAAAGATGGCAACAACTACATTTATGTCAAGATTTCCAATGATTACTCCAAGACTGACACACCTCCCTATTTGATATTTAAAATGTGAATCCATCTAGTTCTTTCATGTCTATATTTCCTGAATTCGAGGGACAGACATGACACAACATATTGTGGGATTGAACTCTTAGAAACAAACAACCATTTCAAATGGGAGAAGAATAATGAGTAACCATTAAATGAAAGAAGAAAAAGAAAATTTGAACTCTTCCATGAGCCTTAATTGGCATCTTTGTGAACATTGCAGAATACATCCTTTTTTTTTAACCATCACACTTCCAGACTGGATTCAGAACATTTGTACTCCCATGCTTTCACACAAGTTTAAACTATAGTGTCACATGAGCAGTTGGTACTCTGCAAAGTTTTGGGGTTCCCAACACATTGTGTCTAGAAAAAGATAGATTTTTTCCCTTTCACCAGAAAAATGAGACTAATTGCTAAAAATAGGGTATTTCCATCCTAAAATCAATGGAGGGTTGAGGTCACCTTGCATTGCTTTACATGGAAGATATGAACCATTACCTACTGTTAAAGGCCCAAACTCGAACCCAAAACCTAGGTATTGAGTTGAGGGAATCCTCAACAAATAAAGAGGGAGGCGCCCATAGATTATCCAATGTGGGACTAAACCTCAACACCAACCCTGGAACCGAACCCGAATGCTTACGGTATGAATGGGGCACGCCGAACCCGGATGGTTACGGTATAAATGACGCAATTGAACGGGTGGGGTGGAGTTTGAGAAAACATAGCTCTAATACCATGTTAAAGGCCCGAACTCGAACCCAAGACCTAAGCATTGAGTTGAGGGAATCCTCAACAAATAAGAAGGGAGGCGCCCACAGATTATCCAATGTGGGACTAAACCTCAACACCTACAAATGTGGAAATAAGATTACTTGCTCAATGACAAGAAATTAAGACATTTCAAATAATTAACTATTGCACTTTTGTTGAATGCAAATGTTTTATGTCTGCCTATCATCAAATATCTAAAATGTGACAGGCTCATTTATTAAACAGCCATTATCAATCACAAGAAGTGAATTCACAAGCTCAGTTTTACATGATGGCCTGTGATTGATTCTAATTTGTGCATGAGCACTGAACCAAACAAGGTAGCTCGAGCCAGAATTATGGGGGGAAATTTAAGATGTGCGGCCGCATCTTGTTCATGGTTAATTAACTTTGTTTCTAACAGGGGAACAAGAATTTATTCACAGTCAGTAAAACCAAAACCAAAACTCATGAAGATAACTTAGTTTTTATGATAATAAAGGGGGGGAAATTTCAACACAAATCACATTTGGTGTCATTTTGATTTTCATTCAACTTGCACTGAAGGCAGGATATTGTACGAAAATATGCTTAGGAATAATTTATTCCAATGGATTCCCCAAGCTCAGAAAATAATGAGAAGGAACAATAAAGAATAATACCCTTCTACATGTATTAATATAACCATAATTAGCAGAAGGAAAAATAAAGAATTCTTTAAGCAAATATTTTAAAAGCACTGGATGAGTTACTTACAACTCCTTTGCTGAACAAATGCCCAAAAAGTCGATTTAGTATCAAAGCATCAGCAACATCTGTGACCTGTATGTCAGGAATGCCAGATAGTCATTGAAGCAGTTAATAGTCTACAACTAATACCATCTATGTTTACACAGGAAATGACCCAGCCTCATGCTGCTAACCTACCATGAATTCATCAAGACATAATAAAATAGATTCATCTGATATCTCCCCTGCCACAACCTCAAGTGGATCTGCCACTCCCTTATGTCTCTGCAAATTCATAGAGAAATTGCAATAACTCATTGTACTATTTAATAGAAACAACAGCAAGTTGCCCCAAAAATCAAAATAACTAAAGAGGTTCTTGGATATATGCTTTTTCAAGACTAATTCTCCAGAAAAGCAGGGTGATTCCAAAAAAATTAGTTTTGAAAAGAATATCCATGCTCCCAGATGAAAAGGCTATCTTGGGAAAGCATGTCCAGGAAACCCTGAACATCTCAAACCGAGGTGAAGGATAAATTGAAATGATAAAAAAAGAATAGAAAAGAATTCAGAGACTCACCTGTAGGCGACTGTGGACATTCAGCATGAAGTCATGAAAATGTATCCTCTTCTTTCTCCAATTAGAAGGTCTGCACTTAAGGGTCATACGAAAAGATAGGAATTAGTAGCATAGATATTTAATGAATCCCCTGTGACCTAGTTGCACAAATCTCAATCACGGTTGTGCAAAACTTTGCTACTGAAGGTCAACCCAGCCTAGATATCTAAAAGGTAATGATGCCAACCTCTAGCCAGGAGATTATACATCAACTAAACATGGTAAAACTCAAAAACTTAAGAAAAACATTGCAGCAAAATGGTGGTTCCACATACATGAAAATATCAGATAGAAAAAAGAATAAATGCACAGCTATTTCACCAATACAACAAGCAGATGTTCGTTCACATTTGCTTAAAAAACTTGTTGCTTAAAAGCTAAAGGACCATAACAGCTTCTCCATTTGAGAAATTCCTTCATATGGGAAAGTTACCCTCAGAAAAGGATTTTTTTTGGAAGTTTCTCAGAAAAGGATTAACATAGTTCTGCAAGCATCTGATGCACAGTCAGTTCCATATTGTATAATCATTTTGGCAATATATTGCAAAGGGTTAGGGGAGGCATTTTGTATTTTATTTCTGACCTTCTGTAGACAAACACACTCATCAAAATGATAGGTCAAATGCTACAAACTTATGATTTCAGACAAATGGCATAGATTCTCAAGGACAACACAGTTTTAAAACCTGTATCTTCAGCTTGCTATACATCTCCCAGATGGAAATATTTGGATTTTTTCATTTTCCAAGGATAGATGTTCATCAATGTTCATCTTCACATAATTTGTTGGATAACATTTAGTGATTCTTGGTTGCCTTGGTTGTCCTTAAAGCAAATGTCTAGAGGTTTTAACATGGCAATGAATTACTCTACAAGAAGAGAGAGCTTATTTATCTAAATCTATACCATCTATACCTTTCATGTGCCACTGAAAATATGAAAGTGGCAGACATGCATTTTTTCTCCTACTTCAAAACTAAAGAACGTAAAAAGTCTTTGTAATCTAGATATGGCATTCACAGAGATCATTTTCATACTAATATTTCAACGACAACGCATTATCTTTTGCACTTACAGTTGATCAAAAAACAGGTCCATAAGCATTGTCTTCCCAGTGCCTACTCCACCATAGAGGTAAAGCCCCTTGACAGGTGAATAAGAAGATTGAGGAATGAACCGGGACCACAACCATCGACTCCTAGAAGACAATGTTCAAAGAATTGATTCAATAAGAAATATTTGAGAAGTTTCTAGAAGCATATGAACTAATAGCAAATAATTCATTGCTTCTTTTTCAAAGGCCCTAGAAAGCTTGTCTGTATTTGAGAATGAACTGAAATGAATGAAAGAATTGATTGACTACCTGGCCGCTTTTCCAGATTCTGCATATCGATCTAACTGACAGCTCTCTTGTGACTCGACAAGCTCATCAAAAAGTCTTTGCAGAACCCGAAGTGTCTCTATCTGAGAGTTGAATATTTTAAGAATATAATGCAGGCCGTGTGCTTACAAGCACAAACATGGCAACAAATTTGAAGTCAGTATGTGATATTTCTCATTGCAGCATACCTGGCAACTATCACCATCCATCAGCTCCCCTGACGAGATTCTCCTTTCATACTCTACCAAAGGACCAGCGGCTCCTACATCTGGAATAGTGGAATCAAGCAAACTCTAGAATCAATATTTGGAAAGAGGCGATGCCATGATTTAAGTTTGTTACAAACTATGCATGTACTTGAGGCAAGCAAGAAAGAATATAGTTCAGCACCAAGAGCTGATGCTATCTAGATCAAACACTGTTAAAGCTAGCCGTGGCTTGGTTGTCAACAGTGTTTGCTTTTCTGAAAGAAAGGTGTTGTGTTCAAACAATCTTGGGCTAAACTGGCGTGCAGCAGGTTGCCTTGCCCTTCCCCGCAGTTTACTCTACTTCCCAGGGAACAAAAAACCTCTCTATATATATTGGTGAAACCTGAGCTCCAGGCTACCTCATGTAGAAAACCACGTAAGCATATTTGCCTTAAGCTACAGCTGAACCAAGGAGAAGGGATGCAGTAGAAAACGCACCTCCATTAGCATAGTTGGCTGTAGGGGTCATAATGGCCCTTGAGAACAATGCGTAGTTGGGCACGCTGGACGGCCTAAAAGAACAAGGAACACGAACGGCAGAATTGAGGAAGACATTTGTCCTTCTTCCCAGCCCGATTGGCCGAACATCTCCACCTTGGGGCCTATAACTCAACCACGCACGACGAAGAGCTCGAGCTAGCGATCTCATGGTCAATTCAGTGCAGCACCTAGACTAGATTAGTCTCTTGCCTGATCCCAAAAACCTGAACCTGCAGCCAAAATAGAGGAAAAGCTTATCGAACCGCAAGAAACAGAGAACCTGGACACAGGGCAGAAGCATCGCATGAATGAGAATAGAAATCTAGAAAGGATGGCCAGATCAGAATCAGAATTTCGAACGGGACATAAGGAGCAATTTTCTTTCTTTCAGGAAAGCAATTCTCTTCAGAATAAAACAATAAACAGGGGAAAAACGAGCTTTTGAAAAGAAAATGAGAATGATCCTATGATCCAAGGCTAGGACAATCGCATCAACCGAGAGAAACCAAAACAAAGGAAAAAGAAAACGGTAAACAGGGGTCTTCCACTAAACACAAGAGAGGCGCTGTTGATACATCAGCCGAGAAAAACCCACCCTCCAAATCACCCAAACTCCCATCGAAGCATCCAATCCAATCCAGGACAACAACAACTCCCTCAGCTCCCAAACAAAAAAAAAAACAAAAAAGAACGCAAATTTACCTCAGAGGATACCAACCCAGAAGAACCCGTCCAGCAGAAGCAGCAGGAAGAACCGACCCAGAGCACACAGGCGACAAGCACACGCGGATCTACCCCGCCACACACAACTGCTATCGCCAAACCGTCCAATCTCCCAAACAGACAGCCTCCCAGAGGGACGGAAAAGGAATCCAAGATGGACAACAACAACGAACAACCTGAATTCCCGGAGGAGAGCCCGAGTTGTGATAACTACGGAAGGGTTGGCGGAAACCGAGCTGGAGTGGACGACGCGTGCTGCCTCCCCCTCTGCTTTTATTGCACCGACCCCACTAATCCTCCGCCCTATCCGGATTCCAGTTTTAAGTTTTTAAAACTGTTCTCTGCTTTTATTCTATCCAGTTTTGTTTTCCGGCCCCGACCGGGCGCGGTGACGAGACGAATCCATGTCGGGGTTGCAACTGCGGGGTGTGGGGCCCGCCACGATGGGGGAAAAAAAGATTTAAGAGGTGAGAAAGTTGCGGTGGCAAGCGAAAAAAGGGGGAAATAGTGGCCACGATATCCTAGACGGCGGCCCGATTACGGCGGACGTAGCAAAGCTAGACTCTCTCTCTGAGCCTGGCGCATTGCGCCCGATCATCAGGTGCAGAGATCGCGATTGGGTTTGGGTGAGGTGCAGTTAGGTATGAGTTTGGGTCATTTGGTAGAAGAAATTTTGGGGGAAAAAAAACAACCTTAACTCGATCCGATTCCCAGTCACATCATGCACGTGGGCTGTGATTTATAAGGTTGGGTTCGAATCGGAGTGAGTTTAGCAGAACTAAAAATTATAGACATAGATTCTCTATAGCTACGAATGGAACGGACTAAAAATAATACCACCGTGATTATTTAGATCTCTTTCGACACAGCATGGGGATAAATATATTGGCAGGTATATCGTTACCATAATATTTAAAAAATATCCTCACTGTAATCTTTTATTGTCATCCGATAATTTAATTATGAATATCTTTAACTAGACTAAAAAAGGGCGATGATAATCATATTATCTCTCTTAAGATCAAAGAGGGCCCAAAACATCTCCCTCCCTACTTCCTATCTCTAGTGATTATCTCTCTCTCTTTCTCTCTCCTTACTCTCTCTCTCCCTCTCCCCCAATTGTTGGCCCTCATGCGGGGGACTTATGTCATAGAAGATGCCTAATATAACTATGAACGGTTCTCCAATAAATATGAACAGTATATTATGTGTTCAGATTAAATTGAGACTCGTGTTCCGATCTCTTTGAATTTTCTCTAAAGTGTTAACGAAGATTTTTATGAATGATAAGATACGTAACAATATAAATTAATTAATAATACTCAAAATGAGTTTCATGTAAATATAGAATGAAACAATAAAACACGTTACATCATATATCGATTTTTGGGTAATGTCATTTTTAAGAATAATAAACCTCATATTAGATGAACATAGGGCGATCTAGATAGAAGGTACACTATATGTCATGGTTTAATATGAAAATGGACTCTATCACCCAATCAAGTCATGTTTCTTCTTTGGAACCACTACGTATTCGAATGTACAAAGGAAAGAGCTACCAATAGAAATGAGTATCCATACTAAATGTTTTGGAGAGGAGATCCGACATGGAGCCATCCGTAGGTGCAATCACACGTAGGTGTTGCCGTTTAGAGAGTGAAGCCGTCATTGCATGTTCTTTTTTGTTTAATTTATGATATATATTTCATGTTTAAGCTCTGATTACTATAGTTAATGTGTTAAAAATGTGGGTGTAAACTCCATGACATGATTATGCTTATGAATTCGATATATAATTATGCGCGCGTTATATGTATGTATGTACAAATATGTTCAGTCATAAATATCACATATTAGCTTTCCATAAAAGACAGTATGTAAAGAAAAGTTCCCATTTAAGTATGAAATGATAAGATGATGTACAAGACATGTTATGATCTTCCATTGCAAGTTATGTTTATGATACTCATTTACGTTCTCAAATCATGTTGCAAGTTTAGTTCCTACCATGTTATTCGTAATTATCATATCTAGTTTTCATGTTTTCTTCTTTGATCTCGTCAGTCTTGGACGATGGCATGAGATGTCCTCATTGTTGATCTATCTAAACTCATTTGATTAAAATTTTACTTAAACATTCAAGTTTTATCCTGATCAAATAGTTACACTTAAAATTAATTGTATCATGATTGTGGATAAGATGAAAATATCTACGGATATGTTGAGCTTAAGTATTTTTGTTGGTGAGCGACCACTATATATGCTGGTGTTAGGAGTTCTATTGAGTCTCGTACTCAACCTGTTGTATAATTTATTTTTTTGATATTGAGCTGTGAGGAGCACTGATGGCCGTGTACTGTTGGTCAAGAATTTGGGAAGTGTCATGGGACCACGGAGTTTTCACGTGCAAAACTTATGTCTAGTGGTTGGCTGTGCGTTGCAATGTTACCTCATTTTTGTTTCCCTTACGGGCTTATATGCCAAGACTCTCTTGTAATTAATTATAGATTATGAATGAAAAATAGTACTTGCTTATATTATCTTCATAATATATGATTAATGATCGATGATTTTATGTTACGGAATACTCGTAATGTTATTACTCTCGAATATGTGTATGTTTGTTATCGCACTCTGTATTCTCGTTTTAACGAGACGTGATACATACATCGAGTCCAATCCATCGTATTCGGAGAAATTGGGTCCATAAGTCAGATTGGATTATCCCTGACCTGACGTGCACGAAGAAAAAGAAATTTTTTGGCTTTCTTGGCGTAGGGAGCCATGGCGTATATGATGTGGCAGTTAACATGGAAGAGAGGATGGCGGATTGAGACGGAGGGCGGCCCGGGGATGGGGATTGGTCGATAAGGACGCTGGGTATGGAACTTCTCGGGAGGGCGATGCGTGTAAACAATGATTTTATGTCGTTTCTCACGTGACATTTTCCTGTGGTAATTGGGTTCCTGCGAATGGGACGTGATAGCTTTGTGAGCGTATCATATGATCTCTGTTTGCAGTAAACTACTAGAATATGATATCTTTAGTTAAAACCCTCGTAAAATCAATATATCAGCCTACTTTCGTGAGAGCCCATGATCCTTTGTCATTCATATATATATATATATATATATATATATATATATAATCTTAGGTTTTGTGACACTGCAATTGGTAATCTTTTGTCGTCCGTTCACCAGGGTTTGCCGTCCGTCCCGCCCCGCACGACCCGACCCGACCCAGGCGGGCACCGGGTCGCACGGGCTGGGGGTCGTGGACGGGACGCACTGGACCGCAAGGTCCCGTGCGTCCCGCCACGTACCGCTCCGGTTCGAGGCGGGACCCGACTGGGTACGGGCGGGTCGGGGCGGTTCGCCCATTTAACGGGGCCGAAGGGGGAGGCTCCCTCCATCCCTCCCATCGGCGACGGGTGCAGCGGCGGCGGATGGCGATCAGAGCGGCGGCCGCGGCTTTGGGCGGCGATCGGAGGTAGGTAGGTGAATTTTTTTTTTAAATGATCGGGGGTGCGGAAGGGGGCCGTCTGCCAGCCGCATCTGGCCGGAGGTGGACGGAGGTGGGGGACGCGGGGGGGGGGGG